>OZ059788.1:4712937-5024047 GCA_964057025.1 Standfussiana lucernea | reverse complement strand
AGCAGAGTGTGTGTCGATAATAATATCGATAGGCCATTAATTGATTGTGGATGTCAAGATGACTCAACTAAAAACTACTCAAAGAACTAAGGACAACATGAGAAATTCATAAAGTATTTCAGTACCAACTTAAATGAGCAATCGACCAACGTTCAAGTGTTCCACGTTATGCAGTGCGGTTCACCATTTTCCTGTTTTGAAGGTATACACACTTTAGTGGGTGCGTTAAATTTTATATTTACTTACAAAATATTTTATATAGTGCATGGTTCTTTTGGCGGTACTTAAGTCGCCATCTTGTTTTTTCAACAATTTCATATTTTTAACCGACAGCACCCTCTTGTCAATTTTATTGAATCGCCAATAGAACAATGCAACACTTTACCTATTAGTAATCAAAATCATTATGATAACTGATCTAACAACAATATGAACGCCAGGCAAAACCTAAAAACAACGAACAAAATCAGAATGTTTCATGAACGGTGCAAAATGAACATCGCAAATTGCAATATTTGCGAAGTATGAACTCCGAAGACGTGAGAACTCGACTGTCAACCCCGTCCTGTAATTAAGGGTGATATTAATACAGAACTACTGAGCGCATGCCGCGGCGGAGGTATTCCGATATTGCGAAGCCGTATTGGTGATCGCTCAAGTGATACGGAATATTCGACATAGCTTCGAGATCATTATATTCGCTTTCTTTGTTCATTATTATGTGTCACGAATAAAAGGCCAGTGTTTATGTATGTATAAGGTGCTTGGGCTTATCTCGGGAGGCGTAACTTCTTTTAGTAAACAACTTTTGTGAAAGTGCCTACTTAGGCACTTGGATAAGAGAGCTATATTGTTTTGTGTAGCTCTTTCGTTTTTGTTTACGTCGTTCATTAAACGTATACATGTGTGCTCGCATAAGCACTTAAGTCACCGCTTTGATAGAGCCCTTTTTGTTTTGCAATTCAGTAACAATTGTTTAGTCTATGGCATTGCTCTTTATCAAGTTCCAGGCACATGATAATTATAAGCAAACACGCTGACTACCGAATGGTTTAACCGCCGTCAACTGAGCTCAACCAGGACATGGCTTAGCTGGTAATAACGATTCGTGTAATACAAAAATATGGACAATAACGTCACTCATAAATAAAATAACGTGTGAGTTATGAACAAGTGGAAAATCCAGAGTTATGATATCCGAAAATTGAGATCTAGATTTATGTTTGCAGTTGTTATTAGACCTAGGTTCAACTAGAGGTGGCTAAATTATTGCATGAAAACGCACTGATGTGTTTTCAGCAACATTTTTACGTAACATACTACATTCACAGTCGCTTTCATAGTCAATATAGAACTTATAATGATATTAAGTTATTGTGCTAGGAAAAACTTTATTATGATGATTTGTGAGAAAATATTCGCGTTGGTCAAGGGTCGCAAGCGCGACTGCTAAGCATGAGACTGCGAATTCGATTCCTAGGTCGGGCTAAGTGTTATTTGTTTTTTCCATCTGAAATTTTTCAGTAGCAACCACGGAGTATATATTCATGCCCGATTGTTAGCAAAAGGCCGCCTCCCCCTATTACATAAAACTTAAAAATAGCTGGCGAAATGTGGGTGTACTGTCAATTAGGTATGTACCTACACCTCTGCATAACCCTTCGAGGATTACAGGCATGATGTTATATTATATTAAAATAATGAATATTTTTGTAGTATATCTTTTTTATCACTCACTCTATGTTTGTTCCTCCCGCCTCCCTCTATGCTCGGAAATTTTAAAACAACAGAATCGGCGCTATTGGCTATGATTTTTCGTATTCCAAATTCAAAGTGCGCTTTCATGACCAAGGACAAATAAGACGTGTTCAGGAGTCTGACAGTCCTTTTTAAATGCAAACCGTGTACACTCCTCGCTAATTGTATTGAAATAATTAGCAGCCCTTGTGATCATTTTAATTACAGCGTTTTGTCTGAAATTATGTATTTTGTTCAGCAATTATGATTGGCTTGTTATTTTTAAAACAGAGATCTTCTTACGGCAATTTTTATACGACTAGCTGTTTTTTGTTCATGTTTTAAACATGTGAAATATGGGAAAGCAGAATCGAATCGCGTAAAAAATGTTAGGGAGTATTTAGAATTCAAGCACTCTTTTTACCCCATTTAATTCATGTCCATCCATCTTTAGTAGGCGCATACATTAAAAGGCTAACTCCACGTTGCAGTACATTGAATACGTACCCGTACCGTATACTCAGCTGACAAACCTCCCAACTGCTGATCAAACACTTGCAAACCATTTCGATCACCTACTCCGCTATAAATAACATGAATGGCCTGGCAAATTTACGTGCTGACTGATAAAATGGGGATAGCTTAGGACATTTCATAGAATGGTGGAGTAGGAGGGTACCTACTACGTGAGCCAGAACCCGGTTTAATGACGTGCATGTCAACCTGTCTAGACAAAGCAGACAAATTGATTTATAAATTGATATTGATCTCTTTATCCATCGTGGTAGGTATCGTCTTGAAGCCAGCCATCGTTAGGTATCAGTTTTTGTATAGATTGATACTGAACTTGAAGTAGAGAATTTGTCCACCAGGTTCCACAGTGTTATTGTACTTAATAAGCATTTGTATCCCTTAATCTTCCTCTAATACAGAATGTTGACTAAAGAGTCCATTAGAATTTAAACAACGTGTCCGACAGGTACAGCACTTCATAAACGGGAAAATAACAAGACTATTTGTAAAACAGGACCACAGAAAAATAGCCCAACATCTTTTTCTATAAGTCTGGCACACAAACGAATAAATATCTCTCACATGAAGCTGACAGATAAACGGGTATCGAGGGCCGATAGTACCCTAATAAATAAAATGCGAGAAAAATCGCTGGCAAGACGAGAACCCCTCCCGCGGGAGTGCAGTGGCCGAGGCATTTACATACATAATGATGACCTCTTGGGGCCGACTGCGACCCTAGTACCTACCCCACGAGACGACCGTTTACGACCAGCCAATGTCACTTTTTAAACATTTTACGACCTTTCTATGGTTACGACCGCTGACGTTTGAGATTTTAAAATGTTGTTTGATGGCGATAAAGCAATTTCAAAAATTGTTGTAACATTTTTGGTTATGTATTCAAGAATTGAGGCGGTGGCGAGGGGTTAATTCTAAAAGGAGTGATAAAATTGCAACTTCAGTGTCACCTTGTTGTACCTAGGTTTAAAAGTCTGCTCGGAGAAAAAACTTGTCTATCCCCGCACTGTAATGCTTTTTCAATCAAGCAACACTGAAGTATGTACATCAAATAGTGGCTTGATACAAGTTATTAGGCTAGCATGTCAGTACATTAAAGGTTTAGACATAAAGCTGCTAAAAACCAATACATCATAAGCCAATCTTATAAGGGGCTGTACAAACTGGGAATATAGTCACTATTCATATTGTTGAATTTGAATAGGAACGTGTCTGTACTGCCAGCCTTCTGGGCACTTTTCCCATTGACAGCGATACCGATGAATTTTTTGACGCAAAATACGCGCTTTAGATGTAGAATTGCGGACACCAGCCCGTTATACTATACTATTACATTACTAAGTCTAAAATTATAGTTTGTAAATAATGGACGTCATGTACATGGTATAAATATTTTAGTAGGTGAAAAAAAAATTGTTTTAGCAACTTAACATAAACATAAGTGTTTGAATACTTTACCCCAAATTTCTAATTTTAAATCATCTTAAAGTTCTTTTTCATTTGGCAATGTTTGACTAACATACTTCAAGTACACTAGGCAAGTGTTACCCAGACTGGCTTGTTAAGGTCAGTTAGGCATCGCTCCATATAAAATCCTGGTATTCAGCTGCATCCGATTAGTTTGGAAGATTATGGTGTTACTAAGTAGGGAAATTTAGAGCAAGCAGTCAAGACACAGTATCAATAAGTATATAGTATACAGAATGTTTCATTAAGTTTCATTGGCAGTAAGTAACCAAATGATTTTAAAGGTAATGGAAACTTAACGTAACCAAAATCCAGATTCCGGTTTGTTACTGTAAATATCACCGACCTTTGTCCACTAGCCCAAAGAGGAAATCAATTAATGGCCTATCGATATTATTATCGACACACACTCTGCTGGGTATAAGCCTCTCCTTTCTTGTGTCAAACTTGTTCAATGGTTCCTGATATAATTAAATATGTTCTAAGTAAATTCGGAGCTCTATTTTCAGTGTTTACAATGCCCAAACACTATTAAAAAGAAAATTTTAATCTCTCATAAACAAACAAATAAAACTATAATTCACAAGATCCCTTAATGTTAACAAATAAAATCTTTCATTTAAATCGTATTTGTGCAAATCTACAGTTAACAAAATAAATATTGAAGTTAAATTGAAACAAAATTTACTAGCGATCAATTTTAAATGAAAAATCTGCTTAGCTTAATAGATAAAATATTTACAGTAGGTCTGAAGGATGGGTTACTTCATTTTGTTTATCTTGTTTGTCGATGAGGCTAGTGTAGAGTGGGGACTATCGATTTATCTACATATTTCAGTGCGATTAATAACGATTTCTTTGTAATCTTACCCACATCAAGTTGTTGGCAACTGTATCAGTTCGTTTAAGCGTTTGAAGTGGTGTCAAACTTTTGTTTTAAAATTCATGTCCGTGTTGAAGTTTGAAAAACTGTGCTGCAAATGGGCGGTATTTAATGATACACAGAAAACAAAACATGACCCCATATTATTCCCAAACGTTTAGGCAGAGGAGTACTTAAAGTACTCCAACATTCCGCATGTTATGTTATAAGTAGTCCCATCATGACACACAGAATGTTTAAAAAATTATCCTATGAAATTCCATTTATTTAAATCCACTAAATATATCGAGTCACAAAGTCGATTAATACCTAAAATATATTGCCCATCTCTAAACCTATAGAGCTCTCGGGCTGAAATCAAATCGGTTTAAATGAATTCCACTTCATCAATCGTTGGTTGCTCGTACACTAATTAATGTGTCTAATCGAGAACAAATATCCGTTAGGGGAAGGGTTCTCAATAGGTATTTGTATCGTTTTAGGGATAATTGATAACCTGTCCTTCAATCGTGAGGTTGACGAGATTAGACATGGATTCCCAAAGCCAGGGTCGAGTAGATAAAGGAAATTGATTAAAATGGATAACTGTTGCCCGATTCCTAAAATCTAACCGTGCGTTTTTCAACTCGTGTTTCTAAGAACATTTGCAATCAGATAATGCAAATATTCTTAGAAAAATAATATAAAAGTGCTGGCATGTCTGCCTATTATTTAGTGTTCACAAACATTAGCTGACTAAAGGTTGTTAATAATGTTTCTACGTAGGACTCTAAATAAGAAACCCAAAATTACAAATTTTCCTTTCCACAAACATTTTCGGAAAATTGGCGTTTTTCGATGTAATTAAAATTTCTCCGGCTCTCCGTAAACACACGTTTGAAACATTAATTTATTTTGAAGTCCACGCTGTTCTATCACGAATCCGTTGGACCATAACTCAAATAATGTGTATTTATTGAACCAGATACTAATATATGGGCAAAGTAAACATGAAGCGCCGATATATCAAAATAATCTGCAATATTTTGAACTTGGCTTTCGTATTTGACGGCACATACGGCATTGCAAAACAGTGTTCTCTGTCAAGTAAACTGACTTGAGACAAACTAGGTATAAATCGGTTGTCATACTAATTACGATAATCCGATTTAAATCAACCTTTAACACAGCTCTTCAGCACAGATTTACATAATTTTTGAACCATTTATTTGTTTTAAAAATAAAGTAGGTAAATCTATTAATGATGACTTACAGGAAAAGTAAAATTAATTAACGAAAAGGTTTTAAAATGCCCTGACAGACTATAAATCCAGTATTAAAATCAGGCACTGGAAAGCTTACCTATGTAATTTAATCATTGAATTTCATTACTGAAATACAGTTGGCTTTTGAACCGTAACTTATTGTTTTGCAAAATGCATTAAATACGTTGTAAACAGCGAATAAATAATATATTTTAATATTATGAGTTTAAAATTAAAACATTGTTACTGGTTCAAATTTTGTTACTGGGTGATTGGATCAATAAACAAGTTCATAGTTACTTTGTAAAAGCCGTTTGTCGGTGTGATTGTCCACCGGTAATATAACGAACTCCCATACAAACTCCCACCCTCTATTTAATCTCCTTAGGGGGCGATTTTTCAAAATTAATTCCTTGGTGTTCACTTTTTTACTTACGATATGTCCCAGAAGAGATAAAACGTGTAACTACCTATGCTATTATGGATACAGGTGAGGTTATTAAATTGATTCATTGATTATAGGTATAAAAATTGATTCATCACATTAGTAAACAACTGAACTTCCCAAGTTTTACAAACAAGTAACCTGAAATTTCATTTCAGGCTCTTCCTACAGGTAATAGAGTCACTATTTCCTTGCACAATACATGATGAATCATGCACCAACTTCTTCAAGGGCTTTAATCACAATCTTAAGTGCATCAACACTACACTATCATCATGTAAATAATGCGTAGTTGCTACCACACGGTATAAAATTATTGATAATTGTAATCAATACTAGAAATAGTTGATTTCACAACACATCTCAACAGAAAACAGTCGTATATCAAAATGAAACTCCTGATTTTCGCAAGTCTTTTGGTGCTCGTAGCACAGGGCAAAGCTGCTCCATCCAAAGACGAGGTTAAAAAAGTTGAATCTGAAGTAGTTGCTGGTTATGCTGTTGTTGATGCTGGGCAAGAGCCTGGGGGTGTAACATCCCCGGGAGTATTCGCTGATGGAGCTGCAGTAGTAGATGAACTTGCAGTTGCTGTTGCGGGGCCACAAAGGGCTTTTCCATTTGATGAGCTTGCAGCCGGTAAGCAACTCTGTCTTACAGGATAAATTACGCATCCCAATTTAAGCAGTCGTGATGAAGTCTTATAAGTGATCGGGATTTTTATTTTTATGAGGTCTGCTACCTACTTTCAGCATTTATGGCCTTTGTGATTTAGATAAATTTAAAATAGTTCACCAGAGAGCAAACATGTAGATTGATTGAAGATCTGACGAAACAGGCAAGTAGATTGGGGACTTAGAGAAAGCAGCTAAGACAGAACGCTTGTCTATTATATCACCAGATAGAAAATGAAGGTGCAGCTGACGATGCTGCACACATCCAAATCCAGAAGTATAAACTATTCACTTAGGTCTTCAAAATTTCAAATTATGGCTGTCGGGAATTACCCCCCGAAATAAGACCTTCCACTACTTAGTTGTGCACGATAAGCCTTTAATTGTCCTACAAGGGAGTTATATTCATATTATTTTCTCTTTTTCCAGAACGCGATATAATATTACCTAAAATATTTTACGTTCCAATGCTTTTGAAGGCCTGTACCAACTCCGCGTGTGTCTACATTTGCAATCTTCTCGGCTACGCAAAGGGCGTCTGTGTGTCCACCACCACTTGTCAGTGTTTTTAAAAATATTCATGATTTTCTAGATCCTTCTCTGTAACAAAGGATTTTGGATCTGTACTAAATTCTAAATGTGATGCTAAAGTACTTTTTGAACTTTTATTAAACAAACCAATGTGAATGTAAATGTTACGTTGTTTATAATAAAACTGTTGTGATTCTAATAAAAGGGAAAAAAATAAAGTTTAAATGTTATTTTACTGACCATGACTTGAGGCAGATGAATGAGGACATGACTCGATTAAGCAAAAATTCGGTGGGAATTTTCGTGTGGATAAAATTGACAAAATAGCTTTGGGCCCAAACCTTAACAGAAACAGAGTCATAAACTATTTATAAGCCTCACTTCCTATCCTGTATGCCCCATCAACTGCAATCGAAGTTTTGAACCTAACAAAACTCTGAGACCAACAAGAAAATGAAGTGTCTGCTTAGATGAGGAAAATATCTGCGTGATAATTTACTTGGTAATAATCATGTAATACCATCATCTGCTTAGCCTTTTACCAACTATGTTGGGGTCGGCTTCCAATCTAACCGGATGCAGCTGAATACCAGTATTTTACAAGGAGCGACTGCCTGGCTGACCTCCACAACCCAGTTAGTACTGGGTAATACGAAACCTCTTGTTAAGACTGTTGGTCAGACTTTCCGGCTCCTGGCCGTAAAATATAAGTCAATATACATACTACGATATAATAAGGTGTAAAACACTCTTAACGAAGCCGAAACGCATTGGTCCTTCCCGTAATTGTAATTTTTTTTTGTTTTGTACCCTACCTGGGAACATTTCTGGTCAAATAACCCTATAACGCTTAGCCAGATCTGGGACTCAACATCAGGACGCTACTGTCGAGTATGAGGGTCAACAGTAGCACTTGCGACCACTAGGCCAACCGAGGTACCGAGGTAGTCATTGGAAAAACATTTGCTTCTGGTTGGAATAGAAATAAAAAAATTGAGACGAAAAACTCTTTAATTTAAAACAAATACATGTACATTGCGAAACAAAAAACATTTACAATAATCATTGTATTCCATTAATACATATGTATATATTAAGTAATTTAAAGATAACAAAATTAATTTCATACAAACTCGCGGGAACAAAAGCAGTTTCTTTGCAATACCAAATCATTTTTGATACATGACGGATTAAAGACGTACAAAAATGTAGTTAGTTGTGACACCTACATGTGTTAGCGTTTTTACAGTAGCCAAATATGAAGCCAAGCCTATGGCAAATGTTGGCACACGCAGCGTTGTTACAGGCCCTCGTAACAATTGGGATGTCAACGCCAGCTTCAGAAACCGGAACGTTTTCTGGAACAAGAGAAAATAATATTATTTAGTATTAGCTATAACCTTGCACGCCGGCCCGCAGTAAATGGAAAACAGATATCGTCAGAAGCTACGTTATGTCTGTGTACGAGAAATATCGAACTTATGGAGTGACCGGAGAAGTTGTATACATTGCCAGCTAACCACAATCGCAACCTACATAATAAACTGATTCACTAATTTTTCTCTTTTTTCATAGAGTTGCCACCACCAAATGGTTTTTATCTTTCTGGCAGTACCTCTTACTACCTGCCAATAAAAATCAAGGAAACAATTAATCATCATCTGCATGGCCTTTTCCCAACTATTTTGGGGTCAGCTTCCAGTCTAACCGGCTGCAGCTGAATACCTGTATTTGACATGGAGCGACTGCCTTTCTGACCTCCACAACTCAGTTAGTACTGGGTACCCCAAAGACTGGTTGTCAGACTTTCGGGTCACTGACTACCAATAACGACTGTCAAAGATCTACAATTGACAGCCGGACCAACGGCTTAACATGCTTTCCGAGGCACGGAGGAAACTCGGTATGTATGGGTGGTCACCCATCCACCGACCAACCCAGGCAAGCGCGGCTTAACCCGACGTTCGACCCGAGCGGCTGTTATTATTTAACCACGAGCTCTTCTCAAGGAAACAATTAATGATGATGCTAAAATCCATTCAGAGGTGAAATTTTGTACGTGGTACCCACGGGTATATTATTCGACTGTGATCCTGACCGAAAATCAGCCACAGCAGACAACCCTGACGGAAATAAGCTAAGTGCGCAGGAGATATTATAGTGTAGGGGTGCACTATCTGTTCTATTGTGATGGGACGGCAATCCGGCATGACCAGGAAGAAATCGAAAGAAGAAAGTCAGAACAGGAAAAACTGTTAGGGGTTACTTACTGGCTGCAGCCTCTTGTGGGGAACCATTCTTGGGTTCTGCTTCAGCACCAAATGCTTGTACCACTGGAACTTCTTCAGCGAACACACCTTGGGGTCTATCTGCCTCTTGTCCAGCAACAGCAGCATAACCACCAACGACTTCAGACCGAACTTCATACACGCTATCCTCTTCATCGGATGGAGTAATATTGCCATTTGCTGCCAGCACTAAGGCACTTACGAAGACCACCAGGAGTTTCATTTTGATATACGTCTTTCTTTCAGTGGAGAAAGTTACAAAACGAGTGTAACTATAAATCGTTTCAGTGAACTATTTATACTGAATAGTTACAATGATAGTAACTTGTGGTGGTGGTGATGATACTCAAGATAAGGAATAAAAACCCCCGATGTGTCAAGTACCTAGATGGTGCAATGTTTTGGAACATGGATTGCGAATTTGAGCGTTGATTGTATTACGCACCCGAATATATTCGTCGAGGAAGCAACAGCAGATGCAGCGTCAAAGGCCACAAATATCACCAGTATTAAATTCTGAATTTAAACCATCCGAGATCTATGTTTCATACTTTTTAAAGGTGGGACTGTGTGTCCATTTCAGAAGGTTGATATGATAAGACAAGGAAGTTGTTCTTGGAATATGTGCGTCAATTTATTGTTTTATTATTCCGACTGCCTCGAAAAACAAGAAAAGTTACAGAATTCCATAACACAAACTTTACGGTTTATGAGTACTGTTTTGATAAAATGTTTTCTGAAAAACTCATTCGTCCATGAGCAATGAGGAAAGTATGATGATCATCCAAAACCGACGAGGTTTCTCTAAATCAGCAGTTTCGGCCGAAAGGAAATTTAAAAAATAATTAAAAAAATTGATAACTCTAAAATAACCTGGTTTGTATCCCAAGTTATCGGGGTAGGTAGGTCTAGTATCACTCATTTCGAGGCTCTAGTATCACCTAATTGACCGAATTCCCAATGACCCGGTATTTACCATAGACTTGCTCTAATTAGGACGAACTTTTGGATACTGCCGAGGACCTCACTTGATTTTTAAACTTGTTCTTAGCCTCCATGATATCGGACATAATTACACGTTTTTCTCAGAAACCTTCAATAGGCAAGTTTTGATTCGAAATATAATCTCCTCACAGTCAGTCAGCGTTGATTCAGTCAACGTTTTGTTTGTGGCAAACGACAGAGCTGTCTATGTCGCTACGTACTGGTCAGATAAAATTTGACTCATCGATTCTAGAAGAAGAAGAACGTTTGGATTCGCAAGCCTTGATCCATCATGTTGCAACTATGTAGGTACATCCCATATCGGGGGTTTCAATCCTTATCATTAGTGTCAACACTACCACCACAATCATTGTATCCATTCAGTATAAATACTACCTTGAAATCATTTATAACTACAAAAATATTATAACTCTTTCCGGTAAAGGAAAGTCGTGTATCAAAATGAAACTCCTGGTGGTTTGTCTGAGTGCCTTGGTGCTGGTGGCACAAGGCTATGTTGCTTCATCCGATGAAGTAGTTGCTGGCTATGTCGCTGTTGCTGGGCAAGATGCTGGTGGTGTAGAACCTCAGGATGTATTTGCCAAAGAGGTAGAACCCAGGGTTGGTTCCCCACAAGAGCCTGAAGTCGGTAAGTAAATGCTTGCATTTTGTTCCGTTCTTGAAACTAGTGATCCAACTCCTCAGGATAAATTAAATACCTGTAGATGTAAATATGAACTTATGTTTATGTGGGAGTTGATTAGTGTTAGGATTTTAATTTCCATTTCCATGTATAAGACCCATGATAGCTAGGGCTAATCAAATCTAATCTATTGTCTTATACTGGCCACAAATTCAGTCTGCGGGATATTACAGAGAATATCAACCAACAGGAAACACCTTCACTTCTTTGACCGACCTGGTAATGGTAACCCGAGGCAAACAATTATGAATATTTATAATTCATGGAGTAGTTATTTATGAACGAGTAAAGATATAGCTAGAAACATTAGCCACTTGGTAGACGCAACTGAGGCATAAATGAGTCAAGAAAAGACTCAGAGATCTGTTTTAATGTGCAATAGCGTACAATAGAACTTGTTAGCTCACTCTAAAATATCCATACTTTTCGTGCGTATGTACATAGAACGATTTATTTCTTTTCATAAATCATGAAGGTTGTACTTGTGGTCGTTCTGCAAGGGTTATATCCAATACTATTATTTTCTCTTGTTTCAGAACGCGATCCTGAAGCCGGCGTTTACATCCCTATTGTTACGAGGGCCTGTAACAACGCTGCGTGTGCCAACATTTGCCATAGGCTTGGCTTCATATATGGCATCTGTACGAGCGCCAGCACATGTTGGTGCCACAACTAACAATATACTCGTACGTTATAAAATTAGAGTTTTGGAACTTGTTGGAAAAAACATTTACGAAAATATGATTTAACGGTTAAAGTATGATATTGGAAGAAATGTAATGCACATATGTTTCCTGTTTTAATAAGAAAAAATTAAATGTTTTGATAATTAAAATAAAAAGATTTTGAAGTCATTTTAATTTGCAAAGGTACATTTTGTCAGTGGAGTGGAGCTATACGGAGTTAGCCTACCATGGTTCAAATCAAATAATTTATTCGCATTATATGGGTAGATAGATGGTACATAAGTTTATGATCGTTCATAATTTACATTACATAATAATTATAACAATAGGGATTCTCATATTCACCTTCATTTCATTTCTAGTATACGAAACTTAAAATAACAACATAAAATAAAATAACAATGAAAAGAAATGGTACATAGAGTACATAGCTATACATAGCTACTCTTTAACTCCTTATAATCACTTGTTGATAGGGTACCGATTCGATTCGATACTTTACAGTATCGAATAACAGGATGCGATACTATATCTTGAGTCGATACAAATTAATACGATAAATGTTTGGATCGATACAAAGGTACCGGTATCGGAATAAATGAATCGTATCGTGCCTCATTGTCCTATGCATTCAAATAATACAGTGATCACTCAATTCAAAAAGCAAAAGGACGAGACAAAAGAATTACAAAATAGTTCTTATAATTTTTGACGGCACGGTTGGCGCAGTAGCTGAACGACTGGCTGCTGCGCTGCGTATCGCGGTTCGATGCCCGCAAGGAACAAATATTTGTATAGTAGGTAGTTGTTGTGGGTCTGGCTGTTTGTGTATGTGAGTTCAAATTTTTGTTTTTGCTTGAATCTGTTTAAATAAATAAAACAACGATTTTAAGAATTTTCCAACTTACATAGCAACGGAAGGGTTTATGTTTGACTGTCGTTGAAATAGTAAAAAAAAATAAAAAAAATTGGGTATAATTTGTTCCAAACGTGAATTATGTCCTATAGATTTCAATCCGACATCTTTTCCTATGACTTATTCTGTCTTATTCTAAGAAATTCACAGCAAAAACAAAAGCAAATCGTGTGCGCGGGGACCTAGTCTCTCTTTGACACCTAGTCTTATTATTATTTGAGATGATGCTAGAGCTGCTCTACCTGCCTATTAACCGACTACAAAAAGGGGGTTATCTATTCGACCAATAATAATATACTTATACCTTTTTCCAGAAACCACCAGACAATGACGTAATACAAAAAAAAACATTTATTGAAATTCATGATCACTAGTTTTCGAACATTTTTTAGTTTCCGCATAGTGAAACTTGTCGTCTTGCCACTGCAAAATTGTTGCAATACGAATAAGGAGTTATTTTTTTTTAATCTAGGACATTTGCGCGTAAAGACACCTGTCATTCAGTAATTTTCTAAATGAAAATCCAAGATGGTGCCGACAAAAATTTTTGTTTATCCTTTATGGGTGTCATTTACATAGCTTTTGGGGTCACTGATAACGAAAATGATGTCAAAATAAAAACGTGTAAGTACTGTAATACAACTCGGATTCGGGATGGGTGCGAGAGACCTCTTTTCAACGCCTGATTTACGCAACAAGAGCGAGTTTTAAGAACTTAAAAAATACGTGTTTATTAAGCATATAATATTATGTTGCACTAAAAATTATTGCAAATCATTAATAACTTCAGTCAAAAAAACATTGTAAACCTGCGCGAATATTTCGACGTGCTGTCAATCTTGCAGGACTGAGCCCTTACTCTTAAGGGCTTAGTCCTGCAAGATTGCCTTGAATCGTGGAATCTTTTAGGCCTGATGTCCTTGCCGGACAAACCATCAACGTACTAGTTTGTACGGAAACCCTCGTTACGGTTTTTAAGGAGATATTTTGTTTTCTACCTTGCATATAATAAATAAATGATGAAATGTGAACCTTTTGCTTCAAGAGCTTTAATCGGAATAACCATAAAGTATAAAGATGGGTGAAGTCGACTTTTTACAAGGCACATTTTATATTTGAACGTGGCATTCGGGTACAATGAACCTGCGATACCTCTAGTATTGCAGAAATGATCTGTTCGTCTCAGGCTGCGTTCATAAATCTTGCGGGGTCTCCTAATATATTTGTATAACAGCTTATTATTGGTGTAGTGGCCACAGGCGCCACTGCTATGCGTGGATTCTGTGTTTGATTTTCGGGTAAGCTAAAGTGTTATTGGGTTATTGAAAAATTCCTGGTGAACTCGTCAGGAATTTGACAGTAGCAGCACGGAACAGATCCAGAGATTTGTGCCCAGTTGATGGCAAAATGCGCGTACTCTATTAGATAAGATTTGAACTTAACTTGTGATTCTATTGGTAACCTCTGCCTAGTGCCTAACTCTTGGGCAAAACAGGCATGATGTTATGCAAGTAATATTAAGTTATGTGGCAACTCACCATTCTGCGAGTATTTCTAAACTACAAAAAACAAAATAAGTCTTTTCATGGAAGAATAGTTTTATTTTATTTCAATCAAAAAGGTTTACTTAACAAAAAACATTTACATACATGATCATTGTATTTTTTCCACAAACATATAATGTAATCATAAACAAATTAGTTTTTTAAAAACTTGCAGGATCAAAAGCAGTTTTTTACAATGCCTAATAATTTTTGATACACTGAAGTATCAAACACGTACATAAAGGTAGTTTAATTGTAGCACCAGCATGTATCAAGGGAAATACAGAAGCCATATCTGTAGCCAAGCCGATTGCAGACGTTGGCACACGCAGCGTTAGTGCAGACCCTCGCAACGACAGGGATGTAAATGCCCGATCTGGGAGCCGGAACGTTTTCTGGAACAAGAGAAAATTTTACTATTGGATGTAAACCTTGCAGGGTGACCTCAAACATAACATAACATTGCGCCTGTAATCCCGAAAAATTAGGCAGAGGTATACCTAATAGTACACCCACATTACGCCAATTATGTTTAGTCCTATGTAATAGAGAGCCAGCCTATTGCCACCAACCGGGCATAAATCCAGATTCCGTCGCTGCTACTGGGAAATTCCTGATGGAAAAAACCAATACCACTGCCCTAACCGGGAATCTAATCCAGGACCTCATACTCAGCAATCACGCTTGCCCAACCACTCGACCAACGAGGCAGTCAGTAAATGGAATACAAGGTTTAGGAGAAGGAAGACATCGTCAGACCCTAAGGTTTGAGTCCAAGAAATGTCAAAATTATAGGATTCACAACCTACATATTAAACTGATTGATATCCTCCTCCTCATTTTTGCTATAATTGCCTGCACCAAGTGGCAATATCTTTTGTCACCATGCAAATAACAATGAAAACAACGAATGATGATACAAACATCCTTGTTAATAATCCAAGGTTTAAGTGATGCTCTACAGGAATGTTTTTTATCTTAGTGTGATCAGCTGATCACTGCTTCCCAAACCCAAAACTGGAAAGAAATAATAATACTCGCGGAAATAATAATAATTATACCCCCTTGAACGAAAATCAGTCACCGCGGGCAATCTCAAGAAAAATTAGCCAAGTGCGTATGAGATATTATAGTTGTGCACTATTACCATCATTGTCCGATGAGACGTAATCCAACATGACCCGGAAGAGATTATGTGCCATCAGCACACCAATGGATTTGCGTGCAAAAGAAAGAAAAATGTGTATATACATATGTTAGTGATAACTTACCGGCTGCAGGCTCTTGCAGGGAAACAACCCTGGGTTCTGGTTCAGCACCCAATGGTTGTACCACTGGAACTTCCTCGGCGAACACACCCTGGGGTTCACCTGCTTCTTGTCCAGCAACAGCAGCAAAACCAGCAACGACTTCAGATTTAACTTCGTAAACACTATCCTCTTCATCGGATGGAGTATCATTGCCGTGTGCTACCAGCACCAAGGCACTCACGAAAACAACCAGGAGTTTCATTTTAATTCACGTCTTTCTTTTACTGTAGAAAGCTACAAAATGAGTGTAATTACAAATCGCTTCAATGAACTATTTATACTGAATGGTTTCAATCATAGTAACTGGTGGTGGGGGTGATGATACTCAAGATAAGGATTAAAAACCCCCCATGTGAAGTACCAGGTTTGTTCAACATTTTGGATCAAAGATTGCGTAACTATTCAAAACGTTGCTTGTATTACCCCTGGGTTTATTCACAACAATACAACAAACACTAGATGAAATAGCGGTTTTTGATACACTGTCAGGTCCACAAAGGGTAGTACTAAATTCTGAAATTGATTAATCGTAGTTTTTCGAGTGTGTTTCACACTTGTTGAAAGTGGCTACTGTGATACTCGTACCATTCTAGACAGCTGATAAGACAAGATAGTTGTTCTTGGTATTTGTTTATCAAGTGCCATACATTTATTTTGAGTAAACTGGCTCGAAAAACTAATGAAGATTTAACAAAAAATCATACTATGAACTTTACGGCGCTTATTTACCAAAACTATTCAGAAAGGTCAGGTGTGAATATTGCTTCATCCGATGAAGTAGTTGCTGACTATGCTGCTGGTGCCGGGCAAGAGGCTGGTGGTGAAGAATCCCAGGGTATATTCGCTAAAGAAGCAAACCCCAGGGTTGGTTCCCCACATGATCCCGCAGCCCATAAGTAACCACTTTTTGCATATTGGGCAAACTCTATAAAATAAATTAAATACCTGTAGATTGTATAGACGAACTTATGTTTAAATAGGGATGGATTGGTTTTATCGATATCGAGGGCTAACCTATTACCTTCATTTGCTCACAAATTCGGTCTCCAGAATGATAATTAGCATATTAACCTCATGGAAGCATCACATTTCACTTCTTAGACCGACCTGGTAATGGAAACTCAGTATCTCATGTATGCAGAGTGTAATCAGGCAGTCAATCATTATAATTTATAGAGTAGTCGTTTATGAGCAAGTAAAAAGGGATTTTTTTATAGACACCTTGATTAGCCACTTGGTGGAGTCAGCGGAGGTAAAAATGAGTCAAGATTGACAGGAATCTGTATTTATGTACGGAGAGCGAGAGATAGAGAATTCTATTGTGAGCCCTATCATTTCAATACTCCTCGCACATATGATGTCTTTCTTCTCCTAAATCATGTATTCATTAAATAGGGGTCACTGTGAAAGTGTTATTTATTTTTTTATTGTTAGGCAACCCGTAGATATATACCTTACAGACCAACTTATGTATATGAATGATAAAATACAATTTGCGTTAGTAAAAAGAAACTTAAAACTATGTTTATAACACTTCACTTGTGTACTATGTCACTGTGCACTAGTGTAGCGTGTGTGTGTATCTAATGCTATTATTTACTATAGTTTCAGAACGCGTTTCGGCTCTTGAAGCTGGTGTTTACATCCCAACCGTTACGAGGGCCTGTAACAACGCTGGCTTATGGCCATAGGTTTGGCTTCATATTATTTTGGCATCTGTAAAAACGCTAACACATGTTGGTGCCGAAATAATTAAGACGTATGGTCTTTGATACGTTAAGATAAGTAACGATTTAGTAATAGGGGTTAAAGTATGAAATTGCCGTTTTATAGTAATAGATACTTTGAATTGACATTAAACCTTCGTGGTGTGAGATATTCGAGTTTTAAAAAATGTGGAACATTCGATTTAGAATTTCAACAGTTTTTTTTATTCAGCTTGTGGGAAAAGGTGGATACTTCGAAAATCCGAGACATTTTTGTTGATCTTAGGTCAAACGCCGCAACAGTGCCCTAAAGCAAAGCTTACCAATAAAAAGGTAATGGTAACCGTTTGGTGGTCTCTTCATCGTGTTATTCACTATAGCTTTCTCAGGTCTGGTCAAGCAATATCAGCAGATGGTTACTGTGCCAAACTTCGAACAATGCGAATGGCGAAACTGGCAGTGAAATTGCCCCGACTCGTGAATCGATCTTCACCATTATTGCTCCATGATAACACAGTTTGTCGAATCTAGATCCCCAGAGTTCTATCGCAAAGGAATAAATGATATTCCGATTAGATGGCAGCAATGTATAATGAGGGTAAATATTTTGATTAAATAAATATGTTACATCTTGGAAAAGAACGAGTTTTAATTTTACAGTATAAATTGGCAATTTCATAATATAATAGCAGCCTGTACTGTCCCACTGCTGGACAATGGCCCTTCTCATACAGAGAAGGCACGAGAACTGATCGAGCCCTACGCTTGTTCAAAACGGGTTGGCGATTTCAGACGTATATTAATTAATTATAAGTCCAGGTTTCCTTACGACGTTTTCCTTCACCCATATCTGTGATGTCCAAGATAAACTTAGCTAGAACATATGAATTGAAAAGACAAGATTGAGGTCAAGAGTAAGCCAGCAAGAGTAAGTACTTTCCCGGATTTGAACCCACAACCTCATGCATGAGAGGCGAGGCCTTAACCTCTGGGCCATCACGACAAAACGATTTAGTACGAGTAACTGTTACAAAATAAGATTTTGATCCTTTCGTTTTTTGCATAATTATAATATTATGAATTATAATCGGAAAAACACGTAAAGCTGTGAATGTTTATTGTTTAATGTAAAACATATTGCGATTGAAATAAAAGAGTTTTTGGGGGTCGCGTCGTAAAAGTTACTGCAGCTGCAGAAAATACAAGCTTCACCCCTAAAATAAATTTTTTTTTGGTTACGTGATTGGCTGCAAACGTGAAGAGGGCTCCACCTGATGGCAATTCATGACTAACTCCTGGCAACATTTCTGTAATACCAGAGCTATCGCCAGTTCTTTGTATTCTAAATACAAAGTTGTAAAATCGCATTTGTCTGTTTCCTTATCTTTCAAATCGGAACACAGCTGGCACGGTAGTAGTTATGGACTCGTTTACACCCTTCGTGTACGAAACCTAAAAAAAAAGGTTATTTTCGTTCGGATACTATAGTTGACATTTCAATACGCAATTTATTATGATGGTTTTATGAATCGGGAATTATGGAATGCACCTCTTTCTTTATTCATAGTTATAATGGGTATTGTATTGACATTCAGCATAACAATTAACTACATCGATATATGACACCAATCATTACAAGTAACATCATTTAGTTACTCGATTCAGTAAGAGAAAGTCGTACATACAACAAAATGAAACAGCTGGTGCTTTTCGCAAGTGCCTTGATGCTGGTATCACATGGCAATGTTACTCCATCCGATCAAGAGGATGGTTTTTATGGAACTAAACCTGAAGTGGTTGCTGGTTATGTTGGTGGACAAGAGACTGAGAGTGAAGAACCTCAGGGTGTATTTAACATGGAAGAACAACCATGGGTCGAACCGACATCGGGTCGACCATCAACAGAGTATGAAGGGAATGACCCTGGTAAATAATCACAACCATATTGTAATCCTGTTCGGAGTTTACACACACAGTCTACAGGAGCTGAAGATTTTCTATATCTTTGATGAATATTGGTATTTACTTAAGGCTGAACTTTAATGGCCAAACAAAACTTTTGGTTTATTTTCAATGCAAATTTAAACAAAATATTTTTATCTTTGTTTCAGAAAACGTTACGTTTTTTTCACCTGGCATTTACATCTCAATTATTGATCAGGCTTGTCTCAACGCTGCGTGCTTCAACGTTTGTGTTCGGGTTGGCTTCAGATATGGCGTCTGTACATCCGCCAGGTCGTGCTGGTGTACCAACACTTCTAGCTAACAGTTAAATGTGCATGTGTAAATTAAGTATTAAGTTCAATTGTAAAGTGCCTTTATGTCAACGTAAAGATCATTCTTTACGTTGACATAAAGGCACTTTACAATTCTATGTCATATAGAATTGTAAAAAACTGCTTTTGATTCATCGTACTTAGTCTAAAGATATAATACATAATATTATAATCTGTTTTTAGAAATCAATACAATGTGCATGTTGTGTGACTTCTACCAAATCTTGTGACCGAAATAAATGAGTTATCCAAAATAAGATTTTTATTGGACCATAATTATAATAAATATAATTATTTTATTATAATTATAGACCAATTACCTGTGTACCGACAGTCTATAAAGTTCTTACATACATTTTGAGAGCTAAAATTAGCAAACACATCGATGACAATTCTATCATGTCCGCTTCTCAGAATGGATGTAGGAACGGGTAGAACGGTACTAAGGAGCTGCTAAGACTCTCCACAATCGCGAGACATGCAGTCTCAGGGAATTTTTTCCTAGAAGCCGACGTGGGGATACCTCGAAATGTGGTCGCAGTGGACAAGGGCTTCACCCCGCTCTCCTTGGCTAAAGAGAACTGGCGCAAACCTGTAGTATTTCGTCGTTTCAGCTAATGGCTTAATTGCTAAGAGCCTCAACCAATACCTGAGGAGGCTCTCGTTAGGCAGCTGGATCAAGGGCTTGATTCAGAAAGCGGTACTTCTGGACATGGCTCGTATTGTTAGGAGGTTCCTCTCTCTGGAGCCCTGACCGCCGGTAGCTTGGACCCTGTTCCCGATACAACACAACACAACAAAAAAGGCAATCCACAACCGTACGGTGCTGCACAAAAGGCTGACTAGGAGGGCTGAAAAATTGGTATTACAACCAGGAGAAAGAAGAAGAATATATAATTATATTTTATTGAAAAATACATTCGGATATTAATAGTTACCACGTATTTTGGACAGTTCCACCACACTATTCCCATTCCCAACCACTGCAACTGCTGAAAGGCAACTATCAACAGTGGCGACAGCCAGAAATGCGCCGAGACAATGAAGCTTGACCAATCCAGAAGAAACGATTCGGCTGTATTGGATACCGCAACGAATTTATTCAGAAAACAACAATGGAGGAAATACATTATTTCCATTTCCCTCTATGTTGAGCTGAAGGCAGAACAGAGCTAGGCCATGAGACACAAAAAAAAAAACAAAACAAACAAAGGCACGTTTACAACTGGGATAAGCCCAGTTATCAAATGAATTGCTCCTAAATTGTGAGCTGCTGTTTGTGTTTGATTTCAATAATAGGTCTGGCAAAACTGCTTGAACGCACGCAAATTCGTTCTAGATTCTGCAAAGTCCGTGAAGTAAACATCTCCGGATATAAGCTATACACTATATAAATTAATATTGCGTTAATTCTATGAAAGACTACCCACAGTTACCAGCTTCAATGAAATCAAAGGCCATAATAATAACGTGTCTTAATAACACGGCTCGTATTGTTAGGAGGTTCCTCTCTCTGGACCCTGTTCCCGATACCAGTGGGCTATTTTTTATATTTTTAAATGTTTTTTTTTAGTATTTTTCATTAAGAAATATTTAAAAATGTAAGCATATGTAAAGGAAATAAATAAAGGAAACTTAAATTATTCACTCAAATGCCTAGACCCTGCCGAGTCCAGTGGTGAGTCAGAGGAAGTGCCAAGATAGAGATTTGAGAAATCCACTCTGAGATTACAGTAGGTGCTCTCGGTCATGAGAGCAGTGTTGCTACAGTGGGAATGGCTTTCGACTTACTAGCTGCAGAGCGTGGGTTCCAACCCAGGCTGGCACTTAACTTTGTGTAAACTATGTCATCAGCATTATTGACGGTACGTGCGGCATTTCGGCGGCCCACTCCCTATCACAAAGAGTAGGCCTGTGTCAGGGTTTGAAATTATCGGATAATTATCTAAGCTGATTCATAACTATCTATTTAGTTTCTTTTAACACACTCGAATTCAGTCCCAACAGTGTTTTTATTTTTATACATTTTCGTAAGCGACATTGATAACGTTAGCGATCGTTTTATTAATTTTTTAACCGACTTCAAAAAAAGGAGGAGGTTCTCAATTCGGTGGTATGTTTTTTTTTTTTTTTGTGTTTGTTACCTCATATCTCCTATCATTTATGGACCGATTTGAAATTTTTTTCTTTTATCTGAATGGATCTACTTCCCGATTGGTTCCATAGAAATTTCATCAAAATCTGTTCAGCAGTTTGGTTTTGAAATCAAAATAGCTGGAAAAAATGTCATCAAAGTAAAAGAAATTGCGAAATTGATACTTGACAAGGATTTGTGTGTGATACGATAACTAAAAAGGGTAAAATAAAAACTTATTTGCAAAAAAAAACAGTCGGTTTTTTTTTGCAAAAAAGTTTTGTTTTATGATTTTTGTTATTATCAAGATAAATTATCATCCTGTTAATTATCACCTCAAACCCACCACTTGTGACTCAGCAGTGGGAACATTATAGGCTGATGTTATTCTCTCGGCTGAGTCTTGTCAGGTAACGTCTCTTCACTGCACTCGCTACGTGTAATCGAAGCCAAAGTTCTGCAAACCTTTTTAAGGCAAATTATTTCACTTGCTAACCATGCAAATTTCTTTAGTGTAAACTACTGAATTTAGTACTGTAAACTACATTTTTAATGCAGGTCTACAATGATGGGAATTCTAAGACAATTTTAGTAGCATGGTTGCGGCAAAACACTTGTGTTATTTAGTCAATATGAAACCCATTCCGCGTAACAATGCATCTATATGACATGACAAGTATTTTAATTGTGATCTTAAGTTATTTCAGTCATTCTTGCAACACAACAACACAACATAGAATGCGTATTGTCTTAGAATTGACCTTTAAATATAATAAACCGGTTCTACATTACTTCCATCACAAGTAATTAAAACTAACTTCATTCTGTAACTCGTCCCGGTAACAGGAAGTCATATATCAAAATGAAACTCGTGGTGGTTGTTGCAAGTGTTATAGTGTGGGCAGTATACGGCAGATTTATTTCATCCGATGATGAAAATAACACTCTCCTGCTTTTCTACGTCAATTCGTTCGTGGATGAATATAAAGATCCTCTCCTGAAGTTTCGGCGTAAAGTCGAGGGAAAGCTAGATGATGAGAAAACCATCCCGCCACGGATCTACAGATTCAACCATTCCAGTAAGTAACCACGATATTCTTTACAGACTATTGCCAGCTGTACGTCAATATGTATTGGAATTACTGAAACCTTTCGGTTATGAAATAAAGGCTACGTCAAAACCAAACTGTTATATGTATAAATCGAGACTAGAATCGATTGCAATTCTTTTTTTAATATAAGTTCTTTTCAGGTAACATTTGACCTATTTCAACTAAACCTTCTATAGACAAAAGGTTGCAATTTAAAAAGTTGGCTATAGGGAGACATTTGTAACTTAGGTACCTAAACAGGTAGTAGAGACAGGTAAAAGTTGGATCTAGACATTTTCATTTAGTTCATCGTCTGTACGTCTTTTTGTAAAGGAAAAAAGTTTTAGCTGAGAACCCATTAGGTACTCTTATGGCCATTCCAACGCATAGTGAAGAAATAAAGGTCCTAAGTTTGAACACCAGCAGTCACATTACTTTGTGTAATTTATCCTCACCCTCTGGGCTCACAAGAAAAATAACAGCCCAAAGAGAAGAGCCCCACCCTGTGTGTCCATGCTCCATCAGTGGGACGATTGTAATAAGCTGATTACAGTGTTCCTTTCTTCAAAATGTTGCTACATATTAAACCAATCTGCATTTTCCGTTGTTCCAGGACTAGTCATGCCTCCTGACACATTGCATGTCCCATTTATTATAAAGCACTGTGGCAACTCCTCGTGTTCGTACGTTTGCAAGCTGCTCGAGTACAGAAACGGCGCATGTGAATCTCAAAGACGTTGCCAGTGCTTCGGACGTCCGAAATCCGAAATTTTTTGGCACCTTTGAAATCTTTTTTTTCTTTATTTATCAACCACTTATAACTATTTTAAAATAATGATCTACTTCTATCTAAGGTTAGTGTAACATTTTTAGGGTTCCAAGATTCGTTCTGTTCGTCTGTATGTCACAGCGATTGTACTTCGAGATTCGAGACTGTTGGCACCACACAGTTAAAATTTGTAGAGTAGGTGTCTAGCTACACAAACGTGACGTGAAATTATAAAAAAACTATGGTGGCCCTCCTTACATGTAACTGACGGTTGGCGGGTCAATTCAGGCTAGAAATATTGTTTTTTTTTTTCAAAATTCCAATGATGTAGTTTAAGGTTTTTGGCTGCACTCATTACTTGTGCTTCCATTCAAACTGAAGAGAATTCTGTTCATCCCATCTATTATGTTGAAACAAGTATTAGACTAAAGCTTATTTTTTGTTGCAGAACCATACAAGATTCCCGCTTTTATTCGATTTCGAATGGAGAAACAAGGGGAGTGCGAGGTATCGAGGTGTACATACATCTGTGAGGTCCTGGACTATAACATAAGCTACTGTGAGTCCACTACTATTTGTCATTGCGCCAAATTTCGTTGTTTGAATTGCGAAGATGAGAGAGACGAGTTATTTGAAAATGAGGAAAATGACATTGTTATTGATGTGAAGCCTTGGTCTGAAGAGATTGAGAACGATGACTCAGCCGAAAAGAAGAAAATTGCTGCCGCTCAAACTGTTTCACGTTGATTTAGTCTGGAATGTCGGTATTCTCTTTTTTTTTATTAAGATTGTTTTATTGGCAAAAATATATCAATACTAATATTTTAAAGAAGAAAGACTTTTTTGTTTGTTTTGTTTGTACCGAATAGACTCCGAAACTACTGGACCGATTTTAACCATTTTTTCACCAATATTAAGCTAGATTATCAGCAAGTAACATAGGCTATAATTTATTTAAAAAATTACACTTTAAATAGTAGGATGGGGAGGTAGGTACTAGGAGGGTAGGATAGGTAGGCACATAGGTACTAGGAGGGTAGGATGGGTAGGAATGTAGGTTAGGTAAGTAGGTAGGCAGGTAGGTAGGATAGGTAGGATAGGTAGGATAGGTAGGTAGGCAGGGTAAGTAGAAAGGTGGATAGGATAAGTACAAAGATAGGTAACAAAACGAAAATCACAAGGTATATCACAAGGTGATTCACTGAAGAGAATCAACCCGAGTGCACCCCATGCAGCAAAATACATAGCTTCAAGACATTCATTGACTGTTAGGCGGTACGAAGTTCGCCGGGTCAGCTAGTATATTATAAACAAGCAATCAAAAGTCATTGTCCTTTGAGGAGTTTCAAGGACACTTCTCCTTTTTTTTTAAATCCAGAGAAACTACTTTTTCTCAGCTGACAAATCTAAATCTATCAAATTGTTGCATGTAACATGTAAAATATCAAAAGTCGTTTTTTAGATCTATGTAACAACATTCGTTTTGTCATATAGAAATATTTTGGGAATTTTCTTAATTCCGTTTTTGAAGTTACTGTGGTAAATATAAGATTTGTGTCTTATAAACGAAATGTTGTTACTTATTGGGTTTTTGTTTTATTCCACACAAGACTGGATAGTTTGCTCCACAATTATAGCAATTTCTTCCTCATCCACAGTTATTTCAAAGAAAAAAGCCTAGCAAAACCGTCATAAGAGCCGACCTTGACCGCAGCAGATTAATGGTCCCGTCTCTCCGAACCAGGTATCTCGTCCCAGAAAGTAAGAATGATTACAACACTTTTTCTACCTCCATTTTTGTATACTGGCAACTTATAGCGGTATTTAGGTCTTCCTTGAAGTTGCTCTAAATAATTATGACGGTGATTTCAGGTGAGATAAGTAATCTAATCTATAAAATGATGTGCAGTTGGATAAAAAAAAACACATATGAATAATGGTTGTATTCGTTTTCAAATTTACAAATTTATCCGGCCGGGTAATTTTTTTGTTTCAAAAAGTCCCGATCGTCCATTGTTTTCTAATGACCTGATGACAAAGCTGTAACAACACAAATGTTAGTGTTGGTGCCCTCTCTAGTCCTTGAGACTTTACCTACACATGTGCGGTCTGTCTGGGTACTCCCCTCAATGCAGCTGTATGAATGACTAATATCTGCTGATAGGTATTGGCTTTTGTAATTGCAGAACAAGGAGCTGATGAATCATATCATGTTTATTATATACTAGCTCTGCCCCGCAGTTTCACTAATCATTCGACTACTAAAGTTCGTTTCGTTATGTTGAATAGCATGACCTTCCTCAAAAACTGGGCTATTAAATGCAAAATTTGAACACTTTGGCGCGCACTTCAGCGCGTCATAAAACAAAAAAATGCTTGAACTAAGCAAAAACATTTATCTTTTAAAAATCGAACAACACTTCAAATTCAAAACAAAATTAGGAATCGAACGTTCCTTTTTTTTTTCGAATCCCACTTGACTTTTTTTTCGAACCATGGCAACGAGCAAAGAGGCTGAACATCTGTGGCAGATTAACTAACCAACAGTTTGTTCGTAATAGCTAATAATTTCTTTTAACGTTGCCCTCTAATCTTATCGTAATGGTAACGGTTATCGGAGATAGGAGCGCTTAATATTGCCTAGGTTTTGTTCAAAAGTTTTAAGGTGATGGCGCATTGGGTGTCGTAAAATTAGAGGTTAGATAGGGTGGGAGAAAAATGGTCGTGGCGGCCATTTTGTTTGCTGACAGCGGGCTCTATTATAGAAGTTCTAAAGAAATCGATACCTGATATTTGAGAAAGCATTACATATTACAAAAAAACCTGACTAATTGCCAAAAGGATTGTGATTGGCTGACTGAAATGACGTGATGTGGCAAACACAAAACGACCACGATGCGAAATTCAAGCGAAGTTTGAAAAAGGCTCAGAACGTTCTGGCATTTCCTCATTGCCAGAACGCGTTGTCGTCAAAAATTAAAACAGCCACAAACCGAATTACGCTTCGTGGTCGTTTTTAAAACAGCCACGACGCGAATTTCGCTTATTGGTCGTTTTGAATGTGCCATTTTGCGATGTGGACCGTTTTTTCGCTCAATGAGCGTTTTCGGCTTTTGAGCCTAACTTATATACTGTTAAGTTTGGCGAGTAAAACTGTAAAAAATGACTAAAAAAAAAAGAAACTAGGTGTCAAATGAATACAGAAAGAAACTCTCGCTTTCTTCCGTACTTCTGGGTTCATACATCAGTTAAAACTTATTTAATCCCACATTCTTGCCTAGAGATATTTTTTACCTCTCATCTTGTATACAACAAACACCTTTTACCTTTAAAACCCGACACCTACGTACGCTACAGGTATTCTGGCTGTAATCTAAGTCTAGCCCGGTCGGAACTCATTTCACGGCGTCGCGTCGCAAATTAATTATTTGCCAGCGTTAATTGCGAAGGGCGGGGCCAAATCTATAGAAATTACCGTACAACTTGGTTGGTAAAGTGTTTGTTTATGGTGCATTTCAAAAAGGTTTAGATACATATGTTGAAACGGTTGAAGCTCAGTGTATACTTGAAAAAACAGTTAGGTCTTGCCAGGAAGCAGGTTTGTCAGTACATTTTGACAGTTTTGACTGTCTTCTTGCAATAAACAACTGGAGTTAGTTGGATTTATATATCGCCAGTCTGTTAGGCAGAATTGAATCGGTCTACCTCAGACACACTGGTTGTAATTTATTATGAAACAAGCAATCCGTTCGTGCTTTTAAGGTAGCAGGTGGGAACTCTTGATGTAGCACATGTCAAAACATCTTTGGATCTCCGATCTATGTCCAAGCTAAATGTGGATTAGTAACACACATAAATAAACCTTACGGAAGTATTCAAGTGATGCTGCATGCGATAACCGACTCAAGATCCATTGCGTGGTTTCTGATCTAAGTGGTCACACATGCAGACACAAAAGCGACTTTGTTTTAAAATAGTATCAAACAAAGTCATTTATGAATGAATTGAATTTATTTTATTTCGGACACAAAAAGATCCATATAGTGTTAGTAATCTACTGTTCTCAGAATGCTGTTGCGACTATCTCTCACTCTTCTGAGTAGTGAAGCACTCCGTCGATACGAACTTGCGCAAATATCTCCTTATATAAGTTCCGTAGTATGTCGTACTTTGTAGCTTGTTTTTAAAAAGATTTTACTTTTTTTTATAGATAGTTAACTTCGCTGAACAAAGTTCGCATGTAGTAGTTATTCCCATCAATTTGTGCCAGTTCGTTTTTGATGGAACAAAAAACAGTGAAAATAAAAACTGTATGTTTGTTTCAAATTACAGCTACACTCATTTTGTTTTGAACTGACAAACTCGATTAAATGAAGCGTTGATAAAATGTACAGTCGAAATTTTTAGGTTGGTAAATTGTTGTACTGTTGATAGTATTGTTGCATATATATTGTTTTTTAGTCCAGCTGGCAGGATACCCGAAAAACCGTTCATAGACCCTGAAACGGTAGGAACATAGGTGTGGTTCATCAATACTATATCTACTATTTTTTTATTACCATAACTGTTTTTTTA
The DNA here is from genome assembly GCA_964057025.1 of Standfussiana lucernea. Lineage (NCBI taxonomy): Eukaryota > Metazoa > Arthropoda > Insecta > Lepidoptera > Noctuidae > Standfussiana > Standfussiana lucernea. The sequence goes on along the minus strand of OZ059788.1, from coordinate 4,995,553 downwards.
ACTGTAAGTAAGAAAAGAAATAAATAGCCTTAAGAGTGAAACAGATACAACACCGAGAATTTTGCATTGTTTCATTCTGTTCCATAACTTCTATAGCTAAAATCTATAAAACAACATATCAACCCACATAATATAGGTACTAGATATCACATTATACGATGATTATACATTCAACTCAATCAATTAGTGTGACGAAATGAAGTTGTCGGGTGTACAATAGCGTATGAATTATAGATACGTACACAATTGGGCCGAGTAAGACGATATGCATCAATATTGCATGATGTGACAAATGTAATTTGTGTCTGCTGAGTAGATTCCTAGACAGGTGTCTACATATTCATGTGTAGGTGTTTGATTAATTTACGTTTAGACCATAGAGATATGTTTGTCTTTTTATTTAGGAAAAAAAGGTTTTATCGTGGAACGATTTTGTCAGCCTTGCAGTTTTGATATGTATATCGCTGGCTACCATTAATCTAAGGTTATTTTTTAATCAAATGCAGATTCGTTTATTGTTAACATTTATAACAAAGTTGTATCATCATCATCTTCCTGCCCTTGTCCCATTCTACTCGGGGTCGGCGCAACACGTTTTCTTCTTCCATTCTCCCCTGTTAGACGTCACGTCATCATTTACTCCTTTTTCTTTCATATCATTTGTCGCACAATCCATCCATCTTTTCTTTGGCCTTCCTCTCCCTCTTCATCCATCAATATTTATATCCATCACTCTTTTAGTAACGTGCATTTCACCCCTCCTCATTACATGCTCATACCAAGACAGACGACTTCCTTTAAATTTTTATATAACAGGAGCTACTTTCAAACTACCTCTAATATACTCTATATCTAATAATTATAACAAAGTTGTATACTTACAGTATTTTTAGAAAACTTGTCAAATATATCAAAAGTGAATAAAATAGTAAATATCCATACATGATTGACACACGAAATGTTCAAAAAACCTGGGTCAAATACGACTAAATGTACCTACATAGTTTCTTTCTTTCTTTCAAGCATCATTAGTCATTAGTCATTTATTCTGAACAAAAATACATTTGTGTTGAATAGGTACAGGATTAATACAATAATAATAATAATCAATAAAAGTTACAATCAATAATATAGATAAAATGTCAAAAATAAAATAAGTAATATCAAAATAAAATAAGTAATATCAAGAATTCAGTTTAAAAAAAAACACACACACAATTAGCCTAGCATTACCTATATACTGGTGTAAATGCGGAGTTTCAGAGATATAAAGTAGCTAATGTTTTGAGAATACCCACCGTAACGAAATATGTATGAGTTGATTGGTACCTATAGTATGAAAGATATATGAAAACCTTTTGACCCACTGCAATGTGTAAAATGAGCTGTTTACAAATTACAATGCAAATATTAATTCAGTTGCGATCCTGATTTTCATTTAATTATTGCATTATTTGTGAAATATTAAAGCTTGATTTAAATGTCACTGGTCTGAGGAGTGACGTAAATAAAAATGTCTGCCACAGTGTCACAACTGTGCAATCATCCACGAAAGTTATGCTGGAAGTATTTTTGTCTAAGGATTAATGTCAGAGCACATATGCACGAGTAAGTCATGGGTTCGAATTTCGGACCCATCAGGTGTGTTACTTTGTCAAGTGTATGTTATAGCCACTGCTCTCATAACCTCGAAGGCATACATCGTGAGGAAATCAGCATGTCCTTAAACTAAAAGTTCCAAGACATGTAATGAACTACCAACTCGCGCTGAGCTTACGTGGAGGATCACAGCCATTCCCACTTATTGAGAACCCTGTGTTCCAGCTGTGCACATTATTGGCAGATTATGTTGTAAGGATCTTCCCCATTTAATCCTTTTCCCTCCTTATGGTGACGACCCCTCGTAACTTTAAAACCATTTACTTCAAATATTGATACTTAAATATTTAATTACCAATTAAGCTCTCGATCATTATGACTTTGTTGTAACATGCGTCAAACTGTCCAAGTCCCTTGGGAAAGAGTTTGAAAATAACTTGTCTAAATTAATTAAATTCCACTCGTGAATTCTCCACTGGACCATGTGCCTGTGAAAACAAACTTAGTTTCTAAAATATTATTTGTTAGCTTTTTGGGTAAGCTCAAATGTATGAGTAATTGTGATAACATTTTGCTATCTGTACAGTTATTTCGTAAACCTTTCGTTGTTAATCTTGCAATTTCAATATTTAGTCTTAAATTCAGCAAAAACTGAGTCTGAAGCAAACATGAGTCGTTAACATCTGCCTAGCCTTTTCCCAACTTGCTGGGTCGGCTCCCATTCTAACCGAATGCGGCTGAATATCTAATATTTTACATTGACTTGTGTCCTAGTGGGTTCTTGTGACTTACACTTATATTGCTTCATAAATTCAAAGCAATTTTCATAAGAAATGCTAAATGAAAGAAAGTCTGAATTCAGAAATAGAGTGTCAGTCTGGGGTAAAACACCTGAACATGACCTTTGACATTTACTTGGATAACAGTTCTAAGAATAAATTAAATGTTGATTGTATTCTTTTGTTTTACCTTTCTTAGCTTCTATAAAAGCGCTAATTGTTGCAAGCACTTTGTACTTAATATATTTTTTTTAATAAAAAGTATTATTAATGAAGTGTCTGAAAAGAAAAAGTTTGTTCAATGAAAGTTAGTAATGAGCCAATTACAAAGTTAACTGTTAAATTGCAGATAACAGTATGATAATAACAATAATTTACTGTTTTCTGTGCGACTTTGTTTTATAAAGACTCAGTTCCAAAAATATATAAGATAAGAAAACAGAGTACCTAAGTAACTTCGTTTTGGGCATACTTGGAATTCATCATCGTTTCGTGTTCGGTTGATCTGGTATCTGGCGCATTCATTTTTTTTATTACTTTGTATACTCTTGCAAATCAGACGGTCGCCGGTCGTCTCCACAAGCCATTACCGTTCTAATTTTCAGTTAAGGGGTTCAAAACTACTATACCAAGTTAGATAGGAATCATAAAACGATAATGTTGGTATATGTAGATAAAGCGACAAAGGAAATAACCTCTGCGCTATCGGTCGGTGCTCGAACGAATTGAAATATTTGCGCGCAGATTGCTGTTTGCCTTTGAGGATGGGACTCGGGTACATCTAAGACTTTATCCGTTGACTCAGAATACTACGATCGTTTTTGTTAAGAACTTGGAGAAGACAAAAGTTTTATTTATGACTAGCTCCGCATCCCGGCTCTGTTCACGTAAATTACAAAGCTGAGGCAAGGGAAGGATGGTGAATTTTAGAAAATAGCGTGAAAAATTATTGAACATGTTGATACGCGGCGTAAAAATAACGAACAGACAGGCAGATTAATTATGGGTTTTAACAGACGAAGATTCGGTACTGAACTGTATCAATAGCCAAGAATATATTATGCAACGATAAGTAAGAAAATAACTAACTTAACCTTTTTAGCGATTCACCAAACCACCATAAGTAATGCTTTCATTTTTTTTCCAGTACGTCATCAAACCAAGCCAACATAACAACGGTAGGTATAGACCCAAAGCGTGATAGCCTATGCAGCAACGATAGTCCAAACCATCCAATATTATTAGGAAAATAAAAATATCTGCCTCCTCTCTGTCACTGTATCTGACTGCCTCATTGGGGTACTGGTCGCAGGCGCGACTACTGAGCATGAGCTCTTGGGTTCAATGAACGAGGAATTTCTCATTAGCAGCCACGGAGTCTAGATTTGTGCCCGGTTGATGGCAATAGGCTTGCCCCCTATTACATGGGACTTAAAAAACATGCGACATGTGGGTGCAACAACTGGCGAAATGTGGGTGTACTATTAGATACACCTCTGCCTAACCCTACGGGGATTGCAGACGTGATGTTATGTTAAAAAATAATCTAGAATTCTCGAAGGGAACGTTAACAAAAAGGTCTCTCGCAAGTCTACTGTGCATATCATCTGTTCCCGTGTTCCCCCGGACTCAAACGGAGATTCCTTCACTCACTTCCGAATCCACCGAACCTGTGGATAGTTTACTTTGCACAAATATGTGTCAGTAAATTATTCAGCTAGTTCTGTACGCGTCCTGTGCAAGGTGTGCACAACTTTGTGCACCCTGTTTGTGCCATGTTTGTGATATCAAATTCACAAGTTTGCTTCGAGTTCTGTTCAATTTGCGCGTTAGGAATGTTGGTGTACCGTATCCTAGTTTTGTTCTTCGTGTTTCGTCTTATTTGTGGGAGTATTTTCATATGTTCTGTACTGTGATAGTGTGGTTCCTACCTGATGCATGTTCAGCGAGAATGTCGTGATAGTGTTGTATTGCATATTAAAAAAGGATCGAAAGTTGACTTTACTTTGCTGCAGGTTACTGTTATTATGGAAAAACCAACTTCAAAATCGTTACAGCAGTTTTTCATTCTGTAAGGCCACAAGGCCCTACAGACTCACGCCGAGAACCCCCGAGAACACCCGAGAAGCGTGAATGTGATTGGTTTCTCGCCATCTCGTTCTCGTGTTCTCGTGTCGGTTTTTTTGCCCGCTCCAAAGGGTTTCTCGGGTAACAAAAGAGAACGGTATCACATGTCGCATGAGTGTAGAGACCTTCTCGGTTCTCGCGCTATGTCCCGGCGAGCCTTCTCGCCGAGACTTCTCGCGTGAGATATAACAGGTTCCCTACAACAAAACCGTTCAATCACATGCAAAACAAATACGTTCCTTCATTTCAAAAGCTCAGATCGCCACACTCTGTAAAACTAACCACTTATTGTTTCCCTAACAGAATTTATCCGAGCTGGATCGGACTTTTTGCGGTAGTGAATTAGGAGTGCGCCTCGAGTTGCGACGACATTAACAAATGAACCGCTGCCTGCTGCGGTGTGCACAGTGCCTATAATTAAATTAACTGAGGTAAAATTATTCATTGGTATACCATAGTTGTGTAATATTGTGGTTTAGTTATAAAATGTAGGTTATTTATAAGGGAAAACTATTATTTCCTTGTATTTCTTTTATTCCACTCACGGTTGCCACAAAAATATGACTATCATATGATGTTGGCAGCAATTATGTATCGCTAGAAGTCTGAAAAATGGCTAAGTAAGTACTGAAAAGGAAAGTCTTCTTTTTTATCGTGTGGTTAGTGCCTAACGTGGTGGTTAGAGTTTTTATGCCGCCCATGGGCCTCTGACTTGGCTTTACATACAGTCGAGAAATATCTCACAGGTATGCTGGATTCCTCACGATGTTTTCCTTTACCTAAACAAGTGATAATTATTATACGATACCCACATGATTCCGAAAAATCAGAGGTTTCTTGGTCTTGAAAAAAAAAGTGGAACCTTGGGATGGCAGTGGCTTCAGGTGAACTTAGCCACATCTGGTAACTCAGGGTTTAAATCAATGTTCCCCAACACACTTAAAGGTAGTATATCATTAAGCATCAATTGTAATTCCCTCCGTGTTCTAAAACAAAGTTGTTATGCGGTGTGTTTCCTTATTGTGGCACTTACGAAGGGTCCAGGTACCGGGTGGGGTTTGCGGGGAAATCGATTACATTTGCCAAACCCAAATCGAGTCAAACAATCAGGCCGTGTGAACTAGTTGTAAACATCGCGGACTCGTGTATTGTCGCAGTGAGATTTCATAGAGGAGACTGAGAAATTTGTAAGTACCTTTCGAATAATACGAAGGTACCAAGATAAGCTTTTCTTACAGTAGATAGCTATGTACGCATTTAAAGGGAATAATAGATGACTAGGCGCTAGAGTGCAATTGTGGCTCTGTTGCCACAAACGATGAGGCACTCTATATCGTGTCCTGCAGTTTGCTCATCACTGTAACTGATGGACGGTTCTAAAGTGAAGATTCCGAAGTCGTAGCTATTCCAATTTAGTCGTCGAAAATCTAAGAAGAAGAAGGCTACAGTAAACACTATGTGATTTCGAAACATGATGTCAATGAAATGAAAAGGTCGGTCCACAGTGCGAGGCACAATGCCTCCATCAGGACGCTCTGAAATATACACTTCTAGGAAAGGTTATAAGTGGAATTCCGATAATTGTGTGCTCTGGCTACTTAAGTGCGGTCAATGACCAGCACTGGACAACAATGCTAAATTGATTGATTAAGTAATGACTTCCTACGGACAGTGCAATCAACACCTGTGAGAGGGAGTGAGAACTAATGATTCCACATGCGAGAGCCAAGTGGAGGATAGCTATAGGCGACACTTAAGACATCCCAGTTAAACATCATCATCATTTGCCTAGCCTTTTTTTAACTCCGTTGGGGTCGGCTTCCAGTGTAACCGGATGCAGCTGAATATCAGTATTTTACATGGAGCGACTGCCTATCTGATCTCCACAACCGAGTTAGTACTGGATAACACGATACCTCTTCGTCAGACTGGTTGTCAGACTTTCGGCCACTGACTACCTCGTTACAGTTAAACATAGCATCTATTTGCTGTAGAACATCATAATCTTGAATAACCTATACAAATGTAAAATAAGCTAAAGCAACATGCAACATGACAGTATACTTATATTGCATCCAATGCTCGAGGGATCTCGGAAATGTACAGGATTTTGCTTTAGTCGTCAGTTGAAGGATCCATTCACATACAAAGTGGGTAAATATAAAAGGTAAATATATCACGTACACATGTACTGTCCCATTTCTATGTAGCTTTGGTTTAACTATACCTAGCCAGTTTTAGAAACACCAATTTGACCAAGCGTGGTTATAAATTGGTGATCAATGTACGACTGATGATTGAAGTATGTGCCTAACTACCAAGCCAAAATTGATGATGCTGCTGGTCCTCCGCTGATGAAGTTGCTTTTCATCTTCCGTAAAAGATGCACGACGACCCCTGGTTAATGAATGGGTCACCTTATACGCCATGTGTGTAACCCAGGTTAAAAGCTGCCTGCATATGTGCAGGTATTCGTTCGGTTCGTTTCCCTGGTCGGCCAAAGTTTATTGGGTTTTTCCACCAAGAATTTCTCAGTAGCAGCCATAGAGTCCGGATTTGTGCCCGGCTGATGACTTTGGCTCGCCCCCTATTACATGGGACTTAAACATAGCTGGTGAAATGTGGGTGTACTATTAGGTACACCTCTGCTTAACCCTTCGGGTATTAAAGCCGTGATGTTACGTTACGTTTCACTGCCTATAAATGTGTACTGCCTTCACTCACCCCCCGGGAAATGACACTATCCTCCAAGCCAGGCACCACTCGCTGCATTTGCAAGTTTGTATCAATGTTTAACATAACAATAGTATCTTTTGCACTCTTTATCGGCAGTTGTTGCACGAGTACGTAGACACCAGAGCTTTCAACGGAAAGTAGGTTTTTTCTGAGCATCAATATTCATGAGAGTGCCGCGACGTTTCTATTTCGAGAGGGCCGACAACTCCGTGTTTCACATATTTTCAAAGGTTTTCTTTATGTTTTAGCTTCAGCTTTGTAATGTAGGATTATGTGATTATACTAAGGTAAGTAGGTTCAAGGAACAATTAGGTAGAGTCGAGTATGTATCTACATATTTTATTCCTAAAAATAGACATATTTTTATTGATTTCATGAAAGTCCTACACTTAAATATAGCATCAGGTGTATGGCGTGGAGCAGCCTCAAATTAATCTTTTCAATAATAGAACACAAAAAATAACATCTGTTAATAATCACAATACTTATTCTGACACCATAAATAATAGTGTCAACACAATGTTAATATCTACTTAGGCCGGAAGTTATTCTTTATTATGTACACCTTACAAATTACATCAGTAAAATTAAAAATATACCCCTACAAATTACCTACTAGATACCAAATACTACTATTCAGTCAACAGCCCTTCATATTTATAAACCTCATTTCAAAACAGAATTAAAATAACAGCGTATTCTTAACAACCGCAAAACAACCATACGTGACGCATATTAATTTAAGTTTTAATGAAAGAGCCTAAATTCTGAAGACATTGCAACTGAGTTAATTAAGTTTGTTCAAAACAACTTGTTCTGTACACACAATGTGAAAATGATGGACGAATTATGAACACGGAATGTTAATGAGAATTGCACCGAGTTGGACTTTATTTTTACTGTATTTACATCAAAATATATTACATTAATGTTTTCGTGTTTATGAATTGTATAATCCCGCATTAACACTAACATAAAAGTTGCGATACTTGTTTTCTACAAGTCTTGAACATGTATCATACTTGTTTCGATTTTGTTTCGAACATGTCTTGTTAATTATTTTGTATTGGTTCTTGACATTTTAGTAAAGTTTTGAATACATTTAGTGTTGTTTTTGACGTAAACGATAAACAAAAACCGTGGGTATAATATGCAGAATAAATGTTTTATACTTTGTTGTTAACGCGGGACTGTTACGGGGTATTTGGACAACAAGGTAAATTTTACTTAAAAATGCTTGGATATTGGTGTCACAATTTCTATTGATTACTAAGAAATGCTACTTCAATTTCCAACTTATCTTTCCTTGTACACTTGAAAGTTTGTTTATTCGTTGGTTTTCACAGAAAACACTTCAAGACAAATAGAACGATACTAACTATCTAATTGAAAATTCTGCGCATTTGACACGTCTTAATACTGTCCTACTATTATTTCTTATCATAGTTACGCTCCTTTAAGAAAAAAAATGGTAACCTTACATAGGTTTTTATAAAAAATATGGTATTTCGGAACTTCCAAGGTACCTATAATTCCGTGAGCAGCAACACAACGTGGAAGACCGACGCTAAAATGGTTACCACGTATTTTATGTACATTTCATTTTGTTCAGTACATTTTGACCGTGCAGGTATTACAGTTTTGTGGGACACAGCTGTTTTTTTTTTAATAACCGACTAAAAATTATATGTGGGGGGAGGGTGGGGTTAAGAATGATGTACTGAACACGTGGTAACTGTTTTGGCGTCGGAGTCCCTTCCACCTTGTATAAAATAGAGCTATAACACGTCACACAATACGACATGGAGTAAAGGTTTCAAACTCTGTAATTGACTAATCAAAAGACCGTAGTTTCAACAACGCTGAAAAAACACGACCCAGTACTCACAAACAACATTTTATACCGTCAAAGCGATGGTATAAATCAGTGTTTTATTTACTCGACCAGCAGGACACAGGGGACGTCAGCAACGCTTTTCCAATAACAAGTGCCTAGAAATGAAAGCCTTTATAGGCCGTAAATAGAAAATTATGGCCGACTGACCAGGGTCGCTTTTGCCGTATATTTAGAGACAATATCGTAGCATCAACGTGATGAGTTAGTTTCGTAAGACAGGGGATAATTGCGTAAGACGTTCCGTTAATTAGATTATTTGCGAGGCAATTTATTAAAGTAATGTTTGTTTTCGTTTATGTTAGGCAGTAGTACAGAGTTGGTACTGGGTGTCTGCTGTGACGACTAAGTTAATTGAAAGGACAATTGCTTTCAGAAGATTAGATTCTGATTTTGAAAATTTTGCTCAGGCAATTTAATTTGTATTACATTCATTTACATTTATGGAGATTCAAGGTGACCTAATCGTTTTTATTTTACGGATGTTTATATGTTTTACCCTTGATTGACGGTCACATATCAGTTTTACGACCGCTCCGCTAATAAAACTAATGTTTAGGAACTGGTTGACATATTCGTTATTTAATCTTTGATCTGCCAACGGAGCCACTTCTCCAAAGTTTGAAGATAACAATTGAGCAAGTCTGAAGACGTTGTCCTTCAAGTTAATTGTAAGGACTTATACAAAGGACATGCTCAGCCGCTCCGACGGTCGGCGGCATCACCAGTACCCCAGTACTAAGAAGGTACTCAACGCCTGCCTATCTTTCATCTAGTGATGTACGATTCGGTACAGTATCGATACGATACGATTTTTCATCAAGACACAAGTACCGGTATCCGAATGAATGGATCGTAGCGTACCATATTGTCCTAACTTGCACGGTCAGTACCTAATTACTCTTAAATAGTGGGAATCATAGGTAAGAAACGATATAATATTGTAGATACAAATTTTGAATCGATACAAATGCAAATATTGTGCATTCCATAAGACGATACGTTGTGATTCGATATTTGGAGAATTGATACAAGCTATTCGATACAATCGTCGAATTTATTGTAACACTTAGTTGCGACTCGTATCGGTACAAATGTAAGTGTCGTACATCCCTACTTTCCTATAATTTTTTGTCGCTTCAAGACGAATTTCTTTTCATTCGGACGTCTGACTTTCATTTTCATTGTTGAGTTTAAGTTGGTGAAAAGTTTTCAACAAAAAGTGTGGCTTTCCGTTTAGCGCGCGATCAAACGAAATGAAAATTCGTCATTCATTTACAAAATTGTTGTTGCTTTTTTGTTTTCAATTTCATTAGAAGTTTTTAATAAAGTTTCAATTAATAAAAGTTTTGTTTTTCATAGTAGATTAATTTTAATATAACTGGGACTGCCTACCTTGGTAACAATACCCAATATTAATAGAATCAGGCAGCAATTAATGCTTAAACTAAACCTAAATTGCACTGCACAGTACGGAACTAGGAATGTAAGTTTTTCATGTTGGTATTAAAAGGTAGATAATTAACTAAAATTGTACAGGTAAGAATTAAATGCATTTTTTCTTTTACAAATTTTTATTTCAAATAATAATAATTATGATGATTAAATTAATTATTTAACTGCGTTATATAATAATATTAATATAGTACAACATATCAAAATGGTCACGTCATTAAAATATAACAGATTAAAATATTTATAATACTGTGTTATACTTAATAAGGAAAAATATATGTATAAAGATAGAAGCGCATAAAGATATTGAAAAATAATTATAATTATACTGTGACTCTTTAAACATTGCTCAAACTTGCTCTTTACTACTCTATCTAATCAATAATAGTAACTACTTGCAAGTTTTTCTGCTTAATAAGTTTACATTAATTTCTATTTATAACACAAAATAATTAATATTTTTTTTAAAGCATCGACATTGACCAAAGCGACACCGTCCTCCGGCGTATTGTTGACGGCGACACAATTCATTGCAAGTTTTTGTGTTACAAGCTCTAAGCGAAGCATCAGTTAGCTCCTCTGCAAAGAAAAATAGATTTTAGATGTGATCGAAAACATAAGTGAAGAATTACTTAATTAAAGTGACAGAAACTCTTATAAGGGAAGCTATCGTATTTCTGGTTAGAATATTTTTTTTATAGAATTACAAAGATCTCTTAAAATTAGACAAATTTAAATTACTATTTCATAATCACCTATTTCACCTTCATTAGTCCTTAAGATTTCATTAGGTTCTTCATTTTCGTCACTGGTTACTTCGTATAGTGGAGAAGCATCTGTTAATTTAAAAAAAGTAAAAATCTTAGTTTGATCAATATTTCGGAAAAACTGCGACTGTAAAACTGAAATTGTGTCAAGAAGCGAGTCTTAACTTTTAAAATAATTGAATATCTATCTACTGCAACATAGAAAAAAACCCAAGTCTGTTTGTTCCTCAAGTATGTAAGTTAGCATAGAAAGTCAAATGTTAATATTCTTGATCGCAATGACATTTTACAAAATAAATATTGAAAAAGTACCTTCTCTTTGTATTTTGTTGTAGCACTTGCACCAACCATTGACACATCTAGAGCGCTCATAGCCACGACGGGTGCACGTTAGGTTGCATTGCCTTATTTTGCAGATGCGTCTTGTTTCTAATTCCGGAAATTCATCAACAGCGTCTACTAAAAAGAATATAATGATCACATGGTTAGTACAGAGAAGTAAATAATTCTCAAGACCTGATTCCCTCTGAGTGACAAATCATGCAGTCTTAAGAAATATTATCATAAACTGCAGAATGAACATATCTACTTGAATCTCTGTTTTCTAAGTAAACCATTTTATAGCTTCTTAGGCAATAGTGATAGTACCTTCTGTTCCGAAGAAGTTGTTACACTTGCAGCGCCCGTTGACACAGGCGCCACCGGGGAACTTGAGTATGCGACATAATTGGTGACACGCCCGCTGGTTGCAACCGCGTTCATTTTCATCTTCTGACAATTTAGAGATAGGAAACGATGTTTCGGGTATGTCAGCTACAAAAAAAAAAGAGAAAGTGCATGTTACTAAAGTAACAAAATATCTGAATGGGGTCCTCAGTTTGATTATTTTTCATAAACTACACAAAAAGTAGGTTAAAATATACGGCAATTGCATTGCAATATAAACAGAAATATTTCACGACTATTAGAAAAAATGATGCTAACCTTGTGCTTTGTTGTAGCACTTGCACCGACGATTGACACATGTGGCGCTGTCATAGCCAAGACGGGTGCAGGTGCGTTTGCATTTCGTTATTCTGCAGCCGCGTCTCCCGTCTAATTCCGAGTATTCGTCAACAGCGTCTACTAGAAAGGATATGTTTACGTGGTAAGTAAATATAGACAAATAATTCTGAAAGTGGGACATGGGATAAATGTCTCCACATGAGACAAAATTGTTTTGAGAAATATTATTAAAAATTTGCCGTTTAATAGGTGAACACGCAACAGTCATATTACCTTCTGTTCCGAAGTATTTGTCACACTTGCAGCGACCGTTGACACAGGCGCCACCGGGGAACTTGAGTCTGCGACATAATTTTTCACACGCTTGCTGGTTGCAACCGCGTTCATTTTGATCCTCCAACAATTCAGAGACAGGTGACGATGTTTCAGGAATATCTTCTTTCTTTTGTATTTTGTTGTAGCACTTGCAGCGACCGTTGATACATTTGGCTCCTTCATAGCCACGACGAGTACATGTACGATTACATTTCGTTATATTGCAGACGCGTCTTTCGTCTAGCTCTGAATATTGGTCAACAGAGTCTACAAAGAAAAAATGTTTGCATGGTAAAAACAAAGAGGAAAAAAATATGGGATACTAGCTTATGCCCGTGGATCGCCCGCGTGGAGTTCGATAACTGACCGACGGGATTTTACCACTGGGATGAAAAGTATCCTATGTATTAATCTAGGCTATAACCTATCGGTGTGCCAAATTTTATCCAAATCTGTTAAGTTGTTTTTTATCGTAACACGTATACAGCCATCTTCATTAACTTTCGCATTTATAAAAGTAGTAACATCAGATCAATAAGAACAGACAATATTGTGCACTGTTTTGGAAAAATCCAAAAGCTGGGCAAGCCGACATTCTGTTCTAAATGTTAATCATGTTACCTTCAGTTCCGAAGAAGTTGTCACACTTGCAGCGCCCGTTGACACAGGCGCCACCGGGGAACTTGAGTCTGCGACGTAATTGTTCACACGCTTGCTGGTTGCAACCGCGTTCATTTTGATCCTCTGACAATTCGGATCCGACCTCATCTATAGAATAAACAAATGGTATGTTAAGGATCACATATTGTCTACATACATACATATAGTATACGGGGATGATATTACCTTCAGTGTCAAAGAAATTGTCGTTAAGGAAGCAGGAGCAACGACTGCCAGTACACACGCCTGCTCGGTACCCCAATCCGTGGCACCTGTTATTGCATGCCTGTTGGGTGCATCTTTTTGGAGTTACTGAATCTTCTAAGTCTTCAGAAACTGCATAAGAGATACATACCGTGATGCAACTTTTAACGATAATAGATGATGATAGAATGCAAGTTAGGAATCACTTATGAAAGGGATTTCTGACAAATTATATTGTGAAATGAGTTTTGAAAACAATATACCATCTGTGTTTAGGAAGTAGTCACACTTGCACTGTCCGTTGATACAAACACCACTATGCCAGCCGGTTCTACGACATTTGTCGTCACACGCTATGGAGTTACAAGAGTGTAGTGATTCAGCAGGGTCAGTCATAGTGTCTGCAAAATGAAAATGGCAGTCTTTAAATGGGCCGAAAAAGTATATTTAAGAGAAGAGTTAAAGGTTATTTAATTTGATAGTTTGTATTCTTAAATGTACCAATTTAATATTGCAATGAAGGCGCTAGAATAGCAACAAAAGATGTTTTACAATATGAGATGTCTTGATGATGTCTTTTTTTTTGCGGCTTGGACTATTAAAATTGTATTGCCGAATCACTGAAAAGATTTATACTTTTGTTAGTCTACATCGCACTGCTAGGCAAAGGCCTTTTCCCTTGACTTCCAGTTTTGACACAGATTCATCGTTATTAATGATCTGATCCTCACCTTCTTGTTGGGAAAGAAATTTGTTGCAGTAACAATTAGATCCGACACATGCGCCGCCACGAAACTTCTGCTTACGGCAGATTTGGTTACACCTTTTGTTGTTGCAAGCTCTTGATAGAACAGAATCTTCTACGTCGGTATCAGTAGCTGCATCTGAGAAAGTAACATACACTTGTACCAAACATTGAAGAGTTAAAACAGTCACCTTTAATCATCAAATAAAAACGGAAAAGACAGATGCAGATCTATAAAATGTTGATTTTATTCATTTTAATTTTTCTAAAAACAGATTTAGATCCCACCGTCTGTGTGACGGCTTCGAATGATTTTTGGACTGACTGTTCTTATTAAAATAGAATGGTGCTGGTTCAGTAATGATAAATCATATATTACCTTCTGCAACGATGGACTTAGTACACTTGCACCGACCATCTACACAGGCGCCACTGGTGTTATTAAGGGCACGACACACTGAATCACATGCTCTGTCTCTGCATCTACTCGGATTAGCTGCAACTTCAGCCTCGGGATCGTCTATGATTCAAAGATGAAAAAGTTGATTTATACAATGATTTTTGGAATATTGTATCATTTAGAACTTCCTCATTCGCGTAACCACAATTGTTGAATACCGGTTAAATTATAAAGAAATCGCCTATTACCTTCTGCAACGACGGACTTGGTACACTTGCAGCGACCATTGACACAGGCGCCACTGGTGTTATTAAAGGCACGACACAACCAGTTACATGCTTTGTCTCTGCATTTACGCGGATTCGCTTGAACTTCAGCCTCGGGTTCGTCTACTTTAAAAACATGCAATTAGTTACAAAGTTTTATTTGGTAGTTGTGGAAATTTTAAACTTAAAAATATTTACCATGTAACAAAACCATGTTTTCCAGGTCCGAGGGTTCTTCTTCAGAAATGTCATCTATAATTATGAAGTCAAATTAGTTAGAGATGAAATCTACTATGAAACGACCGCTGCTGACTGATATAGGTAAATACAGAATTACATAAAATCATAAATACCTTCTACATTGAGGAAATGGTCACATTTGCAGCGACCCCTGACACACGTGCCACCGGTCAACTTGAGTCGGCGACACAGCTGGTCGCACACTTGGGGGTTGCAGTCTTTTGGGCTGCTTGCAACTTCATCTTTAGGATCATCTGTTGGGAGAAAATTTTAACATACAGCTTCTTTATTCACTTCGTAACATAAACAGTTTTTTCGTTGATTGACAGCATAACTTGCTTTGTAACATTTAAAGCAGTTTTTGGTGAATAATCCTGGAAAAATCAAAACTCGAAATAAATTCAAAGCATTTGTTTCCATTAGACTATTACAGATACTTTTAAATAGTCAAAACATATGAAGCTACAGTCCCAGTCACAAGACATAATAACTTGTGATAGTACTGTAGTTGCTAATTCCAAAGCGTAGATCTCTATGGAGATTAATGGACAAGAAACTCCATGGACACTCTTTTAAATCAAAATATAGTTTTAAATATAGTTAAATAAAGAATTCTACAAGACAATAAACAATTACTTACCATCAAACACATTGACAGTTAACACAGAAGCATTAACAACACACAGTATGACAAGGAAGAAAAATAGTTTAGAGAACATGATGTATTACTTTGGTACTGCTACCAATGTAAATAGTGCAGATAGCTTCCTGTGGAGCCCTTTTATATGGAGCGTTGCAACATCGGGACTTCACCACTGTGAAAAGGATCTTTTGTGTTTCGTTAATCTATATTCAGTCACAAGCAAATTGTTGCTCACGTTAAACTGATAAGTGGATTAATTACTGAATTGCAACACAAACATTTTGAACACTGATTTGTCAGAACTTTAGGAAGTGTTCCGCAGTAGTTACCTGTTGGACAGAAAGGCTTTGTTGCAAGATAGGTCTGCACTTATTGCAATTGTACTTTCTTTATGTCTGTGCCTAGCTTTTTCTTTAATGGTTTTCTTCTTGATTTGATCAGTTACGTTTTTGAAAAATATATAATTCTCCTGTCCTAATCTCAATTCATTTGGGATCGGCGCAGCATGTCTTCTCCTTCTTCCATACTTGTTTGTTACTCATATCATCTTTCACAAAGTCTATCTATCGCTTATTCTTTAAGACTAAGGGACGCTTATAGTCATCCACATTCATACAAAAAACTTTCTGGACAACTGGTTTCTCACAACTTTTCAGTAACCGGTGCCATTTTCAGACTTTCTCTTATACACTGCACTGTTTCTTAGTTTTTCCTCTAATTTCATTCTTTGTATTGAGAAAAACATTTTTTCATGATAATTGCATAACAGTGGATTTACTGCGCGTGTTCATTGTCGGTCAACATAATTTTGTTGTGTGTAACAGTTGGAAGAATTTTGTTTAGTAAGGATCAGGAAGGCTGGTTCGAGGTGTCGCAGGATAAGAGTACCTGGAAATATATGGAGGAGGCCTTTCCCAGCAGTTTTGTTTAATTGCGGTGTTTGTATGTCCATACAAGGCACCTAAAAAAAAGAAAAGGTTCAGACCGATTAACACAAAGAGCGCTGATCTTTAAAGCTACAATATTATTTCTTATGTGTTTCAAGTTTTTGACTCACTCAGTGGTCTAGGGGTTGAAAGTCCGTCTGCTGAGCGTAAGGACAGGCCGAGCCAAGGGTGATTGTTTTGCTTCACTCATGATTTGGTATCTGGATTTGTACCCAGTTTATGGGACCAGTTTCCCGACAGTGGAGACGTTTTTGGCTGATTATACATTGATTACAATGTAAATGTACTAAATATTAGTAATTTACGTTAAATCTACGTTTATTTTATGGTTCTGCCCACCCCTTTGGGGAGAACATAGGTGATGTTGTGTGATTCATTTCCAGGATTGTATCGACTTTATTTTATCATTCACTAACTTTTAATATAGGTACTTGAAGACAGCATTAGAGGAATCTGTTGTATTTTGAAAGCATTTGTGGCTACTTAAAAAGTAAAGTAGGTACTTATTTACCAACCTATTCGTTAATCTCGTCCTTTACAAAACGTCTAACAAAACATAATCGTTATTCTAAAAACGAGTTTTTCCGCCAGTAATTTTTTATTATTTCCTTCTGACATTTGCCACAAGGCGGCGCTTTTTGCGCACTGAAGTTGGCATCACTCGTGCGCATGAGTCGATCGTCTCATTAGTTCGATGAAGCTGTGCACAGTATCAATAACATCATAAATACGTGTTTTCTGCACTATGTGCAATAAATATACAGTGAAAAATTCGTGTTTGGTTAAAAAGAACAATTTATGAAAATGAAAGTGAAAATATTTAGTTTATTTATCGTTTTTATTGTGATATTAAGTTTAAGTATACAAGGTTAGTATATAAACATGTTTTTGAGTTTACAATTGTGTTGCTGACATAATTGTTATCTGATTCACGATTCATATTGTACTGGCACGGTATTGTCTCTTTGTTTCATGTTGTTTCGAACTTTTATCGCGGTTAAGTTCAACTTTATCATTTACTTATTGTTTAGTCTGCGAGTTGTAATGGAAGGTGACTTACGTTCGTTAGGTTTCGATCGTCAGTTGTTTTTTGAACGACAAATGTGTCTTTTATTTAGCAAACCACGAAGCGAAACTGGTTCTTGAGGAAAAAATAATAAAAACCTCTTTGGCCTACCTAGTGAACCGGTACATATTAAATACCGAATATCGTCTTTTTTCGTAGTTTATGTTAACACCACGTAAGTAAATTTTTGGCGTTTTTGGTATTTTGATGCCGTTTGCTAGAGAATCGCCAGAAAAGAACGAAATAAAAAAATATAATGTCGCAGGGACATAAAAGAAGACGCGTTGTTTCAGCCAATCACAAACAAGCATCGTCTCTATCTAATTTGAGTTGATCACAACAAAAATGGTATTTTATCATTAATATAGTTAATGATAAAATACCATTATGAAGTTTTTTCACTCTCTTGTAAAGTTGCTATTTTTGAGTTACATGTGTCAGAACTTAAGCGCTGGTATTTATTATATGTTAGAACGTGTGTAAGTCGGCAGGTCTTTTAGTTGTACATAGTTGATTTGAAGTTTGAGTAGATTTTATAAATAGGGTCTAAATAATGAGACTACATTAGTTTAAAAGTAGCTAAATTGGCAATACAAAAAATTATTAGGTACTGTTGTTTTTAAAACAACCAAACGGCCAGTTATCTAATACGATAAGAAGGTACGATTTACATGTATAAATTGCATAGTTGGCATTTTCCATTATGCGTCTTATTGTAACTTAATACAGAGTACATAATACATAAGATTAAAAACAAGTTTCTTTGGTTCAGCGGTTTGTAAAGTAACCTTTGATAGCAAAGTTATAGACCACTAATTCATTGGCTGCAGATCAGATAAGAGGTTAGTTAAAACCAGAGGTCATCAAATAATACAATTCTGAAAGAATAACATTAACAGTACAGACTAACATTAATTTAATTATGAATTATAAATAGACGATGCATATAAAGTATGGTTAGTGGACCGATCGGCATGTGAAGGCCGCGGAAATACGGTAATGCGAGAAGCAAATAAACATAAATTTAGGGCAGGCTTATGTTCAGCTGTAAAACGTTTTACTTCTGTAGTAATGATAATTTAATCTTTGTTGTCGTACCTACTAAACAACAGTACAATACTAAAGCCCATCTTTCATTGCTTGGCGTTATAGATCTTGGGTTCGATTCTCAGTCGGGCAAGGTGTTATTGAGTTTATGCATCAGGAACTTCTCAGTAGCAGCCACGTAGTCTGGATATGTGCCCGGTTGATGGCAATACGCTCGCCCTATATTATATGGGACTTAAACATAACTGGCGAAATGTGGGTGTACTATTAGGTACGTCTCTGCCTAACCCTTCGGGGATTACAGGTGTGATGTTATGTTAAGTTATGTAAGTTAGCACAGTGCTCACACCACGGTCTCTCGCGGAAGGGTCATAGTTTGCCCGGAGAACAAAGTGCTTCCCTGAAGTATTCACGTTAACTGTTCCCATGCATAATTTTTCGATAAACCCAAATGTCCAAATCATTTCTTGTAATGTTCCGTCTCAATATGCCCAATTAATACACACAGACAGGGGCGAGTGTACCATTTACGGTACACGGACGTGATGGACCCACGCGGCGTGTACTGTATTCGGTACATTGGACAGCTAACGTGTTAAGAGGTGTGACGAGTAGCATATAGATATTGCAATAATCTCAAATTCTGCAGCGTTAAGCTTCAGTCGGTCACAAGAACTTCCGAGCAGGACGCGGGAGATGATGCAGGTGCCTACAGTTGTACGTAGCTTCATGACAATAGTATGACGCGTCACGATTCCCGCATGGGATTCATCACAATGGACCCATCCATCTTAACATAGCAGTACTAGCAATGACGGGAAGAGCTTCCTGTAACAAATCGATTACTGTACTAGCATTATGTATGTATGTGCTAGACACAAGCTACTGACCAGAAAGCATCCGTCTCAGTCAAGATGACTGATGGTGAATTCTGTAAGCTCCTGCTCTCTTGCTGTGCCGTTGTAACTTACGTTACTATGTATTTTGATTATAAGATTTAGAAGAAAATGCTCCTAATCAGTTCGCTATCCAAAGATGATTAGATTAAAACGTAGGGCATTTATTTTCTGGTCCTTAGGTACCTTTAATTTCTTTGACTGCCTCGTTGGTCTAGTATAGGGGGAGGGGGGGAGGGCCTAGAGTCTGGATTTGTGCCCAGTTGTTGGCAATAGGCTCGCTCTCTATTAAATGAGACTTATTTATTCATAAAAAGGTACACCAACAGCTTCTGTATATAAATTATAAAATAAAGTGGTAATGAGTCATAGACTTATACAGTTGCCAATAACAGGTGAACCAATATTTACAAACATAAGTGGTAACTTAAGCTAAAAACTAAATTAATGAACTAAATATGTATTAAGTGGAAATATACCTACTATATAAACAAAATAACAAGTTACAATCATACTTCACTAAAATATATATGTATATATATTATGTAAAATTAAACAAACATGAGATCAAAAATTTGACTAATATTACAAATTTATAGAGGAAGAGATTGTAAATCTATGGTGATATGTACATACTAACACAATTACTTACTAACCTTTTGGAGCTTATGAGATTTAAACATAACTGCCGAAATGTGGGAGTACTCTTAGGTACGCCTCTGCTAAACCCTTCGGGGATTGCAGGCGTGATATTATGTTTAATTTTTTTGAAAACCTTCTTCTGTAAAGAATGTCTATCTGCTGAATGTGTACAGATGTGGTGGAATGAAGTATTGTTCAAACAATGTTGTTTCTTGAATGGTCCGCAGATGTCGAACCTTCCTCAGGAATGTGCATTCTTTGGAAAATCATGATCAATCAATTTACAAATAAGGAATACTTAATGGGTAATAACTGTGTTCTAGCATCGGTCTTTACATTATTGTTGGGTAAATTAAGGTAGCCCTGCAAAAGAAAAGGTTTGCTATAGTAAATCAATCTAAGACAACAAAAGGTATGTTTCTTAATTAACATAAGTACAACTGCAATGTCTATTACTTATTATAATAAAGCCGTTTGCTATGAAATTCACGACAATAGTTTAAAAACTAATCGCCACCAAGAACCGCAATGGTACTGCAAAAAACGACAGTATAATTAGCTGCAACATTTTAATGTCTTCAAATATTCGTGCCTAATTAACTTTTACGGCTTAAAGGTGTTCACCCGTTACACCGTACCAAGTGCTTTAGAAACTAATTTTATACGAACAAATATGTCATTTGCCAACACACATTTGGTCGTATCGTGTCTCATTATTTTAGCATAAGGATGCCTACAGCGTCTCCACTGCAGGGTCACAACCCTTCCTTCGATTGTTGACATGGTTAAGGTCATGGTATCCCGCTTCTGATATCTCCCCGGGCGTGTCAGATGGCCGTCCCATCTGACTATGAGAGTGACAGAATGGAGAGTGCGTATGTGTTCGCGCACACACTTGTGGACTATAATATCTCCCAGCCTCCGCTAACATTAGCCGCCAAGACTGAAAACGGTAAACAGCAAGATGACCAAATGATTCGGTGTAATAGGAGAACACCTTTACAAGGAACTTTAACCGAGAGAATTAAAAGAAAATTACGACTGCAGTAAGCGTTATCAGTTTTCTCATAACCCACGAACCAAGGCTACTCTTTCACACAAGATAGCAATATAATTGTCCTTGTTTTAAGATTTATGATTCGAATTAATGACAAGAATTTGTACTAAGTTAACTTAAACAGTTGATTAAATAAGGTGTCTTCATAAAATTGTTTAATTCTGATCAAAATTGGGCAATAGAGTGCGACACCTTTTTAAAGACTCTGTATATTAAAAACTAGTTGACCTAGCTGATTTTTGCATTAATGCTCCGCTCCTAATGGTCGCAGCGCGATGTTTTATAGCCTATAGTCTTCCTCGATAAATGGGCTATCCAACACTAAAAGATTTTTTCAATTCGAACCTACTGGTTCGAATTGAAAAAATCTCAGATACTACTGTATCTGAGATTACAATATTAGTATAGATTAGCGTCTAAAATCGCCCGTACATACCTCCTCTGTCACGATGTATGTAAAGATGCAGCGTTGACTATTACCGTAGACAAAGGCATTGAACAGTAATATCAAGTCAACATTGATGAATATAATCTAATAAAGGAGTTTATAGGAAACATAATTTGAAGGAGTTTACTTGTTTGACTAGTATTGAGTAGACAGGTACCTATTGAAGCTGATAGAGTAGGTATGTATGTACATATCTATTCACATACTAAACAAGTTCATGTCAGTTTGTTATGGTTTTTTTTATCTGATGAATCCAAGGTAAAGCCTCAACAATATAGCACTTGTTAAACGACCACGTGCTCAATTTCTAGGTTATCAACCTGTATAACAATGAGATGAGCGAGTAGCTAACTGCGGGGAATACCAGATATTAACATATAAGTGACTTGTCTAGGTACTGGCAACTGCGGGTATATGGCATCAATTTGACTATGACAGCGCCTTTATTACATAGCAGTAAAGGTAGTTTTAGTAGTTCGAGTGTTTACTGCGGACGTGCGTGACTGTATCTGACCTGGGAGTCTACTCTCTAAGTCCGTCAACGCAGATACGGGCCCGTACGAAAGTAGATCAAAACTTCCAAATGAACCCCACGCCCTGTTATTTTCGGATTCATGAGTTTTGAAAATACATCGGGAGTAAAGACAACTGTCCAATCGTGTTGTCATTAGTTTTTAGTTCGGGTCCCTCACTAATCGTATGTCCGTAAGTGTTACGGAGTAGGAAACGCCCGTATCTTCGGCCGAAACTACGGGTTTCGTGCTTAGAGAGTAGACCTCCTGGCACAAATCCAGACTCCGTGGCTGCTATTTTGAAATGCCTAGTGGACAAAACCCCGAAAACACTCTGCCTGAACTGGGAATCGAACCCAGGACCTCTTGCTGAGCAGCCGCGCTTTCGACGACTTGACTCAACGAGGCAGTCTTTGTTATTTTGGCTACATACCGTTTCGTAACTTTCCCGTTTGGACAACTGAACAGAATACCATCACAAAAGTGCCGTTTCATAATTATTTTCATCTTCATACATTGAGTCTCGTTTCGTAAGTACAGTTAGGACCTAGGAGAACTGCTACTAAGAAATACTACAGTTAATTACACTCTTATTTATTTTTAACTTACCGTTAATATCCAAACGAGCTACATAGCTCGTTTGGATATTAACGGTATTGTATGTACATACATACACCGAAATAAACCTTCCTGTTTTGGGAAAAAAAAAACACTAATATGACTCATAACTAAGTAAAACAAATAGTATAAACAAACTACACCTACGTGTTAAAAAAAATATAACATTGAAATAAAAAGTTACAAATTTTATCAGAACAGTCTTTTTGGTGAATACCCAACCAAAAGTACTAGGCTTGCATAAATTCAAGGTGGTATTTCAACAATTGATGTGATATAGTAGGTACCTCCTAGAACTGTTAGAAGAGAGCCATTGACTTTATACTGTATTTTACTATGAACTATTTATCACTGAAATCCGTTTGTAAGACTGGTAGTCGGGCTTTCGTCTACCCGTAACGACTGTCAAAGATTTACGAATGACAGCCAGAACCAACGATTTAACGTGCTTTGCTTTTTGAAGCACCGAACTGTATCGATATGAAATACTCAGAGGTTAACCTAACCACGGTGCGACCTCCACAAACATTGCTTATCTTTTAAGATAAATAGTCATTTTTATGACATACACTGACTTTTTAAATTTTTACACTATTATTGAAGACGGTGGCACCAACATCTTCATAATTCTGTTCTTTTAGTACTTTTTGCTCAAATTGTAAATTGAGTTCTTTCGTAACAAACCTTGTGCCAGAGAGAGACAAAAAATAGCAACATCAAAAAAAAGTTTCCTTATAACTTTGGGAGCTGACTGTACCGTACAAAAAAACAGTTGAAATTTATGGTTGGCGAAACGGGACTCAATGTATGGAAATTAAAATAGTGGGTTATTCACCAACTCGACACGAGAGACTGAACACACGTGTGTCCAGTTGGTGAAAGGGCACTGTTTTTCACTTGTTTTGCACGTCTTTTGTTTAGTTGTCCAAACGGGAAAGTTACCAAACGGGATGTACCCGTTACTTTGTGTACAATAAAGATTAAGATGTACACATAGTAGTGTCACTACGCTAATCACCTGCCCTTGAATGGTCTATGCGTAATTAATTGTTCACTGATTGTTGATCCTGATGATATCGTTATCACTTATTTTTTATCATGTCGAGTATTCTTCGAAAGATTGTAATGATTGCATGTTGCAACATCTAGTTCTATGTTTACCTCCTTATAACCTTCGCAGGTTTAAATATACTGCGGGAAATCCCGCAAGGATTGCGCTGACGATCGTACAACTACTTTAAGTAAACGTCTACTCTGTCCTGCCTAGTAACAATTCAAATCTTGTTAAGATTTTTTTCAGGGAAGACCAAGGCGTCCGTTGTCCGTTGTATTATTTATGTTTTTAAATGAAAAAATAAGTTTAAGCTTATAAAAGCGTCAAGAAAAACATAGAAAGGGTCTTTGTGCTGAGTAGATAAAAACATTTAAATATACACTATTATATATACATACTTATGTTAATATTTCAGTGCTTAAGCAGAACTTCTTTTCGTACGCACGATGATCAATCAAGCTATGCTAAACCAGTATAAGCAGATCTGTCATTGTACGGGAAATCGATACAAAGCGAGTCCATGTTATATTGGCAATGCTTATATACAGACTTTTTTATTTTAATTTCATTCCCATCAATCAAAAAGCACGTTGGATTGACGATATTATCAGAATCGCGGGAAACATATATGAGGGACGCACAGAACCGAGGAGAACGGCAGAGGTAAGGGGAGGCAACTTAAACAGTGGGTGATTAAGGGCTGAAATGGTGATGATGATGATGATCACACCAATCCATACCTGCCCTAGCCCTAGATACAGAAATACAGCAGCAACAACGCAGGAAGAAAACTCAAAAAGAGTACATTTTGTATTTAACGCTTCTCCTTTGTCCTCAAACCCGCTAACTAATGTTAATAAATCGCGTTGATTATAATCTGGACAACTATTTATGTTTATTGCATCCTTAATTCTACGGTTGTTAACGTTGAACTTCAAATGAGCTCCCAAGTAGCAAAATAATGTCATATAAATGGTACAATAACGTTTTTATTTAACTTTCAGCCATATGAAAATGGTTTTATTATAGTTTTTTAAACGTAAATATAACGCGGGTTTGGGCGCAGATTATATAACATTTAAATCATGTTAGGGTCGTTTTGCAGTCGCGTCAGCGACAAATAACGTTGAGTGAAAATCACATAGACGTTATAAGTTTAACTAGAAAGGTTTGTAATCGTTTCTAGTCATACTCTTACATAACTATATCATCTTATAGACATTTTGTTATGCTGGTGGTCGGTCAGTGATGGTTAGTAGACAATTTGTGTGACAATTTATTGTGTTGTGATAAAACTTATAAAAAAAGTCAAATGTTTTAATAATCATCATTATTTCATTTTTAAGCTTATTGTGGTGGAAGATGAGAAGCGGTGACTTATACTTGGGAATTAAAATTTTTCGATGATATATATGGTTATCTTTGTTAATATTTTAATGGCCCTTCATAATATTGGTGTTTCATTATTGTTTATAAAAATAAAATACATTAATTGTCATCAATAGTGTCCGCCATATTGCCAATAGACATTGGGCGACTGCATTTAGACATGTATATAACCATTGGTCTTATACGACTTTTTTATACGACTTTGGCGTCCACCATGACAATTGCAATTAGGGTTCTGTTGGAAAATAGAAAAAACCTTTGTGTAAACGTAGTCATAAGTTTTGTTTTTGTTTTACGTACAGGGACATGGGAGGGGATGGTGATATATTATGGCGTTGATAAGTTTTTAACAAAAAAAGACTAAACATTTAAAATGGCCATGGGATCTCACAGAAGTGCTATGGATGTAATCATCCTACCAACTCGACATTCAAACATTATATTATTATTTCACAACCTGTTTTTATTGTTTCATTACCAGTGATTGCCCATTTTATAAAATCTTGCCGAAATTGATCATCTTTATCTAGTTCTTCAGAAGTTTTGTCACGCATTTCCATGCAGTTGTCTTCTTCAGAAAAATCGGAATTATTTAACTTTTCTACAAAAAAAAAAAAGATTTGGGTAATATAAACTTACGAATGGATCTGTTAAAGGAGCTTTTTATGCAATAACTTACTTTCGCTATCTAGTGTGCCTTCTGGTAAACGATGAGCGGAATAAATTTGACTTGTGGAACACCTGTCCTGACTGGATCCATCATTTACCGCATTAAATGTTGAAAAATGTAAGGAACCACGTTCATTTTTACCACTTTCTTCTTGGCTGGGCAAAGTTTCTTCTAGATTAAATGTAGGTATTGTTGCTGTATTTAACAATAATAATTGTAATTTTTATTTACTTTTCTTCTAAAACCACAACTTCGTTTAATTCTTTTCCACTTTTTGAACTCCATAATTAATATTATACTTAATGAAAAATGGCGACTGAGTTATATAAAAGCTGCTAATTATTGTTTAAATAATCAATTGACTTATATAAGTTATATAAGAATAACGTCTCAACCTAAAAGTTACTTAAATGTAGAAGTATACGACCTAGCATGACGGTTTTATAATAGTTAACTATAAAATCATTACATCACAGTTTGTTATTTAAATGTTGAATAAAAGGTTCTAAATTTACAAAACATGGCGACTCAGCACTATTTTCTGACTAAAACGTTTACTCAACTTAGCGTTATATGACCGTCATATAAATGATTGAGATAACGTTTACCGGACACATTAATATGACTTAAATTATATTTAACTAATGCGTCGAACTGAATACTTCTTTACAACTGTTTAGTTGCTGCAAAACTGTTATAAAGCCCTTACATGTCTGTTAGTTGTATAAATCTAATATTATACAACTTTTTTGCTAGTTGGGCTTGCATTGTAATAAAATTCATTTCCAACAACATTAAGGTATCTTTCGAGTTGGTACACACATGGGACTCAAACAAAACTGGCGTAATGCCTTTGTACTATTAGGTACGACTTTTCCTAACCCTTCATGGATTGCAGGCATGATGATGTTATATTTATTCTTTGTTTTGTTTGTTCGCAGGGTCTCAAGCCGGCATTAAAAAGAAGCGGACATGCAAGTACGATTGTGACGAGCTGTGCCACCTTCGAGGCTCCAGCTACGGCGTCTGCGTGGGTTCCATATGCAGATGTACTTCACTCAACACTATTGTAGACGATAGTTTAAATGATTTTTATGCGTAGGGTACAAACATAATTTGAGTAGTAAGATGTTGTTTTATTTGTGTTTATTATTCCCTCGCGTTTTCAAGAGAGAAGAAAACATGTATTTGACATGTTGTGTGTATTGCTTTGGCTTAGGGTTCCCACCTTTAAACAACTTCAAGACTGTTTGCGTCAAATATAAACTCAAGATAAGAAAGAAAGAAGAAACAAAAAAAGAACATTTATTTCTCGCAGAGACAGAGAGGGCATACAAAAAAAAAACAATAAACATACAACGCCTAACAAATATTTATAAATACAACAGACAAACATTATAATGCGTTATAGTAAGCGCCAGATAAACGTGCAGTAAATCTCATTGCCCTTTTCTTAATTGTCTGGGTTACGCGGACAATAAATTATGAATCGTTTTTCATTACTAACAAAAAAGAAAACCGACTTCAAAACACAAAAAAAACTTTTTTGCAAAAAAAACCGACTTCCAAAAAAAAACACAAAAAAAAGTGGAAAATAACATTACTTTCGGAAGTTGGTGCCAAAAAAAGTCAATGAAACAAACCATAGTCACCGACTTCCGAAAGTAATGTTATTTTCCACTTTTTTTAGTTTTTTTTTTGGAAGTCGGTTTTTTTTTGCAAAAAAGTTTTTATTTTACCCTTTTTTAGTTATAGTATCACACACAAATTCTTGTCAAGTATCAATTTCGCAATTTCTTTTACTTGGATGACATTTTTTCCAGCTATTTTGATTTCAAAACCAAACTGCTGAACCGATTTTGATGAAATTTCTATGGGACCAATCGGGAAGTAGATCCATTCAGATAAAAGAAGAATTTTTCAAATCGGTTCATAAATGACGGAGATATGAGGTGACAAACACAAAAAAAAAAAACATACAAACTCCTCCTTTTTTTGAAGTCGGTTAAAAAGTGAAAAATAACTTTAGCTTCAGAAGTCGGTGACTTGTTTGTTTGATTCGGTTTTTTTGCCACCGACTTCTGAAGCTAAAGTTGTTTTTCACTTTTTTGTGTTTTAAAGTCGGTTTTCTTTTTTGCAAAAAAGTTTTTTATTTGTCCATTTTTAGTTGTAACATCCTATACAAATATTTGATATGCATTTATTTTACACTTTCAACAATACATGATATGATAATAGGCTTATTCCCAATAAAATGGAACTTAACACACTTACCTAACTGTCCAAATTTGGGTGTACTGTACACCTCTGCATACCCCCTCAGAGCAGACAGGCGTGATGTTATATTATGATATTGTGTAAATCAAATCCAATCAAAAGTAATTTATTCAAATTAGGTTGATAACCAGCACTTTTCGAATGTCGAGTTTACAAGAGACAGTCCCCCAAAACGCCCGCCCTTCGCCACTTCCTAGTGTTTTAGCTGGGAAGAAGAAGTGGCGGAACAAACTTCCCAGTGGCGGAATCAACTCCCCAGTAAATTTGTAAACAATAAACATCCAAGCGATTGCAGCAATCACGACAGATTTGCTGTCCAGTTCCGTTGTCTGTCTCCGAAACTCATCATCAGATCTATATGAAATTTAAATACTACCATTTCCTAATAAACCCCGTTCGGAAAAAAAAAGAATTTTGAAAATCTATTTATATATGACGGAGTTATGCCAGAAAATACATAAAAAAATATATATATATATATATAAACATCCGAATTGATAACCTCCTACTTTTGGAAATCGGTTAAAAAAGGAGAGGATCACAATATATGTCGATCCAGGACAGCTTTATGTCATTATTATTGTTTTCGGAACAATGTATGTGGGTCAATGACCGTCATTGCACGTATACCTGGTGTCGACTATAGTTACTGCCACAAACATCCATCTTGTACGTCATTGGCTGGTCGATACTCCTCGCATTCTGATTGGCTGGCAGTCGTAGCATGTTACTAATATCCTCCATTACCCACCATTTAGTTTCTGTGAATAATTTGCATACGACAGCGTTACTGCTTCAAGAGTGTACACATGGTGTTTGATGTGCTTGCCTGCACCTGTATTCGGGTGCAGGTTAATGCTGTTGTTATTACTGGTATATTAATGTGCGCTATAAACCTTTGGGAGCTGTTAAGGTGAATGCACGTTTTTGGACGTTTGTGTGTGTCATTAAGAAGTTGTAAATGTCTTCCTCCAGCGACAAAACCATAACCATAAGTATAGAATATAGGAATTATTTTTGCAGCAGTGGGACTCAGCAATTCAACGCCGTTATAGCCACAATTGGATGTTTAGTAGGTAAAACTATTGTTTAAACTTTGTTTATTTATAACCCCAACTGTTGGACTTTAAACTCTCGGTGCTGAGCCGTGTGTAGAAATCCATTAGCGCGTTTTTATTTGGGCATTACATTTAAGTTTCACCTAGTGTTCGTGAAAACAGGCAGTAGTCTTCATCTCAAATTGCAACATAAAACCAACAACCAACACTACCAACAATATGAAACCCAAAACTAAAGTATCTCACCTTCAAACAGAACTTAATCGAAAAAAAATTACCGACTTTCAAAAAAAAAAAAAACACTGAAAATTATATAATAATATTATATACATTTTTTAGTCGGTTATTTTTTTTTTACAAAAAAGTTTTTATTTTGCCCTTTATAGTTATCGCAACACACAAAGCCTTGTCAAATTTCAATTTCGCAATTTCTTTTACTTGGGTACCATATTTTACCAGATATTATGATTTAAAAACCAAACTACTGAACCGATTTTGATCTATGTGACCAATCGGAAAGTATATCCTTTCAGATAAATTAAGAACTTTTATAACCGGTTCATAAATGACGACGATATGAGGTAACAAACACAAAAAAATACATCCGAATTGTGAACCACCTCTTTTTTGATGTCGGTTAATAATCAAGTGCCCATGAGCGATTGTCGAATCTCGCAAAGAATACTGAAGACCTCAACTGAATGCCTAACTAGGCAAGCATCTAATTTGAGGGCGATCCGCCTAGGGCGGGAACTTGCCAGTTACGAAGCATTTCCTACATTTACGCAGATAAACTTTTGGGCTGCTCTTCGCTGAGAATATTTATACGTCTTGCGGGCGTGCAGACGAACCACTCCTTGACTAAAAATTATGAAAAACATGACACAGAAAAACCGATATTTTTTCCTTTTTAATTTCTCTATGTGTAATAAGTAAGAGAATGGTCTGTCAGGTTGACAAAAACTCATTCCAGAAAAGTGTGCAGAATGTGTGAAGTGAGTGACTTATGGTGCAGCTTTTGTAGCTTCCTTCGAACATAGATGATTATTATTGTTCCATACCCACTAACCAACTCTCGTAACTTAACCAGAATTGAGAGTAGAGACATAATTATAGTTTTATGTAAGTAAGTTAGGGAACAGTATCGACCAAAGAAACAATTAGTAAGTAAAGCGATCAACGATTATTTCACAACACGAACTGCGAAAAAGCAGAAATTACAGAACCTATTGAAAACAAGACAAACAAGACACATTAAGACAAAATCGAACACCCAAAAACAGTTCACGACTATAATCGCAGTTTTCGGAAAGAAAACGCTCGTCTGGGTAATCCCTGTTGTTAATTTATTTACTCCCCACGTAAGAGGTTGATACTGAGGATAAAAAATACTCGTATCTGCTACATGAGGCTTAATTGTTTCAAGGTATTTTTGTTTTAGTGCTGTTGTTTTTTTAAGGTTCGTATTTGTTTCGGAGAAATGTACAAGTTTGTTGAAAGTCATACAATCATGTGATATAAGAGCGATGCTTATAAATGTTGATGGATGGAAAGAGAAAGGGGGCCTCCCTTTCTAAATAAATAAAAGATGGGTGGATTGTGTGAGGAATGATATATGAAAGACAAGTATGCAAGAAAGCACATTTTGCGCCGACCCCAAGTAACATGGTACAAGGGCAGGAATATGATTAATACATAATATGCTGCGAATCTGATGTCTATGGGTCTCCATGTGTCTTTACCTGCACTTTACTCAAAATCTAAAAAAACCCAGCCAAGTGTGAGTCAGACTCGCACACAAAGGATTCCGTAGTACCAAACAATATTCTAGCAAAAAATTTACGCTCATTGATAGGTCAACTTACACTCAACAGCAAAACCAAATTGTTTTTATAGTATGTTAATGAAAACAAAGTTAGAAAAAGTTCCATATCTCTAAAGCAAGCCTGCATTATTTCAGAATGTTTGTCCTATTCATTTAGAATTCTCCGCTTAATTTAGAAAGTAGAAGGGACACAGTTACAGCTTTAAAAGCGATTACCTCATCAACCAATGACTTCAGAAAAAAAAAAGTGGAACCTCGATATAATTTTTTAAGAGCTTTCAATATTTTTATTTGTAATTTTACATCACTTTTGTGTAGCGGTTATAGAAGACACCTGCTCTTTAAATTGGTGGTGTGGTGCCATCAGTGTCGGAGTAAAATTTCTGTGAAAATATTCTAAATATGGATGTCATTTAATCATCCCGATCGAACCTCAATCTCAGCGCTTATTAACAAACTCGTACATCATAATAATGTATCGCCACCATTCCTATCACCACCAATCACCAGCTTTTGATCTTTTCTTGATAAAAATCTTTGCCAGTACCATCTTTATAAGTAATAGTTACTCATTGCATTTCAATAACGACATGAGCAGCATTCTAAGAATTTTCTTCGTTTACGCGTGTTGATAAAATCCTTGTCTTCGATCATAATTTCAAGTATTTTGAGCTTGATCTCTCAACACATTATTTATAATTCTACCGTCAAGGACTCATGGTTCACTGGTCGATATGAAAAAACCAAGTCAGGGACTAATAAAACTCCCTAAGTGACTTATCCGAACCACGGAAATGATTGTTTATTGAATTTTCCTTATTCCGTTATTTAGGGATTTATTCACAGCATAGCAACTGTGAAGACCCTAACCTGGGATGAAAACTGATGTCACTTAAATTGAATCAATTTTTATTTGACCCAGAATCTTTCTGAAGACAAAAATAGGCGTAAACATAATTGAAGATTATTTCTCTTTGGTTTTGCGTAAAGCGAGGTTTGTTATATTTGGGGCAATACCTGATAACATTTCACAGAAAAACAAGATGAATGTAGAATCTGAAGGTTTAATTGTTTATAGAAATTAGAATCTCGTTTATTAAGATTTGTATGCCATGTTTATAGCGAAATGTGTCATTGCACTTACATATTTTTTACCCTCTTTTGACTTTGACTGTGAGACAGACATCGTTTCAACAAACGTGCACATGCATGTATGCATGAAGTCATTCTCCCTACTGTGTCACAGTTCTCTGAAACTGTGTTACAGTTACTAGGCCGCAGGACATCCCCTTACCTATCTTGAGTACTTTACTGTGGACACTACACTGTATTTGTACATTTGAACCTTGGCTAATTAGATTTATATAAAGGGGATGTTGCCAGGTAATTAATCACATTATTGAAGACGCCATCATGGAGCTTCGACACATTTTTGTGGTTCTGTTAGTAGTAGGATCACATCGTGCTGTGGCTGAAGAATTCGATTTTGGTAAGTTGTTTTTTATAATTTATTTCTGCATTGCTTGGATTATTTATTTTAATTTATTGGGTTTCTAAAATAAATTATATTTAATGTTAAGTGTGTTTGTATAGCACCAAACATAATATAAATATTTTAGTGACCGAAGTCAGTGTGGTCACATCTGCATACTTGTCAAGCAAAATGATGTATCGCAACGTTACGCTGTATACGTCACCTTTTTGTTTCAAAAATGGAATTGAACGAACAATAAAATGACGGTCCGCAATTTATTGTTTTCAGGGCGGAATGACGCGGTATCGAACCAGACGGCGACCGCATACAGCATCGGGGTCCACATGGGAATAATCAATCCAGAAAAATATTCACTGGAATCGTTCGAACGGGACGAGAGAAACAACTTCAAAGATTTGTATCAGGAATATAAATCATTGAACGGCAGCGAGCCGGTTACCTATCAGGAATGGCTCATCATGAACAACTACGGGATACTAAGCGATACTCAGGAGTCTTTGTTCCAAAGAAAAATTGTCAAACGTAGCACAGCGGATAACAAGAGACGTTTCATAAACACTGTGAGGAAAGGGGACATCCTGATCACTGGTCGAGGCATTGGAGGGTTCGTTGGTCACGCGGCGATTATGACCACTGATACATGGGTATTAGAGATGCCTGGTGGCAGCGGATATATGACAGGTATACCGGACAATAACAGACAAGTTCCCAAGGACCAATGGTTCGAAGAGCACAAAACTGATTGGACGACGGTGTACCGGAATCGTGACAGATCGGTGGCTGTTCAGGCTGCGCGTTGGGCTGACCGACATTACTACGACGCAAACGGTAGTGCTAGGAAGACGATACATGTAACTTATAGGATATTTCCAACGGCTTTCAGGTCTTTTAATCCTAGCTACTGTTCCAAGCTTGTGCTTCAAGCTTTCTATTTCGGAACTGGCTCGAAGGCAGTTATAAGAGATCCGACAAATATAGCAATCATTCCGAGTACAATACCAACGTTTTTCTTAGCACCATACACTTTGATGAACATGGGAAAATACTAATGTATTCTCGAAGATATTTCCCATCTATGTTGCATTTATAATTTACTTAGCTTAAGGTCTGCTGTCAGATATTTTGGGGTAAATCAGACGCGATGTTGTGTTATAGAGTTAGGAATTTTATCGGATGTGTTGTTTAGTAAGATTTAATCATAGAATTTGATTATACAATTTGTCACAATCAACTTTAAATAAATTGTATTTTTTTGTAAAAATGCTTCAGCTATGTATTTAAAAGAAAACCTGGAGGAGAGTTTCCGAACCAAAATTGACAAATAAATATAACATTGAAACGAAGACTTCGCGGTTAATTGTGAGATGCAAATACAAATCTACCACAATTTAAACTACTTGATAATGGAGAGTCTTGAGATTTCAATTAATTTGTTTAAACAAATTAACGGAAGCTATTTTGGGTACCCGTAAGTATCTCAAGCGTTCCTGGGGACCTGTTTCCAGTTCCTTAAACATGGATTTCTGATTTGTTGGTTTCATGTTGCCATACCCGAACTATTGTAACAGTCCTTACACTATCACTTACGGGATATCTACCGTGACCAGTCCAGTCATCCCGCGATCATGGCGCTTGCAACAGCGCCGAAATGTTGGGAACTCCTAATAATTCACAATCTAGATAGTTATAAACCATAAAAGCTTAAAACAGTGTATTGAAACAGTGCTGAGGGGATTTGAGAAAAAAAATACAAGTTTAATGATGGCACAAGTATTTTATTCTGCACAGCTTTCTTAAACAAAATCCATCGACATTGTTTCGAATATTTGGTATTAAACTATTAACTACACGTACATAACTATCGCACACATTGGCATCCTGTCATGGTACAGTATCCGCCAGACTTGCGTCTGTTCCTGCAACTTGCTATGCACTCGTAAAATACGCAGCGGTTCGGGAACGTTGGCCCTTGTATCGTTTCCCTTTTTAAAATTATGTGGGATGACTCTGTGGAAACCACAAACATATTTAAGGCAGGTGCTTTTGATTGGTTATTTCACTCTATGAAAGCACAATAGACGGCAATATTGCCGTCATCGAAAGTGTTTGTATAGGGTTCCAAAGAAACCAGAACTGTTACTGCTGTCTGTCACAGCAAATGGGCGACATTGCAGCTGCGGTTTGCTGTTGCGGTCACCTTCAGAATTGTACCTTTAGCAGCTGCAACGGTCGTTATAAATGAGCTAAGCTGTCTCTGCTAAAAATGTCCTTAAATAGTAAAAAAGGGTGTTTATGTTACCAGCATGTCCTATGTCAGCAGCCAAGGTGACGACTGAGAAAGCGACGAGGAACAACGCAACAACTAAGCAAGTCTTCATGACTGAAACCTTATAGAGTGTACGGAACTTTGCAAGCTTCACCTTATTTATACTAACTCTGACCCGCGTATAACTTCTCCCTAACTATACCACCAGATCAATACATAACACGACCAAATCCACATACATTTCACCAACACATCCATTGACGCAAAACCGTTCCCGCAATGTATTTGCAATCGTGTTCAGACGGAAATGGGTACCGCAGGATCAGTCTCGTGCAATCAGTCGCTTCGCACTATATGCTATCACATTAATATTGTATGTGGAGGGAATACCCTGAGTCAATTGCTCCGGCATAGAATTGCAAGTGATACATCCCGTATTCGTCATTCAATTTACTGCTATATTAGAAGGAGATTAAGTTGATTATTCTTTGTTGGGATGAATCTTTAAACAGGGTGATGTTTATTTGATATTGCGAATGTCGGTTATCGTTGTATGTGTTCTTGTATTTGGTAGTACAGGTAAATATTAAACTTGCAGAGTTTTGTAATTTATTTTCCTGTTTAATTTTGTTCTACATTGCAACTTTGTTTGTTTGCAGTGAGTTATGTAGCAGATTTCAGGAAATCGTTATCTCTTACATGTTATTTTATTGTTAAAGTAGGTCGAGCTCGTTATGTGCTAGTTAGGTCCTTGTGGGCTACAGTTGCTTTTAACAGAACTTCCTTTTTGGGAACCGGCGTACATTTTTGGAATGTTAATTAACAAGATATGTTCAGAACTGTTGCTATATTGTTAGTTAGGAATATTGCAAATCATTTGGATGACTACTATTGACTCCCTAGTTGAAACGATCAATAATCGCACAATACCGAGATGTTTGTAAGGATGTTTGTTAATTTGTTAAGAGAACCTGTTTCTTAGCTTACTTACACTAACAAACATGCAGCACTGTTAATGTACTATCTTTCTGTTAAAATGGCGTGTACACACATTAGTACATTTTAATGAAATAAAAGAAAGAAATATATAACAAAATATTCCCTTTGATAAAACAAGCGTACGTCACAAAGCATCTAAAAACATTGTATCATTATCTTTATAGTAAGTTTTTCTGCAACAGACTGTATTAAGGGAAAAACGGCAAAATGCCTCGGGCTCAGAATAAACTCCCTTGTACTTAATTATAAAATATGCCATTCTACAAAGCAAGATTTATCTGTAACTTTCTGTTTGTATAACAATATTTTTATTCTTTAGAGATTTTTTAATAAATTAATGTTGAAGTTAATCATGAAGTTTTTTTCAAAGGTTTCTTTAGCTAGAGAGGCTAGTTAACGTTGATTAGTGTACCTACTTGTTGACTCTTCAGGTAAACTATATTATTGTAAAGAAAATACATATTTGGCAGTGAATGCACTGGGTACCGTTAGGGTTTTCAGCAGCAACCTTAAATTCGGAAAATTAAACAGTAACTGTTAATTGTCATCTTTTGGTTCTTGGTCCTCTGGTACGGGTCGAATTGATCATGATTACCAATTGAAGCGAACTTTATAACTAGTGTTTTTACCTTGCAGATTGTGCTGAATAGGTATTGGTTGGGAAAATTATAAGTTTTGAACACGTTAAGCCAATATGTAACGATATTAAGAAATACCGCGGTACTTATATGGAAAGTGGTTTACTATCCACAAATGATTTTTCATATCTTTAACTGATCACACACTCAGAGGTTCTATACCTTCAGTATTAGGTAAGTAGTTACCACAGACAATAAGAAAATACAATATCATTTATGAAAGGAGCAAGGGTAAACAACAATAAAAGCTGAGGCAATATCAAATCTTCTTTTCATTGGAGTAATTGTAATTTTTCTAAGTGCTCGCCAGTAGAGAAACAATATCCGCGTCGCGGATAACTGGGGACATAGAATACAGGGACGGAGTTAGGGAAATGGGGTGAACATTATGGAGAGCGCATTAGCTGTGTTTTGTTTCAATTTAAAGTCTTCGTTTATGGCGGTTACCGTGTTTCTTTGTGAAGATAAGAGAATTTCGGTGTTGATGTTGTGTCTGCCGCAAGTGACTAAACTCCGGTTGTGATTATTTTTTTGCAAGTAAATCATAATGTTATTAATGTGTTATCCAACTCTAGCTGGTTATATAACAATTAACTCGAAAAATAAGGCCTATAAGATACTTTGAAATCGCAACCGCTTTCTATTTACAACTCTACCACCAAAAACAGTCAAGAAAAGCGACAAAGCGACCTAAAATAAGCCGTAAAAAGCGCAGTCTCTCCTAAGGACCGCGTCGAGCTATTTCGAGTCCCACCCTGTTGTCGAGTCGACAACTTAATTTATCAACAGCTTGTTACTGCCTCACTACTGGGCACTGAGCAATAGTTTAGTGGTGAGATGTCGCCTTATGTTGCCCCGCAGCCTCACTTAATTCGTATAAGGAAATTTTATGCAAGTGCTACTGTATTCAGTCTTCTTGCTTTTCTTTTGTTAATGGCCGGTTGGCTTAATTCCAAAATGCGAAGATTCGGACTAAAAGTCTGTTGCTGTGATAGTACACAGGTAAAGAGTTTATCGCTTAAGTAAACGATGCTTATCAAGGTTTTGATATTGTGGATATGATTGTAAAAAATGTTCTTTGGGCTTTTACTCTTAAGAGCAGCCCGTCTTAGGACGACTAAAGCGGTGCGGCCATCAAAAAATAATCAACAGTTTAGCCTTGTATGAAGTTATGTTATTAAGGTTTTATTTGAATGTTGCATATTAATAGAAGAGGTATCTAAACTTTGAAAATTATTTTCCCAAAATGCTTGGACCGAAAATACCTTTCCCTAACGTCCACATTTCCCGAAGTTAATTTACAAAAACCAAAACGAGCAAACCCCCATACAGAAGTGATATAAGTCCGAAAGAATCTGAATGTGAGGTGTGGAAATATCTAAATAATTTCATTTTACGTTTCACCTAACATATTCAAGAGACCCGAAGCGTTGACATTCTTTATTTTCGGAACTCTCGACTAAAGGTTATAACGCGTAACTTTCTGATGTTTAATGCGGCGTGGCTCGCCTAAATAATAACAACGTGTAACACGGTCAGCTCCGAAACAATGGGTGGACGCTTTTCAGTTTTACGTCCTTCATTTCACGTCACGTTATTCCACTTTCCTCGTGTTTATTTCGGGCGTATTCCTTACATTCATGTAGTAAGTAAACCAGTTCAGTGTACCGGCAGATTTTATAAGGCGCTTTACTGGGATATTTAAAGGGAGGTTTAGGGACGAATAAGGATAACACTGTTTGGAAATGAAGGTACGATGCATCCGCAATCCCCATGGACTGGACCTTGCTTATATTTTTTCATGTTCTGCTTCCCAAACAACTCATTTCAAAGAAACCAATTAAAAACGGTTTCTGGACAAACGTGAATAATTCTCCGTAAACAAAACTCATTTTAACAAATATTTTTGGAAATATCTTTTCTATTTCGGGTCTCATCTCGAAAGCAAACACCCAGACGGTTCGGAAACACAATTTAAGTTCGTCAACAGCCGGTTTCAGTGGCACTGCTCCGAGGCACAACTTATTTATATAGGAGAGTACAGTTTGGTTCGATAGCTGAGAGCCCAAGTTAGTTGAATCAGGCGTTAGGTGCTTTGCGAAACCTATTTAAAATTAACGAAGACCTCTAAAATCATATAGCAATACTTTGTTCTTAAATTGGTATTATAGTTTCGAAGTTTGACTTGGAAGATTTATCTTTACCCCACCAGTGAAAACTGTTTGTGTCGCATTTTAAAAATAAAGGACCTACTTCCGAGTTTGGCTTACACAAATCGTGATTCCAAACTTTCAGGACGAAAATACTTTACAGGTTGAACGGCAAAAATACGAGCGAAGTTTTAAAGAAAGATTGGAATGCGTAATTAAAGGGAACACCAGTGATTTACCAAATGATGTCCATTAAAGTTGGGGCTGAGGAAACGGCCACACTCCTTGAGGAGAGGGACGAGGGGAGAGTTGTGAGCCAGTTCTGACGACCTCATCACGGCTTCCTTCCTACAAATGAGTAAAGTGAGGGTCTGTGCGTAATGTGCTCAGCTTTCAGGGGTAGTCCGTACCGCTAATTCTGTGGATTGGCGAGAAACGTTATTTTTCCGGAACAAGGAAGTAGGTAGACGTTGTCTATGGTGAAATGTAAAACATTTTACATTAGCTGCATGGTTAAATGTATTGAGAATTGTTTTCATTAATGATACTTTAATAGTATTTCACGAATATGTTTTTGAAGAGTTAATTTAAAACAAGAATGGATAATTATAATATTAGGTTCGTACCAAAATTTTGTCACCCTTGAAATATACCTAGTGGAAGTTATAAATAGCTTAGCAAAATAAAACAACGAATAAAGAACACTTCTAGGCTATTTAAGATAACAGCATGATTAACGTTTAACTGCAATAAAATGAGGTTTATGATTGCACAGTTGACTGGTTACGTTCAATATGTGACGAATGCGATAAATTTAATTGCATATTATCGTCAGAACGTTGAGTAGGTATGTCAGTGAAATTGCGATAAAACTGAACTAAGAAAAACATACGTTCTATAATTTCGACTTTACGAAGGCCAAGAAATTTCGCGAATAAATTAAAAGAAGTCGATATTATAGGTAATGATATTCAGGGTAATTTTCATCACATTTCCATGAAATCCCTCAATAATGTAATAGGGAAAATGTAGAAAATATAGAAAAATAAGTATTAGGTCATCGCAAGAAACAAGTTGTGGATAGAACTAAGTTATAAATACACCAACAGTTCCCGCACTTAGCACAAAATGCAATCAGCAATATGACACTCTGACGTGCCAGTACATCTTGCCTGCAATTCATCAATACCACAGTAGCAAGGCAAAGGGCGATGACAAGAAAAGAAAATGTTTCCCGTAATATCGAGATGAGACGACAAAGAGGCAATCGATCACGCTGCTTCCACCTGGGCAGAGTCGGCAATCCAAATGCGTGATACGCGTTAACTACCGTCGAATCAGCACATCCAACAGCGAAATTCTAACTTTATTTCTCGAAGCATTGAGTCTACTTTCTATTCCAAGAGCAATTGTAGGCGTGGAAGCGACATTTCACACTGTTCGTTTTGTCTGCTCTCCTGCTTCCTGTCGCAGGTAATGGTTCCTGTAATATTGGCGTAATATTTCTCAGCGATAGCATTTGTTATCAACGCAGTAACGATGCCGTTTTTATCCGAATTTCTCTTTCTGCATAATAGGGAGATGTTCCCGGTTTACGTAGGTAACGGGTTGGGTCAGGGTATGTTATCGGTTGGTAAACAGTTTACCTAAAATGTGTACGGAGGGGAACGAGGAAATCAAAGTAATTGTGTTGTTGTATGATGTCGACGTCTGTTTCATTGAATGAAAATGACGGACTTTACATAATTTATTTTTCCGATGATCATGTTTCTATGTGTCCTTAATTAGTGACCAACCATTTGAGAGAAAGTTTTGTATAGAAAGAAGAACCTTTTTCACAATAAAGTTCATTCACTAGTCATTTTAGCACATAAAATAAGATTATTACTAACATAACACTCAAACTTTAACATTTTAAATCTATCGAAAACTGTTACCATGCTGTACATCACACAAAAACTTCCATATTCATATTTGAACGTAAAACAGTCACGTTGAAACGCCACGTCAATTTTTAATACGGGCTTAGCCTAATATTTTATTAAAGTGTTGGTAGAAATTGTATGAGCACAATGAGTAGGCCCAAAGTGAAGTAGATCGTAAACCCTTAATGCGGTTAAAAAGCTATTAAATAGTTTATAGTTAACTTTTATGGTTTTCACTTAGATGTTATGGCTTGCAGGGCTAACTGATGGTGTTTGTAAACTAGTTATTGATGAAATTAAACTAACAGTGGAGTTAAAAGCATAAGATTGACAAAATATTTCCAAATTAAGAACAACAATAGATATTTCAGTAGACATGTTCAAGTCTGCTGATGACAATGATATCATTATAATAATAATTTAAAATCATTAAAATACAAAAAAATAACGGACTACCAAAACAAAAACCCAAAATAAAAGGAAAATAATTTGATAACGTCCTGAACAAGATTGCAAGACACTCCCCACGATGATGACCTGACCTATTTACTTTCGGAAGTCGGTGACTATTGTTTGTTTCATTGACTTTTTTGCCACCGACTTCCGAAAGTAAAGTTATTTTCCATTTTTCTCGCAATTTCTTTAACTTGGATAACATATTTGTACCAGATATTTTGATTTAAAAACCAAACTGCTGAACCGATTTTGATAAAATTGCAAATCGGTTCATAAATGACGAAGATATGAGGTAAGAAACTCAATAGGTAGACTACAATTGATTGAATGTTTTTAAAAGTTTGATTTGTCAAAATCATATCAGAAGGTGATCGAAATTATTGTTTCGTTTTTTTTTTCAAATCTATATTAAAAAAAAAAACATTTCATATTAACGTCATTTTCTGGCTAGCCTTTTGAAAACTATCTTGGGGTCGGCTTCCAGTCTAACCGGATGCAGCTAAATATCAATATTTTACATGGGGCGACTGCCTATGTGTCCTCCAGAACCCAGTTAATACTGGGTAATACGATACCCCTTAGTAACACTTTTTGTCAGACTTTCGGGCCACTGAATACTTGTAACGACTGTCAAAGATCTACAAATGACGTCCGGAACCTAACGCGCTCTCCAAGGCACGTAGGAAACTAGGTATGTAATGGGTAGTCACCCATCCATGGACAAACCTTTTAATATTAAAGTACTAATCAATAAAATTAATCTACGTGCACACACAATATTATAGATTATTCATAAGCAATTAAAAACAAGACGTTAGGCAAACTTCTTCCGATCTCAACAATGTAAAACAACAATTATAATTTAATGGAATCGAGGGAGTTATAAATTGTTGCGAATTGATTTAGGCCGAATTTCCCTTTCGTTGGGAAACATTAATCAAGCGATTCCATTCACTATTCTGAGAACACCCACGCGACAAATATTCACAATGCTCCGACGAAGATGTCATTGTATAAATTTTAGACGCTGGAAGAGTTTCAGATTTTCTCTCATCCAACCCTTTTCCAGACTTGATTGGGTGCTGGAGTTACTTGTATGATATTTGTTTTATTCTTTTAATCCACGAAACTGACCGGTTCTGGTTATTTAAGAACATCTGTGTGTTGGTGTGTTCTGTGTTTTCCCATAAAATGTGTATTGTCTCGTATCTTCATCATGATATAAAACTTATACGTCATAGTAGCTACTATAAATTTGTTTTATTTTTAGACAACAAGGAATGTCAACCATAACCACCTTGGTTTTGTTTACCTCTTAATTCACGTAAGATTGTTAAAATCAGAAATGAAATGCAATCTGCAACGTTTTAAATCAACGTTTTATATCCATTGATTAACTTGCACAAGTGATGTCATCATTTACTTATACGAATATTTAGATTCGAAGTTTTGTGTTAAGACTCCAATAGTCTTGCATGAAAAATAAAATTTTGTTTCCTTAAATCTCAGTAAAGTGCATTTCACTTTGATTTCACTTCAAGGAATTGTAGGCTTATTCTAAAAATAAAAGTTCTTGGCCCGAATGTTTACCTGTTGGTCGACGGCGTCGTCGTGTAAAAATCGTTTCAGTAGTAAACAATACATTAATGATCTATCATTTTATTTTTAAAGCTCCTAGTGGGCGTCTGTTTTGTAGGTACTTACAAACACTTTTGTGTTTTATTCGATGAAAATAGGTTCAATGTCCTTTCAATGTCATAGGTTTCTAGCCGATTACGAACAAGTTTTTATTTTTAAAGCGGTAATTGCTGTTTCATTAAAAAAATACATTGATTTATTTCAGTAATGTAAGGGTTTTCATTTGACTCGCACCTGAGAGAAGGTCCACCAAAAACTTAAATAATTGTGACTAAAAAAACATGAATTCACAGTCCAAAACCAAAATCCACACTCCTAAACGTCGATTCTCATTTAAAACTCACTCAGCGGTTTAATACATAATGTATTGGCCAGTAGATTAGACGGGATTCGATGTAGGGGCGAAGCAGTCATTATTGGACTATCAGTGGCGCGTCAATTAGTCGGGATGGGATCAGCCCTTGGCCTGATTAATGAAACGTGGCACCCACTCGAGCCGCATTCACGCGATCCGAGATAGAACGGCCTTACTGTCACGTTGCCAGTGTAAATTGTACTTAATGAGTGCTTCGATGTGATACTTGATAGTGGTGGGTGGTGGAAAAGTATTACAGGCACAGATATTTATAAGAAATAAGGGTCTTTTTGGGAAGCGTTGCATGGGAGTGTTCTATTCAAAAATTATATTCGTTGCCCCCCGAGGGAATGCCATAAAACGATCACTGATATTAAATACTAGCGGATACCCGTCGTGTGCTACAACGCTATAGTACCTAATGAATTGTTTTAGTGATCTAAAACCATCTTAGCATTATTGCTATTATACTGAAACCAGTTTGGGGCACATCGGTTGGATGGTTTCAAAGTCTATAACGGACATAGGTAGGTAGAAACAATCTTTGTATTTTTTAAAGTAAGATTTTGTCTCTGAAAGTTGGATGTCTTTTTTGGCTGTCAATAAAGACAACAATATGAAGTAGTTTTATTAATGTGGCCTAGTTAATGATATTATGAAAGAGACAAGTCCTGAAACTAGAATATAATGTCAAGGCCAAGAATTAAAATAAGAAGATCAGTCTGTCTCTACCCAATGTAATAAAATACTACAAGACAAAGAATAACAAAACGAATTTATTAAAATTTACAGATAGACATTATTCAAGTTTCCATTTACATATTTGAATAACAATATTATTTATTCAAGTGAAAT
This sequence comes from Standfussiana lucernea, assembly GCA_964057025.1. Classification (NCBI taxonomy): domain Eukaryota; kingdom Metazoa; phylum Arthropoda; class Insecta; order Lepidoptera; family Noctuidae; genus Standfussiana; species Standfussiana lucernea. Next base: position 4,951,435 of record OZ059788.1, on the reverse strand, counting down.
TGTATCAAACATAATTTAGTTATCTGAAAGCGATATGGTCTTTATAATGTTCATCCATTCGTGAATCTTGAAAGAGCTTTCGAATTGGAATGATAAATGAAATTTAAGCTCGCTTTTCCTTCATTCGACTACCGAATACTAATAAAATCATTCTATTGAAACTGTTACAAAATCAATTATCAAGTGTCTTGGAGGCTTCGCCGGCAACGGGAGCAAGGAACATGGAACTGCACTTCATTCAATTTTATATTCGACTTTTCCATTCACCCATTAAATGATTCCTAGACATTCGATCGGATAGGGTCTGGGGTAGATTTCAAAGTGTTCGCGTCGGTTAATATTGGAGGTTCAAGAAAGACTTGTATGAGAATAGAGCTGAACGGGGGCTATCGCGCATGATTTCGCCGCTAGAGGCGTTCGTGTAGAGTAAGGTCTTCAGAAATGTCAGATGTCATAGAGTGTTCCCGCGTTGCGCGCTTTTTTATCACGTAGTTTTATTAATATTCCATTTTCATTCCATTCCATTCCTGATTAATTATGACTTGAAGATTGTAGGCAGCAAGTTGGGACTTTGGGAGTTCTAATTTGTTGGTACTTGAAGGAAGAATGATTTTTAAATGTTTCATGCCTGCTAATTTTAGGGACAATATTGTAAATATGTACCTTAAATTTACACTATGTTGTTAAACGTAATTAAATAAACTTTTTATGAAGCTATTGGTACTTTAAAGTATAAAATAGAATTAATAACACTCCTTCGACCTTACTCGACAGTGGCGCCATCTGGTGAGCTCAAAACGATAGCCCTCATTACGTTGTGGCAGAGGAAATGTATCTTCTAGATAACATAACATAACATCACGCCTATAATCCCCGATGGGTTAGGCAGACGCGTACCTAATAGTACACCCACATTTCGCCAGTTATGTTTTAGTCCCTACACAAAAGATACCGTAATGGTGTCAGAGATGAATGTTATTTCAATGAAAGCTCATTTGAAGTTTAACGTTAACAACCGTAGAACAGAAGAAGATGGCGGGATGAGTAGGACTCCTTCTCAAAGGATTGGCCTACAATTGCACTAAATCGCGAAAAGTGGAAGAAGGGAAGGGAGGCCTTTGCCCTGCAGTGGGACAACACAGGCTTATAATAATAATAATAACCGTAGAACTAAGGATGCAATAAACATAAATAGTTGTCCAGAAATTTCTGATGGAAAAACCCGATAACACTATACCCGACCTGGGAATCGAAGCCAGGACCGCATGCTCAGCAGTCTCACCCTGACGACTATACCAACGAGACAATGAGGTATCTTCTAGATACTCATACATAATACGTAGAGGCCTTAACAGTACGTCAGCAGTTGATAGACTGTGAAGTAAAACATTAAAGCTCTCTATGATGTTTCCTACAGTTGGTTTGAAACTTGAGAAACTGCAATACATCTGCAAAGTCCCGCCATTTGTTTACAAGTCTAACTGGGTCATGTGTTAGATTGGACATGGAAGTGCGCACAAATCTTTGCGGGCGTTAGTTTGGTTAAAGATACTGGGAAATATAAGTTTACTCATGAATATTAGGAAATTCACAAACAAATTATTTATTTATTATAGTTTATTTTCAGAAAGAATCATGTGGAGACGATTGTTAAAATTCATATTATTATAACCTATGCTCTGTGTAAGGTACCATAACATAACATAAACATATACGCATATACACATATACGTTAGGGAGAGGTGTACCTAATAGTACACAAACATTTCGCCAATTATGTTTAAGTCCCATGTAATAGAGGGTGAGCCTATTGCCGTCAACCGGGCACAAATCCAGGATCCGTGGCTGCTACTTTGAAATCCCAGATGGAAAAACCCAACAATAATTTGCCCGGCCCGGGAATTGAACCCAGAATTGTATGCTCAGCAGTCGCGATTGCGAGCACTAGTCCAACAAGGCGGGTTCCATGCAGAGTAAAAACAAGAGGCATGGAAATTCATGTAAAAATTAAAATATGGTGAGGGTAATGAAAATATCATTAGTTCCAAATTATTTTCTTCTGTGATGTAGGTACTCGTATAACGTGTTTGTGGAGTGAGGCAAAGGATAACAGTTGTTGTTGTCAGTAGATGAACAGGCAATAATATAAACTTGTAACTCATCGCACTCGCGCCAAACGTGGTTTCTAGTAGTGTTTTAGCAATGATCTCCGCTTGGCATGAATTGTACACATGCATCCATTTGTGTTTGTCTAATGAAACACAGCTTCTTGGAAAAGTTAACTAACTGTTTACTCGCTTATTTCAGTAAATAATCAGAATCAAAAAAAATAGATCAAACATTTTTTGATTTGAACGTTTGAACGTTAATTCATTGAAAGCTATAAAAACGTGGACTAATGAAATTTTCGCAGAATATTGGTTTTCATAAATAATATCAGATACTAAAAAGATGTACCAACTTATTCCATGAAACTGTCTATTTACATAACAACTTGAAACGACGAACGACTTAACCCAATGACGATACTAAAATAAAAGCCTAAGGCAGTACCCACTGACAGCAAATTAACAATTTTAATAAACCCAAAAACTATCTTCATAAGGCGAAAACAATGATAAAACTGATATAATCAGTTCGGAAACAGTCGTTCCAAGTCGCGGCCGAGTCTATAACAAAGTAGTCCCGTTTATAAGAAAGGACCGTTACCTACGAAGTTAACACACAAATGTTTGCCCAACCTTCAGGAAATGAAAGTTTTGGTGACGGAGGCGAGAACTCGGAGTAGGAAAACATAAAATTTCTTGGTCGGTTGCGGGTTCAGACATCCTGTTAGTTTCTGATATTCGAGTTATTAGTAGTGTAGGAACGTGGGAAATCTTAGTTATTTGTATCCGATCACAGCAGTCGACGTGCTTATAAAAAATTAGTTTTCTTACATCATCGTCATTTTCCTGCTTCCGATATTTGTTTATAGTAATTGAATTATTTATTAACTTTTGTAAGAGCAAATAAAGACTTTTCGAGACTAGTTTTTTTATTATTAATTAACAAAAATCAGTTTCCATAACAATTTACTTACCAGAAAATCAGCTAGATATTTCTCGTGGACTAAATCACTTTCACAGAACTGTGTCAGGGTATAATTCTGGGTCCCAAGAATAGTCCTCACGCTTGATAAAGATGGTCGATCACATTATTTTGTTACCAGACCGTAGTCACATAGTACGACGAGCCCTACAGAAAATTTTTTCAGCAAGTCCAGCAAAACTTCAACCACATCTTTAATTAAACAGTCTGAGCCACCATTTAATATCGGTTAGCTTGATCTCAACGGGCTGGGTTTAATATAACGCGGTGGAGCGTTTTTTCTCGACGTTAATTCAATCCGTATCCGAGCCGTCACAACGACTCCGGATAATTGACGCGCCGTTACGGTTCGGACGAACGGACCGTGTACACTGGCTGTAATAAAATGCAGCGTAACGTTAGCTGTTAGGATCCTTTGTGGGCCTTTATTGGGGAAAATCTTTTTTGTTATTCTATTTCTACCGTTTTTGTTCTTCTTTTATTTTAAGTGTAGTGATTACCGGTGATTTGAGATAACAAGAGGCTTAGTTGGAGTACTTGAGGTATTAGTTTCAGGCTTAAAAAACCGGTTATTTATTTGAAAAACGGTGTCGGAATATCGAATGATATTTGGAAGGCGATGTGTACGTGTGTGGTTTGTGCGTGCTTAACATACTATAACACCACGTGTGTGATTTTCGAAGGTTAAGCAGAGGTGTACTTATAGTATACCCACATTGCCCTAGTTATTTTTTGACGTACTGACGAGAAAATTTTCTCCAACACGACAATATTTTTTTCGGCATTTACCAAGTTTTCCATGTCGAATGTATACGCCGCTGAATATTATCGGATCGGACGTAGGGATGGGAAGCTACGTGATCAATTGCCACTGACACCACCGCCCTTTTGTCAAGGAAACAATAAGCGCGAATGTCTTCAAATAGATCCGCAGATAACTCACCGCAGTTTGTGTGAGTTTCAGTCAGCCTTTGTTTTTTACAAGTGTTTTGATGTATGGTCTTTGGGATACTAGCTTTTGCTTGCGGCTTCGTCTATTTTCGCCACTTACTACCGGGTTAAAGATCTGTTAATTCGTGATAAGTTAAAAGACAGGCCCACAGCATTTATAATATCAGGATGTATGATGTTTCGCTTTTATGCCTTGGTAAAAAAAAATTAGGACTTAGCGTCTATGAGAGAAACCTTTGCTCAGCAGTTGGAGAATGCAATTTGATTTACAAAAACGTAGGGTTTGTATCGTGAAAATGATTTTCTAAGCTTGAAATTAATGTATTCTGAATTACTGAGAGAATGACTAAATATTTTTTTCAAGTAATACATGACATTTATCTTTTCATTACCACTGTATTCTTCATTGAAACCCATCTCCTACTCCACCTCCGCAATATGCCCTAACTGCTAGGCAAATCTATGTAGGCCACCCACACACGGTAATGGATCTCAAGAATTTGTTAATGGCGCAGAGACCTGAGTACTTCAGAGAACGCACTCTTTAGAGCCTCGTTTGTGTAGACGTTCAGTGCTTTAGACATGTAAGTTAGTCTGAGATAACACGTGCTTAATTTTTTATTATGTTGAACGGTCTAAATATAGACTAGAATATTTTTTTCAAGTTTTTTTTTAAATTTTATTGTGGATAGGAAAGATGGTGGCCGATTTGAATGTTAAAAGAGTGTCGAATAAAGGTAAAAAACAAAGGCAACGGTACCGAGAAAGGAATTTTGCAAAAAAAGAAAAAGATGGTAAAACAGGCTAAAAAATGGTACCTAGGTTACGTAATAGTAGGCTATGTATAGATGAAAAGCAACAACACTTTTACAAGGAAAATATTAAAGATAAAGAATGTTTTACGTTACAAATGTAGTTTTCCTAACAACCTCACACACAGAAGTAAACGTCTATTTTTATTGACGGTTTCCTTTCATCAAAGTTTAGTGTGTCGCTTATCGTAAAACAGATTTTAACCGTTCTTTTGACACTGAGTCAGGTTCCCTTTTCAAAAAATACAAATAGTGTCCGACTGATCAACTGCCGCGGGGGAGTACCTAACAAACACAGACAGTCAATACTGGTCGTCGAAATGTATGTATGTATGTGTGTATGAGTGCGTGTCATTGACACTAAAATGAGGTTTACCTTATACAGGGCGTGGTTCGACGAATCGTGACTCATTTTTTTACCTTGTCTTAAAAAGGTATTTCATTTGATTGATTGGTTATTTTATTATTTATCAAGTAAAAAGAAAAAAAGGTTCAAGTTGAAGTTTCTTTGTATTTAATGTTAATAAATATTAAGAGTTCAACATCCTGGAATCAGAACCACGATCGCTGTGTAAGAGTTGACGACAAATCATTAACTCTAGTTTTTGACCGCGGCTTTACTTACATTTTGGGAATTATCCTACCGATACCACCGAGACAAAAAAGGCCCAAGTTTCATCCTAATTTGGTCAGTCGTTATGGTGTGAAAAGGTAACAGAAAGGTGGACACTATGGATAGAATTGCATTTGCATAAATATAAGATTAGTCCGTAAGGAAGTATGGATATAAAAACTTATTCTTGCTTCCATTCACTCACAATTTGTGACATAAGCCGAGCTACAAGTGACAAATGCTAACATGCTGTAGATGTGTTAGCACTCGTTGTCTTCAGTGTCTCTCGTAGTCTGTACTCAAAGATAATTATACAAAGCTGTCTGTTTTCGTTCTAGTTAGCTAGATATGAATATATACATATGTGTGTGCAATTTTGAAAAGTTTTTAGAGCATTTTGTTTATATATCAACATTTTCCTGGTTATGTGAGAGAAGCTCGTGGGTAAATAATAACAGCCGCTCGGGTCGATCGTCAGGTTAAGCCGCGCTTGCCTGGGTTGGTCCGTGGATGGGTCCGAGTTTTCTCCGTGCCTCGGAAAGCACGTTAAGTCATTGGTCCCGGCTGTCAATTGAAGATCTTTGACAGTCGTTACTGATAGTCAGTGACCCGAAAGTCTGAAAACCAGTCTTACCAAGGGGTATCGTATTACCCGGTACTAACTGGGTTGTGGAGGTCAGATAGGCAGTCGCTCCATGTAAAATACTGGTATTCAGCTGTATCCGGTTAGACTGGAAGCCGACCCCAAGATAGTTGGGAATAGGCTAGGCAGATGATTTTCCTGGTTATGTGTGTTAAATGCTGTTTTCTGTATCTCGTTCATGTAGTTCAAGAAGAATATTATGAACAATATTTGGAATCTTGTAACCATGAAGTTTGTTGCCGGTTCTTCTCCAATGGAAACGACAAACCCGAACCATACATCTATCTTTTGCCTTTTTTTAGGTGGCCAGGTTTATGTGAAATAAAATATTTTGAGAGTTTGAATTTTTTTAAATAACATTATGAAACTGCGGATAGCAATTTGATGTAATTTTAAGGAGAAGTCCCATTTTTAAGGAAATCACGCAAGAAAATAATTGCAATGATATCCATTTCATTCCAAAAACAATAGTCCCAAACTCAAACCAACAAACGGTTACTGAAGACTAACGATTTATTACATTTGTAAATTAAATGAAAAAGAAAATATTGTAAGAAAATGAACAGGCTGCCTCGATGGAGTCCCTAGCGAGGCAGTTGGGAATAAACCGTTATAATTAGCTACTCGATCTTTTGGGAAATTAATGACCGCTTGCGGCCATTGTGGAAATATGACCTCTCAGGGGACCGCACGCTTTTAATTTTGAACTTATCAATTTACTGATGCGTGGTTTCTGTTTTAATGTACAGATTTTTTCGTTTAAATGAAAATGTGAGTGGATGTTGCATTCAACACAGTTGCTTTGCTAGTTTATTCATCTTCTTTTGTCGTTTCTAGACACAAAATATCTCCAATTTTATGCGACGACATCAATCTATTTATTACCTGCAATGCGTTCGGTTTCTGTGAGAATCATCTCAATTGAATTTAATGTTTTAACGATTGTCTCGTTGGTCTAACGGTCGGCTGCTAAGCATGAGGTCCAGGGATCGATTCCCAGGTCGGGCAAAGTTTTATTGGGATTTTCAATTAGGAATCTCTCAGTAGCAGCTACGGAGTCTGGATTTGTGCTCGATTAATGGCAATAGGCTCGCGACCTATTACATTAAGGGACTTAAACATAACTGGCGAAATGGGGTGTACACCTGCCAAACCCTTCGGGGATTACAGGCGTGATGTTATGTTATGTTGCCCCTGCGGCTTAATATTATGTTAGACTCCACATTTTACCAATAAAAGTACCATCTAAGTATAAAAATTTATTCAAGAGCCCACACTCCTGAACATGCAAAATTTAATTCATGATGAATTTTAAGAATCCCGCGGCCGAGCGTGTTCTAATTGTTCGACTGAGCACTCTTAAGAGAAGGGCAGGGCACGTGATCAATCTCTTTGTAGCCCGCCGCCCGACGCCCGCCACCTACTCCAATTGACTGACTATTCCAGACACTTCATTAGGCCAGAAAATAATGTTCTCTAGGATAATGCAAGGGGTTTTGAATGACAACGCAGTATTTACAAAAGTTCACTGAGAATATTTTAGAGCTGTACACAGCGCACTATATTTATCTTCCATTTTATTGACGAATTACATCATCGTCTCCTTTGGTAGTAGACTGAAGCAATTAAAGCAATTACTGCTTTCAAATGTCTACCTAATGATGATATTCTGACCTGTAGATGTAAATCGTAACCAATAGCAGATTAACGGCTTTAAAACCGCAATAAAAGATCTCTGCAAGTTAGACATCTTTTTCAAATCACAAAATACATGCAGATTAGAAACGCATTTACAGTAAAAGCCCACATTACAGTAGTATACATAGTATCTCGAACCAAAAACTCTTATCTCTCAATAAAAAGTCTCCCCAGAGAAAATGTCAGCATTATTCTTCGAATTACTTATCTACGAACACAATCTAATTCACAAATGTGAAGGCCAATAAGAATTTCAAATTAGGTAGGTAGGCACGTCGGCCATTTGTGTGAACGCCGAACTTTTAGTTCGGCCAATAATAGCTCGACCCGAAGTTAGTCAAGAGTCATGCCGAAACTGAATTAAGCCTGATAAAGTAAAAAGCATATAATGCACAACGAGTTTCCTTTAACTGAAACCGTGACAAGGAGAGTGAATTTAAAAATGGAATAACTTAGCGACTCGTAAAATTGAATTTGGATTGAGTTTAAACGTTCGTTAACTACTGGTACAAAAATTGTAGAACCATTAAAGCAAGGTAATTATTATGATGACAACCGCACAACAATTAATTTAGAGTAATTTTAGAATATTAGAGAAAGCAGAAAAAACGAATGAGCGTTTGATGTTTTAAAACCAACTTCACAATTTGTCCAATATCTCAGAAAATCACACACATTACACTGCATGCTTAGATTTTCATGATTAAATCCAAGCATGCATAGTAAACATGTTTTATTGCGAACCAATATATACTTTTCTTTCAGTAACCCACAATATTCTCTTTTATAGTTGCTATAAAACTATTAACTTGCAGCTCATATCCATAAAGTCTATCACATTTAGTGATCTCAGTACTAAACAGCTTCGTGCCTGAAGTATCTGAACTTGGTAAATGCAATGTCTCGAGATAGCAACATCACCTATGATCATCATCATCAGCCTAGAGCAGTCCTCTTCAATCGCACGCCACTTAACTCGATTCTCGGCAACTCTCATTCAGTTGCTACCAGCCACTCTGCGGAGATCGTCACTCCACCGAGCCTGAGGGAGTCCCTCCACTCAAGAACAAGTCTGCCCCAACGGTCATCGGTTCTACGGCTAATATGCTCGGCACATTGCCACTTCAGGTTACTTATTTATATGTGAGCTATATTGACAACTCAGTTCTCTGTCGGATCAACTCGTTCCGGATGCAATCCCTCAGAGAGACTCCAAGCATAGCCCGTTTCACAGCTTACTGAGCGACCTTGAATTTATGGCTTAACCTCACTGGGCCTGCATAGTGGACAACAGCCGATAGAGAGGGGGCCAGAGTCACAGCAGTGAGAACATTACAGGCTGCATCTTGCATTCCTTGAAAATTTTAAGGAAAACTTCATCAGAACATCTAAAAGACATTATGGGACTGCCACAAACCCATACTGCGCCTACTGCTTTTTACCAGAGTCCACCAGTTTGCCTTGCCAAAAGAAAACAGTTTTCGAATGTTATAAAGACAATCTTGACCGACTCTCAATCTTATTATAGGATCCAGCAAAACGAATTGGAAAAACATTTTGAATTATTTGCTCAATATATTTTGTTACATAAAAGTTGACGTTACAGAAAATTTTATACGTACTTATGAGAACAAACACACTTTGGCCTCGTGTAGAAAGAAATGTTACTACCGAAAGTTAAATAAAACTCGACAAGATAAGTGTTTTATTCCTATGTTAGAAATGATTTGTGGAACTACAGGCACATTTCCATTTCGATCTAGGATGTTGAAACGATATAAAGCTAGCTCGTTTGTTCTAACCCCAGATAACTTGTGTCATGAATAATTTTGGCGAATTCACGAATTTTTTAAGGAAGAACTTTCACGAAACCCAAAAATTGTGAAAACTAACCTTTTTAACAAAATAAAATTAAACAAATGCAAGCATTTATTTCTGAAATTCGTATGTTTATAAATTATGGTCCGTATTTTCACATGAAGCCAAAAGCGCAATAAAGTGTAAAGTTTACCTCCTAGCTCGATAGATGGCGTTGTGCCTTTATCTGAATCGCGTGACAAGCTAGCCCCACTCCCAAGTGGATTTCCGGCCACCGTAGGCGCGGGCTTGCGGACGGCAAGCAATGGGTAGCTCGCCGTCCGGTAAGGACCAGGCCCGGGTCGATGGCGCGTTGCGTTCCACGCGCGCCTCAAAGAGATGTCAGCGCAAACTGACGGGGTCCACTAGGACCGATGCCTACCAGGGTTGCGGGTTTGTTCGAAAGAGTTACCGTGGCCCTTGGCACAGGCAACTGAAGGAACACGGGTGGGTTTTAGTCAGTAAGAGTCTGACACGCCCTCCCGCTCCACCCAGAGTCGGAGAGGTCATTTGATGATTTCCCACCCCAAAAAAAAAGCTAGCCACACTATTCCCAAACCAACTGAAAACCACAATCAACAGTGGCTACCACCAGAAAAGCACCGAAAAACATAATTTCTACTTCCCTCCGTATCAGCAGGAGACAGAACAAAACAAGGCCAAGAGGCACAAAGGGACGATTACAACTGTAATAAGACCAGTTGCCTGGCACCACGGATAAATATTAATGGGTCCTCAGTTGTGAACTGTCATATTTGATTCCAATAATAGGCATGGCAAAAACGCTTGAACGCACGGATATTTTTCTAATTTCTATAAAATCCTTATAGCAAATAACTCCGGATATAACCTGTACACTATCCAACATAATACTGCGTTTATTCTGCCGAAGAGTTCACTCCCAATAGCAGTATAAGCGCAGGTTACCACGCTATTTTTCAACCTCTAAACCCAATCTCCCTGTAACTCCTCAGAATATGAAGTCCCACGTCACCGGTCGATGAGGTCCGCTAACATAGATCAGTCAGATCACGTGCCACACCACTTATCGCAAGTTGCTCTCGTAAAATAAAATAAATTGGCAACAAGGACTTGCCCAAACCTAGCCGATACTCCGTAATACGGCGACGTGAGCTTTTCAAGGTTTGGTGTTGACTTTTCTTATAGATAAACTTTACTTTCGTAGTTTGTATTTTTTTTAATTAGTCATTTGATGTGCAAAGAAACGATGGATGGACTGTGTGAAGGCTGATATGGTAAGAAAGGATTTGTATGATGAGATGACAAGTAATAGAGAAGTATGGAAAAGGAGACATGCTGCGCCTACCCCAAATAAATTGGAATAGGGGCAGGAGAATGATGATATGTGAGAAAAAGGCTTTAAAAAAACCCTATAGTTTTTTTCAGTAGGTACTAGTCCGGAGTCTGGAGTTGAGCCCGGTTGAAGGTAATAGGTTCGCTCCCTATCACGTGGGAGTTGACTATAACTGACGCAATGAGGGCTTATCACTTTTCCCTGCTTTGTTATATTATATGTATAGACATGTTGTTATGTTTTGCTGTGTTGTTTTGCGCTTTATTGACCACGGTTACAACCGTGCATTCGATTTTTAAAACGATCTGATGATGAAAGGTGAACAGTTTTAATAACGACCATCTGAAAGAATTAAGTTACGGTGACAATGCATGCTGTATTTAAAATCATAACCAACACAAAACGGCATGCCTGTAACATTTCCAACCCCAAAAATAAAGGCCTAGTGAGACGGTTATACCAGTGTGATTATTCGTAAATCCCTGTGTTTTGTCCTGACAGTAAAGTTGACCATTTGAAGACTAATGATCGTAATCCTGCCGTTTTTCCTCACAAATATTTTTACACCTACTTATTTTTTGTTGTTGATTTATCTTCCCTAAATTAGAGGAGCTCTTGGCTAAATAATAACAGCGGCTGGTCGATCTTCAAGGTAAAGCCGCGGTTGCCAAGGTCGGTCTGTGGATGGGTGACCATCATTACATACCGAGTTACCCCCGAGCCTTGGAAAGCACGTTAAGCTGTTGGTCCCGGTTGTCTATTGTAGATCTTTGACAGTCGTTACAGATAGTCAGTGCCCCGAAAGTCTGACAACCAGTCTTATCAAGGGGTACCGTCTTACCCAGTACTAACTGGGTTGTGGAGGTCAGATAGGAAGTCGCTCCATGTAACATACTGGTATTCAGCTGCATCCGGTTAGACTGGAAGCCGACCCCACATAATTGGATAAAGGCTAGACAGATGATGACATTACTTTAGCCTGTAACTTTAAATATGTGAGCTTTCAGGATTTATTAGACTATTCCTAATGCAAATATTAGCTTGTTTGTTTTAAAAACTCGTTTTTATAACCTATTTTGATATGAAGAGGACGGTGTAATGTTTTAGTCACGTGCTGTTTAAGTTAAGTAAGGGTGCCAGAAGCGACAATTTAGATGCTCACCGGTGCGTTTCAAATTCAATGGAGAACTCGGAACCCCTCCGCATAATATTCTGTAGACCATCGATGACGACCATCTTTTACGAAAACAAATGTCACATTAGTTTACATGAAAGTCTCCACCATATAATTAAAGCAACGACTATACTATAAATTCACCTTCCACCGTTCATGTTTCCATTTCCTTTGACAACCGACACACGACTGTCAACCCTAGCTTTTCTACAGAGGTTCACAGCGAACCTGTCACAGTGTCTTGACACAGAAAATTCTGTGTATAATTTGGGGGCATCAAGGTCGGGTGACATTGTCCTGTGAATTGCCCACGGGACGCTTTGAGATAAGCAATAGCTTTCCTATCGCGTTTTATGGCACATTCGATATTACGAGAAATAGTTTTTGTTCCCTTGGCGAGGACATCTCGCTAGTAATATACAGGGTCGGATTTGTTGGCTTGGATAGGGGTGCAAAGTAAGGAGGTGCGTGGTTGTAGGTATAGTGTATTACATTAGAAGTGCTGAAAATAAATTGGCTCTGTTCCTAATAACGGTTTCAACCTACCGTTCACGTTCCAAATGATTGGTTTTTGTGGTGGCGACGTTAGGCCACATTTTAATACATATGTACCTACCTATATCATATAGAGTAGCCAATATAGACCTCTATATTTTCTTACATATTCCAATGTCACAATATTGCCCGAACGCACGGACCAATTCCTGGGGCCTTTCCCGAAATTGTACCCCTCACACTAACTAGTCCGGCCCTGTTAACTATTGAATTCCGACGGGTATACTTAAGGTGTAGGTATACTGATGTGTGCCATTAAGGGAAATGGAAAAACTTGTACCGCTATGAGTTATGGTATATTTTCACTCAATGTGTGCTTTAGGTAAACCCATACATACGAGCTGGGTCGCATCCACGTATTATAAAATATGTAAATTAAAATACGCGAAACGTCAACTTTGAAATGCCTTCATTTTGCTGAGTGTGTTTACCTGGGATTTCTTTTTTTATAACTTCATTTTGATACTGACGAATTGAATTTTATTTTAAGACTTGAGCTTTGGTGATTTACATGGATTTAGTTATGATATAAATAGATTGCTTTGCAAAATCAACTTATTAGCGATGAATAAGATTTTCTCAGAACAGCATTTTTTATTTTCTTTTTAAATTTAAAGCTCACGGCAGTAGGGGTCACTAAGATCGTGATATAATTTGAAGATCATGTCTGTTGTCACTATCTAGTTGCTAGTATCAAACCGAAATCAACCAAAATATTTCTAGCCATCTGCCTAGCCTTATTCCTACTATGTTTAGTTGCATGTTTTGGGGCTCAGAGGGCAGGAAAGGAAGTGGAGCATAGTTACACAAAGCAAAGCCGTAGAGCTGGCGAAGTTTCGGGCCAGCAAAATATAAAATACTGCTTGCTACACGAAATAGAAAAGACCATGTTGGGTTGGCTTCACGTGTAAGTGGATGCAGCTGAAAACCGTTATTTTACATGAAGCGCCCGAACGACGTCCTATACCAACCAAATTCAGAAGCAAGTGTCATTACGGATTACTGAACAGTAACCATTTATGAATACATTTGATTAATAAGCAGCTCCTCGTGTAACCATTATGGGAACAACAACGTCGCAAACACGTTGTAATCTATGGAAAATTAATCATAATGTGAATGATGTAACTCCCATCATATTTGTATGGTTATAACATGAGTCGCGATTCGCACTTTGAATACTTGAGGCAGAAGATCAAGTAATCTTAAAACTTACTTAAAAATTGCCGTTTGTCACAGTAAAAATTATCTGGCCAAATGGTAGCTAGAACCCATCAAAAACATAGTGCCAGATTGGAGTTTTTTCCAGAAGATCATCATCATCTGCCTAGCTTTTTCCCAACTAGGGTGGGGTCGGCTTCCAGTCTAACCGGATGCAGCTGAATACCAGTATTTTACATGGAGCGACTGCCTATCTGACCTCCACAACCCAGTTAGTACTGGGTAACACCATACCCGTTAGTAAGACTGGTTGTCAGACTTTCGGGTCATTGACTGCCTGTAACGACTGTCAAAGATCTTAAATTGACAGCCGGGACCAACGGCTTAACGTGCTTTCCGAAGCACGGAGGAAACTCGGTATGTATGGGTGGTCACCTATCCTAGCGTGGCTTAACCTGACGATCGACCCGAGCGGCTGTTGTTATTTAGCCACGAGCTCCTCCAGTTTTTTCCAAAAGATGCCCCACCTTACTTCCTGGCCCTCCTGATAACCATCTCAAACTTCCGGGATTCAAACCAAGGCGATGATAGAGCTATGCAGGTGGCTACATACTTGTCAGACCAGATTTCTTGAGTAAAATTGACAACCACAAAAGAGTGATTCAAGAGGGTTTCAAGGTTTAGTTTGTGAGAACTTTAAGATCACATCTAATATAAGCCAAAATACAAGATGCTGCAATCCACTTGATATGAATACCATGAGTTATTCCGACATCTGCTGAAAAAGATTGATAAGCCTAGCCTTTTCCCAAACTATGTTGGAGTTGGCTTCCAGACTTATCGGATGCAGCTAAATACCAGTTTTTTACATGGAGCGACTGCTGATTTGACCTCCATAACCCAATTAGTGGGTAATATGATACTTCGTGATAAGACTGGGCAAAAGTATACAAATGACGGCAAATGACGGCCGGGATCAACGATTAACCTGTTTTCCATGACACGGAGGAAATACCGTAATGATGGTCACCCATCCACGGACCGATCTCAGTAAGAACTGTGTTACATTACAGATCGACCCGTGTGGCTGTCATTATTTAGCCACGAGCTGAGAGCTGACACAGAACATGGCATTGACTTCTTTATCGTGTGGTTAGTGCCTAACCTGGTGTCAGAGTTTTTTTTTTAGAGTTTTCTTTTTTTTTGGCATTGATTCAAATCCCACATTGATCAAATGCTCATCCAATTGCATGTACTTTTTGTGGTGAGGATAGAACCGTCAGCCCAGAACCTTTCGTACCATTTTTAACATTTAATCGATATCCTTTGTACTTCCAACAAAAAAATCAAGTCTCCCGAAGTACATTACCTAATGCCTACCCACAATTAAATTACTTTTGTACTTCCATAGTAGGCTGCGAGCATAAAACATCGGTACAGAAGGTCGGTTTCAGACAAACAACATAACATAACATCAAGCCTGTAATTCTCAAAGGGTTAGATAGAAATGTACCTACCATAGTACACCCACATTCCGTCACTTATGTTTGAGTCCCGTGTATTAGAGGAGAGCCTTTAGCCATCAACTGAGAAATCCTTGATGGAAAAAATCAATTACGCTTTGGCCGACCTGGGAATCGAAGAAAGAGATTTTGGATAAATGCGATTGAAAAATGAGATCCCATGTTTCAGTTGCAACTAGAACTAGACTAGAGTGCCAGTTTGACTCTTGAGAGCCGATTGCGGCACTCGCTGTACATGAGCCGTGTCTTTGTACTACCGCGCTCACTGACGGTCGACCACTTTTCATCATTATGCCCTGAGTGATAAGGTTGAAAAGTGGTGGACAGTCCGTGAACGCGATAGTACCCATAAATAAAAAGGCTTCTATTTTTCACGGGCGTAGGCAGAAACTATCGAACGCAGCCTGCTACAATCCTTACATTCTACTTTAGCGTAGTCCGTGTTCATACATCTGGTCATACAAACACGCCGCTTGCAAGTATTACCCACTTGACCTTTCTATAGAACATCACCAATAAAGTCAGTGTATGTCCTTCTAGGGCGCCCCCTTTGGGTTCATCTTCCACTCAATATGACCGAACTATCCAAGCCGTCATCTAAGCATACCTACTCTTTTTGGTCTGTCCATCGTTTTCGCTCGTTGTGAGGACCCTACCTTCTGTAGACTGCGACGTTGTGCTACACGCCCGTGACGTCACAAAGGCCCCATGGCACCCGCCACCCCGTACTCACTGCGTTCATTACAAATTCAAAGGCTGTTTAGACATTATCACATAACACCTGTTGTCGGTCGCTTATGTTGGGTTACATTTTAAGCTGATGGTTCACCGTGGCTTTTTTGGTTTTTGTGATAAAGGAAGAAATTAATTTTTGTTTTTTTTTTTTCTATTGTTTCTGTTATAGTTGGGGATCTAAATCTCCAAGCACAAAAGCTGAAGAACATAATTATGTAGGCCGTAAGGAGGAAGAAGAAAATCGTAGTGACGGACTGTCGAATTATGAAGTGGAAAGCACAACATCAGAATGAAAAGGGTTTGGAGGTATTGACGATACATATAATAAAAATTACTTGAAGACACCAAGCAAGTACCTATTCCTTGAAGGCAGACAAGCTGTTGTGTTCATCCACATTTCCACTGGTTATGTTTTAGTCTAATACGAGTATAACATAAGGTTAAACCTATTCCTACACCCGTATTTCAAACCCGAGAATCTATTAGTGCTGTTACCAAGAAATTCTGCAGTAAACCTGTAATTTTTTACATTTGTGAAACCGTGTGTGCCCATCCTTATGTAACACGGCGTTCCGTACAGCGTGCCAGTGAGTGGGCTTTGTGCTTAAGCAAAGATCAACTTGAATTTTTCATACGTTGACCTTCCCGGGACGAACTAATCTGTATTTTTGCACAAGCTTACCTACTTTTCGTGTCTTTGAAAAAGTAAATAACCTCCTTTCACTGAAAGTTAATACAGTTAACTGCATGCATGGGTATATTGGAAAAGCGGATAAATTTTATTACATTTTACAGCTTCTGTCTCAGACTCTGTCCACATGAAAGACACATGGTAATGGCACTTGGCAATAGTGAAGCTTTCAGTCAGTGAAATAATTTTTGTAATTAGATCAATTGGTGCTTTCAGAAATTATCGCTTATTAACTGTAAAACAATTAAACCTATGATTACATAGGTATACCTAACACTCTCATTCACAAGCCTATACATCACATACACTACGAACTACTAAACCGGGCTACGGTCAATAAGAAACTTCCAGTCTTATGACTTTTGTAATAAGGTAACTATCTACTATTTTCATCGAGGCTCGAAAAGTTGGCGACGTGTGTCTAGTGCTATCTTACGCAATATCTAGAAGTAGTTTGCGTGACCTCTGGTTGCCAATGTAACTCTGAGTGTGTAATGAAAAGAAGATTTCTTAAGATCTCCCCGAGGGTCAAGGTCTCACTGAGTGGTTTGCTATTATTATGAAAAAAAAAACTCTAGTAAAGGAAAATGTTGGGATTATAAGTAAATTATGTTCGTTCCGTATATCCCGGCAATTTATATGGGCCGCGTTATCTAACCTAATGTGGGTTCCCTGTAATCCGTGCTATCACATTGTCACCAAACCGTATCCAAAACAACAATGAACACAAAAGATCAATGGAAATTGACTTTCGATTCGGTTATATTTATCGAAAGAATTAATCTTTGAACGAAAACAAAGCAGGATGAACATTACGTATTTATCTGTATATCTACGTATACTAAACACCTCTTGTTTGTATTATATTAAACTTTCTCCCCGGTTTCAAGTGCTCGCGACGTTCACAAGTGGCAATTTGAAATAGGAATGGCTGATTTTTTCATATAAAACGCTGGTATGGCCCCTATAATGCCTCTCGTGGTGGGTAAACTCCACACAAATGGCGAAATTAAACGAATACACGTCGTCATAATATCGCTGGAAATCTATTTTATTGGAATTTAAACTTTATGCCTCTGGGACGATAAAAAGTAATTTTACGGTCGCGTAAAGTTTACATGTGTTAAAATGTTGCTTTGTGAGCTAAATAACCGTTTTCTTGACGGAAAATGTTTGTTTTGTAGGTTCCTAGCAAATATATTACTTTTATGAGTAGCTGTTTCTTTAATAAAGTGTAAACTGCATTAGAAAAAAACAGCTCGTGGCCAGAAGAAAATGGTGGCTTAACAGACTGGACTCCCTTCGACTGGAGTTCCATGTGTGGGAGAGAAAGTAGTATAGTGCAAAGTGAGATGGGAAGGAAATCATTTCCGCAACGTGGAACACCATACGCTTAATAATATAAATGTTTTGACATGAAAATTTTATGAGCTTTTACCTCAGCTTAAACATATTACAACGGTACCTACAGTTAATTACTAATTAGCCAAATAGACTTGCCCTGTCAGGGATAATAGTTGTGATGTTGTACGACACTAACTGAATAGCGTCTGGTAAGTTCACGAGTTTAACTGACACAGTTGTTACGCTGTACCACGTTCGACCCAGTATATTGTATCTCAGTGTAGAAATAGGCAGAAGTTTGTGTCTAGCTATTTAATGTACAGAGTTGATAGAATATAATTAACAAACATTCTCAAGTTTCAATCAGAAGCCAAGTAATTCATAAATAAGTTTGAGTACGCCAGATCAACTGGAAAATGCAATTTCATCACATAAATACGGAAATTTTTGAATAAGAAATTGTTTTCATCAACTTTATTGTATAACAGCACGTTATACAGCAAAACAAAGGAACAGACATACACGACAGCATGAATTTCATCTGTTGAATCAGAGACACAGAACAAACATATATTCCTTTACCCAACTAGAATTCACTTCACAAAAGTATCAAAGACAAATCCGACATAGAAACAACAAGACTTTAAAGTAAATACGTATAGAAAACACGTGTAGCTTTATGCAGAAAATAATACAGAAGAAAATAGGGGATAAAAAGCGAATGTCACACAGTAATGCGGTTTCATTTGCTGTGTGCTGCGTTGTGTAACGCAAGCCTTCTTTTATGCATGTAGCCCTGGTACAACAAATAGCTGAGCGCACTTTCTTGTTTTGTATTTATTTTTAGTTTTTATCAAATATTTATTGTTTGTTTTGATGTTACTGGCTTTGGTGGTTTTGCTAGTGTGTTCTTTAGCCAAACCAGCATTCACAATGCTGCACTTGGGTTCCCAAACTTGATGAATGAATTTGATAGGAATCGTCAAATACATTGTGTAAACTAATACTATGTCTTCCGCACATGATTTTAGACCTCCCCAATACAAAAAACAAAAGCTCGTCAGTTACTAAGGGCTAGCGTGTCCATGTCCATTCACTGGCACCTGCAGTCCAGTCCACAAGATCAACAAGATTCAAAGGAGACTCTTACTACTATTTTATAAATGCGAAAGTTTGGATGGGTGGATAGATGTTTGTTACTCAATCACGCCAGAACGGCTGAACGGATCTAGATGAAATTTGGTGGAATATGGTCTGGAATAGCACATAAAATACTTTTTATCCCGGCTAAAATACATCAAAATTTCCACGCGAACAAAGTCCCGGGGAACAAACAGCAAGTAGTTAATATCCTGAAAACAAAAAACACTTCTACAATTATTGTGAAATGATGTTAACTGACCTGGATTGGATGTGGCTGTTTTAATGCACCATGCTAAAACTCCTTTCACTTAAAACGGTAGACGTTTTAGACCCGCCACCACAAAGAACATCCTTAATTAAGTAAACACCAGACGATCTCTATCCGCAGCCATTAACCCCGGAATTCTATGCGCGATATTGAAAAATATAAAAAAAAAAACCTTGCAACGAAGTGCGAAGGGATGCTTCGTTTCTCATTACCGCGGTTATCTTGTTAGTGCCTCTATAAATAACCCCGACTCGCTAACAAGCAGACATTTTTCACACAAATCGCGGTGTAGTGTGAAAAGCGCTTTATTTCAAAAGTTTCTGATTGAAAGGTGTGCTGAAAATAGGTTTTATTTTGTAGAAAATAGAGACGGGGTTTATGAACACGTTAAAAGAAAAAATTAATCTTAGGGTCGATTTTTCGATCGTCATTTTTTATCTGTGTAATAAACAGTGACAGTTTGGCGGTTTTTGTATACAAATATGTCAAAACGAAGTATCAATTCAAAATAAAAGTTACAGACAAAAAAGTTTCTATGTAGCAAAAACATTCACTTGTTTTTCTACTTTCTGGAACAACTGATAAATGTTTGAAAGGGTATTATTGACTCAAATAGCAGGTATATTACTAGCTATTAATGGGCCAACTAAATATAAGACTAAGAATACATGACATGAGCCTACATTGCCCAGCCGTTAAAATGGCACATCGAATTTAAGAAAAAGTTCAACAAGCGTTTGTCACTCACACTTGTATGTCTTTCTAATTCTGAATCTCCATGTGTCAACGCCCGGCTAAGTACTATAAATATTACTCTAAATACGGCCCATCACCTGAAGGTTGAAAAGTGATCGACCGTCAATAAAGGCGCTAGTATCTACGTAGCTACCTACTTCTTGACAAAAATCTAGTCCAATCTTACACTTGAATAGACAGCCTTTTGAATATAGGGCGGGCGACGCAACTCACAAGAGATCAAATATTTGCATGAATGAATTTGGAAGAGACGTCATAAACTAGGTTAGTCAACTGACAGGTTTGTCGATTACGAGTACTTCGTCGTACGACAGTGCGTGGGATTTAGGTTAACGTAAAACATGTCCTCCTTACATGTCTAGGACAGTTCACATAGTATCTGCGATGGACATCTGTTTTGTTACTCTTATAAGTTATGAACCAATCAATCGATATAATATTTAACAACAAAAACGGTTTAGTGGATTTATTCGATCGCCGCGCGCTGCCATTTTAGTCTTTTCTAATCATCGCTTAGTCAAAAACTCCGATTTATCTTACGTTTATATTTGTCTATCTACCTAGCAACAAGCCTTCTCCGAATTAAATCTTTGCATATCGTCTTTTAACTTGGTTACGGGATTTTTCAAGAAACGCTTTTTTTTGACAAACCATCAGACAAACAAACAAACAGTCAAAACATTTGATTTCTAGGCTGTAAATACGGCTGTGTTGTGGAGTATTCATGGCACCTTCAAAGCATAAACCTATCAGTTCTGAGTCCTGCAGACAGCTGCAGGCTTTGCATGCCAGCTAACAAACGTTTGTAATAGTGCAGGACCAAATCGCACTAGTCGACAATAACGCGTAATCCCCACACAGATTAGTATCCCAGGAATTGTTACTGAGCTCTCGACGTAATAATACAAATAGGTTATAATATGTATTAATGTTTGTGTGGGGAAGGTAGGTTATTTAGTCTTCTTTATGCAGTGATGCTGTCAATTTTTGATGTTGCTTTATAAATCAAACAACGTGTCGCTTCTGTTGTTGTTCAAGTGGTATGGATAATGTAATTGTCACTTGCTTCGGTGAAGGAAAACATCGTGAGGAAACCAGCTTACTTGAGAGATATTTCTCGACGGTATGTAAAGCCAAGTCAGAGGCCCATGGGTGGCATAAAACTCTGACACCAGGTTAGGCACTAACCACACAATAAAGAAGAAGTGGTATGGATAATTGTTAATTGTGTCCTAAAGACACTTGCATTTCACCAAGTGTTTAATGCCTGTTTTCAGCGACACATGGCCACTTAGGCATTCATTTATGTTTAAACTGATTGCACTCTTGTAATTTGACGAATATTTCTGCGCTGAGCGTATCCAACAGTGCCCTTTTAATTATTGTTGTTACTGGGAACAGGCATCAATCCTGTGTATAATAAGATTGCACAAGTCCAGTTTTCGGAACCCAATAATTTCGAAGTTTGAATTTGACTGAATAAATTTATAACATCATTCAGCATAATTTATGGTACTGATTCGTAAAAAAAACCTCATAAATAATATAATTCGTTCTTGATAAATAATGTCATCATCTGCCGAGCCTTTTCCCAACTACGTTGGGGTCGGCTTCCAGTCGAACCGGATGCAACTGACAATTCTAACTTCCACAACCCAGTTAGTACTGGGTAATACGACACCCCTACTAAGACTTGTTGTCAGAGTTTTCGGCCACTGACTACCTGCTTAACGTGCTTTTCGAGGCACGGATGAAATACGGTATGTAATGGGTGGTTACCCATCGACAGACCAACCTAGGTAAGCGCGGCTTAACCTGTAGGTTGAGCGGAGTAGCGATTATTATTTAGCCACGAGCTCCTCACCTTAATAAAAATAATGTATTTTGTATTAAATGTAATGACGTAGCTAATTTCATACATTAATTACCTTTCATCAATTATCTATCGTAATCTCACACACAAACATAAATTCGTAGAAAGAAATCCAAACACATTTCTTCATCGCACTGTTGCTTAGAGAAACCCACAGCGCAATCAGATTTAATATTAAGTAAACAATACTCCGGGAATAAGTTCTCATTTCTGTGCAAAGAAACAAGGAAGCAATCAACCGCAGTACGTCCAGCTTATATAAAACTTTAATAACCTCAAAGGGAGACCGTGTAGATACCTCCTCGTTTTACCTTCAAAATGGTCCCTGAGGTGAAGTAGAACTGATTATAAATTGTAGGTACGCTACTTTCAAATAAGTTTGCCATTCATAAAATCATAAACTCGAATGGTTTTGAGTACCAATGGACTTTTATAGTGTTGAAGTGGGAATAGTAAAGATAGATTATGTTATAGCGCCTTATTTTGTAAATTTTCATAGGTCAAACTTTTACGCTTGGTATGGACATGTGATGCGGAAGAATGAGGGAAATGTCGTGAGAAAAGTTTTGAGTAAGTATGAATGTGGATGGGTGCAAGAGTAGGGGAAAACTATGGATGGACTGTGTGAAGGATGATATGGCTAGAATGGAGGTGTCTGATGAGATGACGAGTAATAGACAAGTATGCGAGAACAAGACATGCTGCGCCGACCACAAATAAATTGGGATAAGGGCAGTAGAATGATGTACTAGGGAATACAAGTTACTTCTCGCTACACAGCGGCTTCGCGAAAAAAGATATCGGATGATAAATTGCCAAACATCCATGAAAAGACATTCTAGGCTACGCTAGGTTCAATCTATTTCCTATGATTGACTGTTTGTTATTAATCCAAGCCTTGAGCCGTCTGTCCGTAATGATTGTCAATTGTCTAGCAGACAATTTGCAAAATTGAATCCCATTATTCCAGAGATGTAACACTAATAGTTAATTTCCTTACATAATAACAATGGCTGTCTCGTAATTAAACGTTATGCGTGAGATTTGCGGACGCTAACCGCTTAATCAACATAGTTAGATTATGTAAATACATACATTACCGAACTACGTGAAATCAGGTGGAATACTCTAATGATATGTGTTTATTATTGCGCTCGTTAGCGTTTACGGGGTGTGAATACGGTTAGTAAGATTCATGACGATGTTGCATTCATAGTTGATTATCGTGTTAGGTAGAATATGTTGTGTGTATGATTTGACAAAAACATGTCAAAGGCAAAAAAGACAATGCAAATTGGTTTGGCTTATGGAATTGTGATTTCGGTTTGTTGCTGTGAATTCATACTGTTGATTTGTCCTAAGATCTTTGCAGTATAAATAATTTGATAGAAAAATCGTCAACTATTTACCAATAAGTAACCAGGCGTAAGAGAAGGAATGGCAATGATACGGCCAAATGAACATGAAAAAACTAAAACCACGTTTCCCAGCAGCTTTTAATTCGCAGATAAACCTTTCAGCAAGAACACTATATCTTTAACAACAGACACAACAGGACACCGTGTTTAAAAGTGGCACAGTGCCAACGATATCTCTGCCGAAAACGTTCGGCTCGGACAAAATAGCAGATAATTGGAAAACGGATTCCGTACTCGGAACACCGTGTTTCATACACATATCGCTTTGCAGCCCGCTGACCTATTTTTACTTTATTGGCGTGTGTCATCGATACAATAGCGTAGAATAGCTCTGAATTAGAATATTTTGTTTGCTGCAGTAAAATTGAATTTATAACTCCTGGCTTTTTTGTCGAAAAATGTTTGGTGTCATATTTTATATATTTAATAGGTATTGTTGCGGGGTAAAAAGTTTCTTATGTCATGGTCAACCTGCAAGCTAGTAAGCAATTTCATCGAAATCATACGGCCGATATGGCTTGAAGGCGTGACATAAAAATATAGAAATATATTTTCACATTTTTATAGTTAAGCTAGTCAAGACGATGGATAGGAAGAAACCTCATCGTCCTGATCTATCTGTCATTGTAAACCTCACACAACTACCATAATCTAATCCTAGTTAAATCACATCATCTTGTTGTTACACAGATTCTAAACAAGGTAATGCGGCTGCCTCTATGTTGGTTAGTTATTCCATTTGAGGAAACTTACAGGAAGACAGACACTTGGCAGAAATTGGTTGATGATGGTCCAGCTGAGCACAACACACAACCCTTTTATATGTATAGAAGGAACTGTACCTACAACCTTCACTCTATTATGGTCAAAACTGAAACATTATAAATCGGATTACGCACCACGTGGAGGATAAAAACACCTAAATCAAGAAATTCATTCTTCAAACATTAGAAAATATACGCAGGCCAAACTTATAATATAGCAGTGTCGTCAGATAGAAAAGTTTTAGCATAGCGCGGTAATATTTTAAAGTTCCTAACTGGAACTGGGACAAACATTGATTGATGTTGGAGCCGGGCTCAGTAGAACTCCAGATTCGAATACATATGAGTTGTTTTAAAACATATTATATTAGAAAAGCAGCAAAAGAATAGGAGCTCGTGGTTAAATAATAACAGCCGCTCGGATCAATCTTTAGGTTAAGCCGCGTTTGCCTAGGTTGGTCTGGGGATGGGTGACCACCGATTACATACCGTGGTTCCTCCGTGCCTCGGAAAGCAAATTAAGCCGTTGGTCCCAGCTGTCATTTGTAGATCTTTGACAGTCGTTACAGGTAGCCAATGGACCGAAAATCTGACAACCAGACTTACCAAGAGGTACCGTACTACCCAGTACTAATTGGGTTGTGGAGGTCAGATAGGCAGTCGCTCCATGTAAAATACTGGTATTCAGCTGCATCCGGTTAGACTGGAAGCCGACCCCAACATAGTTGGAAAAAGGCTAGGCAGATGATGGTGACTAATTTTAGAAAAGCGAAGGAAAATCTTTTTGCCAGTTTGCTACATTTTCAAGTCTACACCGATTTTGACGCAAGGTATTTAACAAACAAAACGTCACTCAAACAAATATCTAACTACCACCTATGACGATAAAGCAAGACACGCCAAAACAACACCAGTAAAGTAAAAGAAAAACCCAGCAATATTAGCATCATGAAACTAAACATAAATCCCACTCCACACGAGTCCCGTAAAGATATCTAGTCTCGCACTTCACACAGCTAGGATTTCAAATACACTCCTTTTTTCTACCGCAATAAATCGCATCGAATCGCGGCAATATATTCCAAGGTTTGCTTACTACGTGTGGTAGATTCTAAAATATGTGTAAAGAAAATTTACCCTTACGATCACAGATGTGCGTGGAATATAAGAATAATCGCGTGCCTTAGGTGTTTCTTGAATAGATCCTTTTTAAAATGCATTATTCGTCAAGTTCGAAATTGTTATCGAGTTTTTGACCTGGACGAATCGAGATCACGTAGCGGACTTAGATATTGACGATGTAATAAATGTGTAAGAAGATAAACTGAGAATAAAAGATCGATCTTTACGAAATGCCGTAGGATTAGGTTTCAATTGAATTGGGGCGTAAAGAATGGTTTACTTAGCAAATTAGAAACAGTACCTAACATAACATAAAATTTATTTATTTTCAGGAACTTTGGCACGTATATAGATACCTTACCGACTAACATTCATGCTAGCATAAAAAATAAAATTTGTGTTAGTAAATAGAACCTAATACCAAAGAATTTTAAAATGCATTTGGACTTGCTACTTAACTCCCTACTCTGCATCAACCCTCACCCCACTCAGATCAAATCAGCCAAAAACGTCCATAACCAACTACCCGTACAAAATAAAATATTTGATCCATTGACACATACGATATTGGCACATATATCAGGGGTAAAAGGTGTAAACGCTGGGCCATACCTCGTGACGTCACGCTAAGGCTGTACTTCGACGAGGGTTGACACTCATGAAGAGTGTCGATCCCCTCGGGAACATAGATTGTGCTTAGATTCCAGAGACTTCGAGATTAGAGGGGAAATGGGCCTGGTTTTGTGGTTCGATAATGTTTTGTTATTTGATTTGGCTGGTTTTCGATATGCGAAAGTTTATTAAAAAGACATCCGGTGCATCTTGATCAGTCAGCCCTATTATAATCTTGCAGACTCGCTAAAGGATCGGACAAATTGGACCGAATACCTACTTCAGTAAGCATTTATTTTGAAGTGTCTGTCATCAGAGCCGCGTCCGTAATTTGGTTCGTACTGGTTTGATCCAGCTTTAACTTAATATGTAGTCTGATAATATCGTTACTTAAATTATATTTGTATCAGAAAGTCAGATTTTTCTAGTTAGCACACTTTGGAGTAGGGGTTTGTTACGTAGGTGTTGCATAGTAGGGGATGCATTGATAAGGCTCTATCACCTAGCCCTTGAGCTTAAAACTATTATATTAATAGCGGATCAAAAGTCCAAATTCCACGACGAAATCTTACTCCTAATATCTCAAATTCATTACCCTGCCGCGTAGTAATCCAGTGCAAGGTCTGAAAAACTCACTCAACGAAGTCAACGTGTTTCAGATTTATTACCTCTTCACCCCCATATACGAGGCTAGGGAACATACAAGCAGCAATAAATATGCATATACCACGCAGAGAGTGAGTACCGACATCGGCAAGATTCAAATAAACAAACAAGTATCTTTTATGTTCCTAAACATGCGTGGGTTCCGTATATGCTGAGCTGCAAATGTAAATATGAATGTTTTATTGTTGTATGATGTTATATAAATGCCTGTGCATAAAATTGCGTTTTTTGATTCTTTTCGTAACATAATTGATAGGTTTGAAAGCGATTGGAACCGAATTAGAATTCTAATCAGTCCCTTAGAATCTTACCCATGCAACATGGCGACACCAAAAATGACAGGCCAAAATAAAATACAAAATAAAGTGAAAGACTGCTACATCAATTAACAGGCAACTACTTAAAAGGTACAAAATTACAAGTAAAACAATTTATAAAGTGCTAGTCTTCGAAATAAAAAAAAATCCTCACAATTCAATTTTGCTCGATCAACACGAAACACTTAAATCTTTAATGGCTTATAGTACTTACGGAACCTTAAAACAATAGGCATAAAAACGGCTGTAGACACTTAACTAAATAATTTTCCAGGTCCACGTTCAAGCTAATAAAAACATTTTACTTTCTATAGCTTTGGAATATTGAGCGAATAAACAGATGAAAGTAACTTAAAACTGATGGAAACTTTCAGGCAATCTGTCATACAGAAAACGATAACATCTACCAGACGTTACACAGAACTTTAAGTCGTATCTCGATAGATATAAGGGTTGTTGTTCTGTGCACTTTAACCGTTGGTGAAGGGTGTTTGACTGAAGAACTGGCAACAAACTTTGACAGCTTTTGTGTAGATATATCGACCAAAAAGACTGTCTGATGAACGTTAATCAATCAATCACTAATTAAATGATTTTATGGAAAATATATTTCTTTGATGGTTTTGCGGATCAAAGGGAAAGTATTTTACATTATAACGAGTTTTGTAAAAAGTAATAATTTCTGTAGCTTACAAAGGAAATTCATTTACTTTCTTTGGGGAGTTTGAAATTAATTGCTCCAATTTCAATATGGTATGACGTATTTCAGTGTTTCCCTGCATGAAAGCCTTTGTGCTAAGAACTTTTCAGTTCTCTGGAGGCTTGCAACCTTATGTCTTCTTTAAGAAAAAGAAAAAAATCATTCATTTTTGAAATTTAAAAGAGAGAATGAAAGAAGTTGAAAAAATTTTATTCGGTTGTGACAGTCGCGTTTACAGTCATTGTGATGAGCTAGAATTTTCATGGTGAAGTAACCATTTTTATGTAATATAAATTAGATATTATAAAAACATTAAAGTCTGTGCTAGTTTTCCGGCAACTGCCGTGATGATGAAGATATAAATCCGTTTTAATGCCATAAAATAATAGTCTTATCTGTTTCCAGTTGAGGAATGGTTGGTTGAAGAATAAGTAGCCAGAGCCAATCTTTTTTTGGCTCCAACTTCTACTTTTACACTGATCTCTACTACTACTAGTACTACATCTAAAGAGCATCCTCATCGTACATGAAGAGCGATCCAGACGCCTGACTGCCGCGAGTTTGAAGGCGGAGAGCTTCGGGATTTATATCCAAGAGAAAGCGGTTCGTTGGTCGGTACATGGAGCGAGTCAGGACAGGGAGGATATTAGCAAATTAACAAGTTTTAATCAAAGAGATTTAAAGATACTACATGGGAGGCTACCAGAAGCAATGTCAAAGAAAAAAAATGATGTGGTGTCTCAGAGACACTTAACAATTTTACACTTTGGGATTCAGCTGGATCCGATTAGACTGGAAGCCGACCTCAACATCGCAAGGCTAGGCAGATGATAATGACACTTTAATTAAAGTAAAATGGCATAATTTCCAATTAAGATACGTTGCACTTGTACCAACAGCACCCAGTTGTCTCTCGAACTTAGATTACGATTCTATTCACGTTGCCCCGTCTATCGCATATTTAAATGTCTTAGGGATCCATTTATTTTATTAGTCTAACACTCAGAAGGGTTGTGAATCATTTTGCAGCAGCAGCGCAAAGGCGAAGTAACACAATTTATCTCAGAAAAGAAAACGCAATAAAAATAATAACATACATTCAAATTAAAGCTGAGAATATGCTTTTATCGTCTCGGGTAATATGGCTTTGTGAATATACGGTTTATTACCTATAATAAGACGTGTGTGTTGTCTGTATGTGTATAGACCTACCTAATTTTATGTAAGGCTAGACGCAGACTGGGTCTAAACGCCATGCTTCATTTATTGTGCGAACCGCTAGTCTGTGGAATTCACTGCCGGTTTCTCTGTTCCCTGATCACTATAATCTGGATCTCTTCAAAGTTCCAGTGAATCGATCTCTTCTAGGCAATCGTGCTCCACCCTACGCCGCACCATTGCTTCACCTCAGGCGAGTTGAGACGATATCTAGATATATATATAAAAGTGAAAGGTGACTGACTCACTCACCACGAAATATCGAAAACCGCTTGACGTATAAAGATGAAATTTGGCAGGGAGGTATTTTATAGTTAGTAGACGTCCGCTAAGAACGGATTTGGCGACAGGGCCAGATTAAGGAGGTCTAAGGGCTCTCGCAATTTTGTATGAAATTCCTTCATTCTTTGTGCTACAAACTGAAAATTTGTCTGGGAGGTAGTTAATAGTTAGTAGACGGCCGCTAAGAACGGATTTTTAACAGGGCCGGATTAAGGAGGTCTGAGGGCTCTCGGAAGTTTGTATTAAAGTCCTTTATTCTTTGTGTCACAAACATGAAATTTGGCAGGGAAGTGCTGATCTCCATCCAGTGTTTAGAGTACTTTCCTCCAGGTGAGCTTGAAAAATTCCACCCTGTATATATAATTAAAAGCGCTGTCATTTGCAAATCTTTGAAAGTCGTTAAAGGTAGTCAGTGGCATGAAAGTCAGACAGCCACTCTTACCCAGGGGGTATCGTATTATCCAGTACTAACTAGGTTGTGGAGATCAGATAGGCAGTCGCTCCATGTAAAATACTGGTATTCAGCTGCACCAGGTTACACTGAAAGCCGACCACAACATAGTTGGGAAAGGACGAAGCAGATGATGGTATATACTTGAGACATCATTCAGGTAATGAACACAAACAAAAAATTGGTATTAAGAACCTCCTGACTAAAAAACTTATTTTAAGTAAATCGCGAACCTAACGCTGTTACGAAGTCGCGGGTAACAGATAGTGAAAATGATATAGGTGTGACGCAAACAAGAAAAGAGTCTCTGGATTGATAATTGAGAATTAAATATAGTGTACAGGTACTAAAAGTTATTACTTATTATACCTTCGAAATTCAAAATGTAATACTAAAGTCGAGTTTGACAGGTTCGCAAGTTCAAATTCTCCATTCAGAAAACAGCTACAGTCAGTTTTTCCGTCTATCTTCCGTCTCTGGTGTGCGCACTATCTTAATCTTTATTGTTTGTTTATGTAGCTACTAAAATAGTGTAATTTATTGCTGTCGGTATTTGTTTTCTTTATCAAGTTAATCATAGCATACCGTATTGACGAAAGTTGTTTCATGTCGTTTTGTTATGTAAGTAAACAGTAGTGGTGTGGTATTTGGAGTTAAAATGGTCTATGATTTTGATTAGCAGCGCCACAGGTACAAAATAGATTTAGCTGATACAATTGACCGCGGAATTTTGTAAATGGCTTATAAATCGTCATTTGTATTTCATAAGATTTTACAAAATAGCGAGGTACATTACAATTTACCTTAGGCATTTAATGAAAAACAAGTGTTTGTAAATGGACGATGTTATACGAAACACTTTTTAAAATAACAAAGCAAGTTAACTACAGAATAATATTCAGAGGTCACCAACATTTCATTCCAACGATGTAGAACTTAGAATTTAAGAAGAAAAATAGTAAAAGAAATCCTAAAAAGGCTTTCGACCCCTAAACAGTAAATTCTTAGCTTAGAATACAATTCTTAATTCAATATACTACGCAGTTTAATTTATAAAAATACGTACGTACATGTTTGTACTAAATCCGTATAGCGACTAAAGTCAGATAATAAAAATTCTTCATGCAATCTCCTATAAAATTGTTTGCTGCAAGAGATATGGTTTTCATTACTATTCTCGTATATTTTTCTCGTCTACAATTGGCTAATCATGTTTTATTGCCCGTATATATTTTATTCAAACAAATTAAATTAAATTTCCCGTACTGATCTCAGGATTGCAGAAAAAGTGAGTGTAAAAGTAAATTGCGACTTGGTTTTATAAAAAGACAGAGAATTGACAATCGAGGGATTTTTTGTATAATTTTGTGTAGAGATAGATCTGTCGAACTTATTCTAAGTTTGGTCTATGCGGTGTACAGTGTTTACGAGTCCTCTACGAACCTTAATGAGCTTGTTCAAGGCCTCGTAGGGGCCTCTACGAGATGTCTACACAGCTACGACGATGGCGCGGCGTTTTATATACTCGTACATATGTCGGCGGACGCGGGTAGTCTTCATTTTCATGTTCGTCGGAAATTATGGAAATTCCAAAATAACACTCGGATGTTGTTCAGTACATTGATCTTTATTACTGTTCTAATTTTGGTTACAAAATAATAATGGATGCTCACAATATTTACCGATTAAAAATCAAATCAAATAACCACATGGAATGTAGTGAGGTTAGTTGTAACGCAATCACGACCAACCGTTAACTACGTTCGCAATCGAATCACCCTTTGGCACGTCCGGCCTCTCGAACTCGACAAACTGTTGTCCGTCATCTGTCAGCCGCCAGCTGTCATCTGCCACCTGTCAGCTGTCAGACGTCATCGGTAGTCGCGTTACAACCAAACACACTCAAACAATATTAAAATGTTTGAACTAAACGTCAATGATTGCTTGTCATTCCATTATCTTCTACCCTCAGAT
Organism: Standfussiana lucernea; assembly: GCA_964057025.1. Classification (NCBI taxonomy): domain Eukaryota; kingdom Metazoa; phylum Arthropoda; class Insecta; order Lepidoptera; family Noctuidae; genus Standfussiana; species Standfussiana lucernea. The sequence goes on along the minus strand of OZ059788.1, from coordinate 4,919,709 downwards.
ACTGCGCTCCGCGACATGTGAATATCGGTAAAGTAAGAATTTAAAACACTTTAATTTTTAACTTTTAGCTCGATTAATGAAGCAGTCTTGTTTTTAAAAGTTGTGTTTGACTCTAATGAAATAAAGCCTAAAAGTAGTAATTTTCCAAGTGTATTATGAAAATCTTACTACCACGTTCCGAAATTATATTCATAAAGTATTATAGTTTAACAACGAGAACTACGAGTAACAAGTTCTTATTATTTCTGAACACAAAAATGAGAATGAGAATAATAGTTTTCCACAAAATTCCAGTAAATATTTTATTTCACCGAAAAGTCTACTTTCCGGTAATTACCCACTATGACACAGTTACCCAGTGTTTCGGTTTTACCGAACATGCACCAAAAATTTTATAGCATTTCGGTTAGCAAGATATGGGACATATTTTATTGGTCACGCTATAAAGACGGTGTTCGAATATACGCGTAAAGCTTTTGTTTGTTTTTCGGACTACAAAATTGTGTTTATTTCAATCAGTGTTTAAATAAAAACAAATTTTCACAAAGAAACTGAACGTGATCAGGACATTTGACTGCGTTCAAGAGCAGTTTCATCATTGTATGGTAGCACTGACACTGACAGCTCTTGAACGGATTTTAAAACTAAGCGCAGTTTTATTGGTAAAATTCGTTCTTAGTAAACGGACTTTTGATATGCAAAAACACGTGGTCTTCAGGGGAACTCTTTTTTCTTCGTTCTTTTATAAATTTAATAAAAGACAACTTAGAGATGCCAACAAAAAAAAGATAGAGAGATAGAAAGAACTTCCAGATTAAGCATCACTTCGAAATATGAACGTTGTTGAGATCAATCCGCAAATAAATTAAAGCGCTTACTTTCGAATTGAGAACAGTCACTTCACCAGAGTTCTAACTGAACCCAACTTAACTTAACAAAATAGCACTTCAACACTGAGTTTTCAGGCTAATTTCATAGCAACAAAAAGGCCAAAACGAAATTAAATAGCTCTTCCTTTTAAACCAACGGTCACTGAATATCTCGAGTATCTACGCCTGTTTCCTCCTGCAGCATATCTTTTTACAGCGTACACAAGCGGTGAAAGATGGGCACAGTGCCAGTGCTGGCCGCTTTACTGACTTTAATAACTCAGTCGCAATAAGCCCCTGAAGTTCAGGAATACTGGAATAACTGATTACTTGGCGGAATTAGGCACAGATTTTTTAAAGGCTGGTTGTGATTTTTCGTGTTTTGGTGAAAGAACAAAATTTTAATAATCGTTGTAGTTTTAAAGAACATTAAAATTATAGCGGACAGGTGGGTGGGACAGTCCCATACTGGGACATTGGATACGCCTACATGCCACAGTGGCGTATAATCAATAATTCTTTGGTTTTTGTGGTAGATATTATTTTTTAAATTATGTTAATATTGGAACATGTTAATGTTCCATGTAGAGTAGGTATTTTGATTTTCGGTATTGAAAACGCAACTATTGTGATAATAATTAAAACCTGTGATTGCTCTACGAGACTCTACATATATCGTATTGTCTAATTATAATATTTACCTTAATCAAGCAAGACTTACGTAATAAAATTTTATTTGACATTTCATCTGCTGACGGTACTTTTAAGCTAAACTGACTTTTGATTGACTTTCTCAAGATAAAAATAAATCGGGGTCCTCCAGTACGGGTGCTTCGGGGATCGGGGTACTCAGGGACTAACCCGATATAAGTACTAACACTAGTTTCTAAATCGTGTGTTGTACGGTCGGCCAAGAAAGTGGTGTACCAGTTTTGATTTAGTTTCCCGGTCATCGAAAATTACAACAAGGTTCGTTATAAAAAGATATTACTGAAAGAGACAACATTATCATGACGTAAACCTATGTATTTAGTATTCATACGTCATATGTCACATATAAGTACATGACATTTTAACCTTTAGTATAAATGAAAAGGACATTAGTTTCTACAAAGCAATTGAAATGTTTCCAAACAAAAGTAATAAAAACTATTTAGACAACCGAATTCCATTTGAAAAAGAAAACTGACAATTGACATTTTGTCAAATATATGCAAAAAATCGATATATTTTCCGTGTTATTTTTCAATCAACTGCATATAAAATCATCTCAATGCCTGCCAACTTGACCATTGCCGAAAGAGCACAAATAATTGCCCAATTTAATGAGGGAAGCAGTATCAGTGCGATATCCCGGAATTTGAATATACCGAGGCGTTCTGTCCGCTTTTGGATTCGTCGTGAAGGAGAGGAGGGAAGTTTGTTGGATCACAGAAGAAGTGGTCGCCGGCCTGCACTCTCCAATAACGATAGAGAATTCATGAGACGGGAATATGAAATCAATGGTTTTAAGCCCACAAAACATTTTGCGGAGATGTTCGATGTGAGTGCCCAAACAATAAGGAATCATCTACATTACATGGGGTTGCACCACAGGCATTACGCCAAGAAAATATATTTGACGGATGCTCACAGACTTGCTCGTCTGAACTTCGCCAGAGAGCACTTAGAGTTTGATTGGTCTAATATAGTGTTTTGTGATGAAAAAACGTTTAAATCCAGTCAGCATGGACGTCTTCACCTTTGGCGATATAATTCAACACGGTATAAAGATGATCATGTAATCCCAAATAGAGAATCAGGTCGAATTTCCGTAAATATTTGGGGCTGGATGAGTACGGATGGTGTAGGAGAATTGTGTTCTCTACCTCCTCGAGCGACGGCTGTAAATTATATCGACGTGCTTAGAATGCAATGCTACCGACAGTCCGTAATGTTTACCCGGAGAACGAAGTGCCACAATTTGATTTTGTTCAAGATAATTGTTCAATTCATAATGCGATGATCGTAAGAGCCTGGTTTCGTTCACACACTGACGTAAGGGTAATTCAGTGGCCCTCAAGATCGCCGGACCTCAACCCGATAGAAAATCTTTGGGGCCTTATGGTCCAACGATGGTCGCATCAAAATGAAAGAACCAAACAAGCTCTTATTAGTCACTGTAATTATATCTGGGAGGAAATGCGGGGAACCGATATTTGCTCACGGCTTGTTGGTTCAATGAGGTCTCGTCTTTTAGAGGTTATAGAGGCCAACGGCGGTTACACCCGTTTCTAATTTTTAAAAATTTTCAATATCTTCTAAATATTACTATATATGCTATGTTTTTGTTTGTTATAAGTATTTTAAAATTGATTGTAGAAATTTAATAAAAGGATAAATCTATTTTTAGCTTGTTTTTTATTGATATTGTAATTACAAGTTTACAGAAATTGTAGGTTTGTGGACTCGCCTTGTGCCTTTACAATTTTATGTAACTTGTTGATTACAATTCTGAATTTGTAGATACAATTTTGTCATCAAAATCTACAGCCCCCCGCCGTTGATTTTACGACGTCATTGGTTCCATCAAGTTCAAACTAGGAACAGCTGTCACGTTACAAACAGTAATAGTCGTTATCAATAATCAGATAAAGACAGCAATAGAAGTTGTCAGATCGATCTGCAAGCGAAACTAATCTTTATCACCTATGAATCTGCAAGCGATATTCAACCTTAGGGTGGTACACCACTTTCTTGGCCGACTGTACTAACCAAATGGACTTTGTCTGAAATAAAAGAATTTTATTTATTTATTTATTATGATCTAGTTACATTTACAAATATGACCTTCACGCTTAGGGACATACTATAACTTTCCTTCTTAAAATGTGAGAGAATTATAGCTACTCAGAACTCAGCTAAAGATACTGCAGCAGGGACTGAGAGCTGAATTATTGCTCAACTGATTTTGCCAGAGCCATAATCGTCTAGCTTTAAGGCACTCTGCTTCAATCCAAATATACGCACATTACTCAAATAAGTATCCTCATAATTGTGGTAGGTTTACGACTTAGTGGAATGAGCTGGATTTAAACTCAACCAACTCTCGTCTCGTCCCACAATCCGATATCGCTTTATGCGTTAGGCTTTTCCCGTTCGCACCATTATCACTACAATATCAACATTATTCCGCCATCGTATTAACTTCAGAGCAATAACGCATTAAATAAGATTGCTGCCACGACTACCCGTCTCCACCACCATTAAATAACGCCGTACCCTCAATTACCTTTTACAGCTTCCGAGAAAAGATAGACAGCGCTAATACACCCCTAGTTTGTTTGTTCGTTTACTTATTTTGTTTTTGTTCTAACGTTGAGTTATTGGCGAAATGTTGGGTGATTAATTAGAAAAGGAATTTTCTTAATTAGTTTGTTTTGTCATGGTTCGTGGGAACAATGGAAGGCTCTCTGTCTTTTGCGATACAGCAGTTTTGGTAGCGTTTAGGTCTCACTGAATCTTTATCGTCAGCAGTGCTTACGTAGGTTGTCTAAAAATATCTTTCATACGTCACATATATGCTCTTTTTATAACTGGACCCTTTTTGTAGGATCCTTTTCGCAAAATAACAAAGAAGGTGAATTCAGCAAAAAAAAAAACTCCTATTTTTAGCTCAGGACAAGAAAGATTTTTTTCATGCCTCTTTTATAAGACAGCCACTACATAAAATTTTCTACAAACTAAGGGGTTCATTGACAAACGTTGGTTAAAATTATCAGATGGTAAGTCAAATCTGTCCCCAATCATTGCTCAAATTTAAACAGCGCTTATAAATAACCCCCTGAACTTCTGCCAACAATATACGCCTGTCACCCAATTACATACAATATGTAAACAAAAACAAAACACACCTATATTTGAGGCAAGCGACTCAATTGATTGAATAGAAGTCAATGAGTTCGAGCGATACATATTTGTCTCTCACACAATCATCGTTACGCTCGGTGGCGCTCAATAATAGTTAATTCAGTTCACCAGCCATTCACCCGTTACAATAAACACGATACTACTGAAGTATCGCTGCGAATATTAATTTAATACCGCAACTGGATTTAAATAAAGGGTGTATTTTAATGTTAAGTCAGCTGTAAAGGTGTTTGGGTTTATTATAAACGTTGATTAAAGCAGTTGCTTTTATATAATCGCATGTCCTCTAACAACTGTCATAACACAAAAATGTTAGGTTTTTAGATAATACCCTTCTGAATTTCAATTCTCCTTGACCTGTAATTGAAAAAAAAAAAACTCCAAAAGTGTAGGTTCTGCGAAAATAATTAAATCACCGAATGACACACGCGAATGTTTTTTACGGATATCATCGGCCGGACACAAAAAACTTTAAATTTGTATATCTCAAAATTGTTTTCATTTGCTTTACGACGGTTTTTTTGAGGTTGGTGGTTTTGATTGTAGGATGGAGAGGTAGAGGAACACCAAACTGAACAACTTTGTATAAAGGACCAACATCGTATTAACGAAAAAACAGTCAGGTGCCCCAAACAAAATTTCAATACCTACTCGGCCCAAATGTATGGGACAACTGAGTATTTTTTCGCAATTACGATGATGGCCCCATTGAGAAAGTTATTTAGGTTGATAGTTTGTATTACACCCTATATGACCACACCTACCGATACACCCTGTACAAATAAATAAAGACAACAATGTTTAGCACTGACGTTTACAGGATGATATGTAAGTAGGGTTAGGCCCTCGATTATGATATTCTTTTTATTATTTTAGGCCCAAAAACAAACGGTCAAGCTTGTTTGGGATCAAATGTCCATACTTATATATAACGTAAGTACATACAACCTACGCAAAATTGTTTGTCGGCGGAATCACGAATTATGTTACAGAAATGTTCAGCGGTTTTTCAATGAAACGAAACTTTTCAAATGTTGTTTTGTGGCTGAACATTTTCAGTGTTCTCTGAATTACTTTTCAGTTACAGTTTTGACCGCAAACAGGGCAGTACAGCTGGAAATTTCAACCGCGATCTGGACTTGAGTTGAGAAAAGTGCTTGATTTCAGGAGGTATTAAAAATATTGTATTGTCAGCCCTATTGATTTACGGAAACTGGTTTGAGTTGAAATATACAGAAATATTCTGAGTAACGGGGTTTCAATTATACAGCATATGGTGATATTGTGATTTCGCACTAAATAGAAAAGGACCTATTATTCCTGACCTACAAATAGCTTATATCTTGCCTAATTTTGTTAAAGCAACACTAAATAACAGTAAGAATCCCTAATATAAATAAAATTGGTTCATCGATTATTGTTTCCCGCAAACGCAATATTTTTAATTAAATTGCAAATTATCATGTTGACGAAATACGACACTGCACATACATTTCCTCGAAAGGCTATTACGCTTTAATCAACACATCGAATTATTTTACATCGGATTTGTCTTTTCCATTATTTTTGATCCAAATAACTTTCTGTTAATATTTTGTTTATTCGACGATCTCAAAATCTAATTACCAGCCAGGAACCTGGCCGAATATTCGAAAATTCTGTATTTGACCACAGGCCGAATACAGTATTCGTTGCAACACTAATCGTTTGTAGGGGACTGTAGCTTCATTTTTTATAGCTGTCTTTGTTTCGACAATTCAAAAGTGCCTGTAATTGGCCTACATTAAATAAATGCTTTGGTTTTGATTTTGTAGCGACGTAACTAAATATTCAAAAAGTTTGCTAGTGACATCTAAGACGCAAGATGAGGACTAAAAATTCTGTATCTCATCTGCACAATCAAAGTTATCCGCGAGATTAGGATATAAAGAACAACCCGACTACAGCCCTTGGGTAGTATAGCCCACCAGACACAACTACCGTCGGGTCGGAGGAATCTCCCTTTCAATGCAATACATAAAAATAACTAGTCCGCCATCTTTGGGAGTCCGCCATATGGGATTTGGAATAACGCCACTTAGCTAACCACGCGGTGTCATCCAAACAAAACCGGGAACTGAGTTAAATTTAAATTCTAAGATTTATTTACATATTTACCGGTAACTAGGTGAAGCTACATGCTAGGTTTAATTTAGGCATTTATTTCTTGCTACGACCCGAATGCAAGCAAGCTAAGCGACAACTATACTCATACACAAACTGGCATAAACGAAATCACACGAGCCACTAGTACAGGAACGTTTCCCTCATTAGGAGACAAGTTAAGCTGCAATTATCTAAAGCGGTGCACTCATGGTCATAATTTCAACTGCGCAAATCCATTTTGCATGCTGAAAGTTGCGCTAGTTTGTTAGGAGAGCAAGCGCTAAGACGCGGGTGTTTTTAAGTGCTGTGTTAGCACAGTTTGTAGATTTATTATTTATTTTTAGTGTTGGGATTTTGTGACGTAATTGGCAGGTAATGAGGGGGAGGGAATGGTTTGATGCGCTTGTGGTTTGTGAAACGGACCCTCGGGTTTTGTTTGGAGTGAAAATGATTGTAGTACTTAGAATTTTATGAGGTAGTTGAACGGATGTCGGTTTGGTATCCTTATGATAGTGGAAGATCTTTGTCTGTGTGTTATGTATTTCTTTCTTTCCTTTGTCCGCGGCTGCAGCCCCGCGGAATGACATCCAGGACACTGAGTATCCTATTTCCTAGACCAAGTTTAAATGGTCTACCTGTGTGCCAAATGGTATCTAAATCCATTCAGCAATTCAGGTTTGAAACATTACGGATAGACAGAGTAGCTTTATAATATTAGTATGTATACCTAGATCATGAAAACAATTGACATACGATTTATGTCTGTATTCCAAACTTATTTACAGTCCAAATCCGCTCAATCTTTTATTCGCCCGAAATCCGCTCAGCAATAAAATTAGCCATACAATAAAGTTCAGTAGGTCATCAGCTCTTTGCGAATGGTTCACGTTTCCTTGCGTAACATTTTCTCTACTTTAAATCCTTCACCGGAATACCCACTTTCCTTGTACGGTAACATTCTGGTTCTAACGAAAGCTTTGTACTCTTAAGGTGCTACGTTATTATGTTGTAGTCTTGTCTTAAGGCTCCGCTTTCACACGCGGTTTTGGTCACATTTATTTCGGTTGGCAGATTGTTAGTTTGGTTAGTGAATTAGGTTATGTTAATGTATGTCATTTACTTTTGAAAATGTACGTAAATTGAATTGAGAATGTATGTATAATGAATAGGAATTTCTTTATAAATGTTATGACGGACGCACGACGACATATCGCATAAGAAACATCTCCAGCAAAAGTTGGTCTCGCATTAAACAGGCTTTCCGTATCAGATCGAGATGTTAGGTTACTACCGCAAATGTTTACTTGATGTGTCATCGTACGTTACTATTTATATGTATTTTAGGACTCTTAAATAGCCAAGTATTAATTTTTCATTCTCCACATTTGAGGATCCACAGGCCTTAAAAAAACCCAACAGTATCAAAAACATCTTCAACAAACAGACACAGCACTACATTTCATACAGTCCGATTCAGTTAATGGAAAGTATTCCTTCGGGCAAACGCTAGCGCACGGATCGTGGGTTCGCAAACACTCCACATTTGCAAAGCAGAATGTTATCCATCGCTCAACTACTCCTGCATATACGTTTGGTGTTTTAGTGAGTATATAAATAAGTTATTTACCTGGATGAAGAGCTTTGAGTGACTGTAGATAGGTAGGGAGATAATATAGCAAGGCAAAGATAGGAAGAAATATCGAAGGGATATGGGTTTTTAAGAAATACAGTGCGTATTTTGGAACAGTGTAATCAATCATAGCTCTTTTGTTAGTACGTAATCTGAGACACTGGTGACAGTGGAAAATACCGAAACTTATGCGTCTCACAGAGAGGTGTATGTCCCTACGATGGAAAAATTATAGGCTGATTACACCATAGATATACATCAGGTATAGGCGTTATTAAATCGAGATTTTTTGAGCTCCAGGAAATGGTAAAAAAGTTCAAGTTAAGCGATTTCTAATGGTGGCCTCCTGAAAAATGCTTTTCAAAAAGCGTTATTTTTCAGCACATAAAAAACAAAGATTTATCTAACATTGAGTATTTGTTCAAAACATAGTCAGACCAAATAGATAGGTAAAACTACATTAGAACAAACATTATCCTTTTCAAATATTGTTACTGTCTTATTTTTAGACTCAATTTACGCAGTCGTTGAATATGTAGGTACTTTCCTTTTGATAGGCCTTCGCCCTTTATTCCCAAGCCGCTACTAAAATTAACAGAGGTCATTTTCCCAGTCCTTGTCTATCACTATAACCCCATCAACATTATACGGGATATCAAAGTTGTTGTTAATGAAGTTTAAGGCGCTAACGAGCTGATCGCAATTAGTTCAGAGCACACACGTTAATATGAGTATTAACGTAGCTTGTATTCAGTTAACAAAGCTTATCGAGTAGCCAACAAGACTCCGCTATCGGTACTTCCTTGGACGTTAGCGGCTTACGGATGCGATACACACGGGGGGTTGGAGTGACGGATTTTGTGATAGCTAGCTAGATGTGATGCAGTGAGGCAGTGATGGATGGGAGCTCACATACTGTGGCTAGGTCAAAGTCAACGTTAGAATCGTTTATTGCAAACTAAGTGTACACTGTATGGGTAGCAGTTATGAAAGATGCCCTATTGTATTAAAAAAAATGCAGTGTTCGACTTTGGCATGACAATATAGATTTGGTAACATAAAGTTAATTTTTCCTTGATTAATCCATAAATAAATAAAAGCTGCTAGTAGCTCAAAAACGTTTTATCATTATTTTTGTAGAGTTGAGACCCAACTTTTTGGTAAACCATAAATTATAAACAAACTTGCTCAATTTCACAGCAGTATGTATAAAATACTAAAGCGTCACATAACGACGTAATTCGCCGGCCAGCCTCCCCCCGCACTTCACCACCCCTCCTCCTAGCCCACCCGTCAACGCTAAAGACTTCCTGCACACGATAAACAAGAGATGTCGCCTTATCTACAACTATAAATAGTTCACTATATATTGTTTAAGTTTTATTACGTAGTTACTTCGTTTGTAGGGAGCCTTTGTTGTTCAAGTTCTAAATAGGGAAGAGTAATTATTTGTAGGGTTGGTTTTAATATAGCAGTGCTCTTTCACAACATAGAAAGTCACTTCTTGTAGTATAACAGAGGAGATACTGACAGGTTGGTCACGAATTGTTGACAGGTAAACTGGTTGTCAGGTGCACTCTACATCAGAAGTAAATTGAAGGAGAACGATAAAAATATTAGTCCTTTCACGAAGTGGTGAAAGGTAACGTGTAGGTATCAACCATGTCTATGAAAGTGAAACTTATAATATTTTTTGAATATTAGTTGGGCATACTTAGGTAGATTCAGCCAGCTAATATCTCCACCCAGCTAAGTTCACTGTAGCCTCATTTTCGCCACCAAACCGCAAAATTCACTGGCCTAAACCCAGCGCCTACCTAGTACCCCACATTTCAAAAATATCTCCCTCAATGACAAATTATCACCGCTTAGCCACAAAAGCCTACTTTAAGTTCTAGTCTTTATCTCGTGAGTCCATTTAATTCATTACGAGTCTAATCGACTTTCGTAATGGTCGCCGAGACCAACCACTCAATTTGTTAGGCCTAATCTGTGACAGTATTGAGTGGAATTAGGTGAGAAAATTAGCGCAAAGGATCTCTTGAAGTGGATTTGGACAAAAACTTTGGGTGTTACAAGAAATTGAGTTGGTTTGTATGTTACTTAGCTATGTTCAGGATGAATATTACCTATTACCAACGTCGGGCACTAGTTGTCCGGCATTTTGCTGAACTGGGCCTATTTGGCGCAGCCGTGAGTCACACAATATTTCTTGGTTAGTTTTAATTTTTATTATATATTTGCTTTTTTATATTTTGTATTGTGTACTTGTGGCGTGTGCCAATAAACGTTTTTTCTTTCTTTCTTTTCTTTCTTTATTACTGCCGGAATGATGGTCGTAAGCGCGATTGCTGAGCATGAAGTCCTAGAGTCGATTCCCGGGTGGGGCCAAGTGTATTGGGTCTTTCCATCAGGAATTTTTCAATAGCAGCCACGGAGCCTGGATTTGTGCCCGGTTGATGGCAATAAGCTCGCCCCTATTACATGAGACTCAGTAAACATAACTGGCGAAATGTGGGTGTACTATTAGGTACACCTCTGCCTAAACCTTCGGGGATTAATAACGGGGACTTATACGTCCATCTTTGCTTACACTAAACAACACCTATGTAAATAAACCTCACAAAAAAACGTCACTGTTGGATTTTCATTTTTCAATGCAGAGTCGAGCGTCGAAGCTTTCCTGTGTTTCATAATACACATGATTCTCAGTCTTATATTGACTGGCAGTAGGCTTAGACAATCAAAGTTAATGTTGTTTTAATAACGGTATCTGGATTACTTCCGAACTAAGGCAGAATTTAAACTAAAGCGTCACTGGATTATCAACAAATAACTAGTTACTCAAAACTTAAAACTTCACTATATTGAAGGTAAATTATTGACTGCCTGTCAACAGACTATCCGATTGACAGGCAATCAAAGACATAGTACGAAGTATTTTAATTATTAATCATTTGTCGGTAAACTAAATATTTAGTTAGGTATAATATTCCATAGTCCATAATATTAGGTGCTTGTTGATAAAACAAACAGTAGGTTACTGATATTATTATATTACCTGAATAATAATACAGTCTAAGAGGTCAATGGAGCTCAATTTATGATAGTTTTCTCAAAACTGAAATGGTAGGCAATTATAAATCAATATATAATGTTTTATATATAAAACAGTATATATTGTATTATTTGTATTATATATAATGTTACCATGATTAGGTTACCTTACGATATTACCACGGGCATGAGACGTAGCGAGGAACTAGAGCTTCAGTTGACAATGGCTGGTAATTTAGGTAAATCCTAAACCTAACTAGTTATGTTTACGGGAATACGTCATGTCCTTATACATCTATACCATTTGTTACGACTTTTCTTTATACATAAAACATACAATTTCTACCAACCTATTTTAGCGAGTTCCAAAGACTTAAAAAACCACATTAAAACCTAATGTTGCCACGGTAAAAAAGTCATCTAATACCTCTCTTGTAAACCGTTTCAGAGACGAAACGTGAAAATTCCAAGACGTAAGTACATTTTAAATCAACTTAGTATTTTTTTGTGGCTTGGAGAAACGCGAGAATAAATAAGAAATGTTCAGCCAAAGTACTAGATTAACATAAGAGGCGCGGTCTAGTTTATGTTGAATTTTGACGAAACTGAGTCTCTTCGTGTTACACAAGGGGGTTCAGAATGACATGATAACGTTGAGATGAGCGTGTGTACCTACGTAATGGATTTAAGATTCATCAGATTGGTTTTCAGATTTTCTTTAAGAAGTGTTTGTAAATAAGTTGGTTTTGAATACTTACGAGTACTTACACAAGGTGTGGGGTTTCGTATGAAAATAACGTAGTATTTTCGCTGGATTACTGTGTTAATTTGACGCTTTCAAAGAAAATAGGGTTCTTTTTCGTACATTTTATAGAAATGTACTCAGGTCTGAATGAGGGAATGTGTCAAGTCAGGCTCATAACCAAAGTCAGTTTCAGCCATGGTGTAGTCCTTGGCACAATTATTTAGCAGTAAGACAAAGTATGGTGTTTCTCTCTTTAGAAAAATTATGCCAACTTTCCAGTTACACGCAATACCTCTAGAACTAGATCCAAGACAACATAAAAAGTTAAGTCTTAATTTATTCGTTTGACACTGTGTCTACGTTTCTTATCCTGGCGCAGGTCCGCTGACAGATATTCCTAAAAAAAAAAACGGTACCTTTGTGCTCTTTTCTCTGTGTGCTATTTCCTGTAAGTGTGTTTTGTGTGTACATCTTTAAATAATACGTCACACACACCAAAAAACAAACACAGCTATAATTCCAAGAATAAACTAAGAACACTTAAACTAACTCAAGTGCTATAAGGACCTACATAACTGTATCAGAACTCCATGTAAGTAAAACACAGAATTCAAACGAACATCTTCGGTGATACGGCTTTTACGACTCAGAAAATCAAGTCATTAGACAGGGAGTAAGCCCTTATGTAAGGCACTTGTAGATAAGGACTTGTCTTAACGACTTAGCCGTCTAGTCGATACAGTACGTTTCCTGTGGGTAGATAACGGGCTTGTTGGGGAATCACTGGATGAATAGAATGAATGGGCGTGTGTATGGGTTTTATTAATGTTTGGGGGTGAATGAGTGATGTTGTGAAGTTGTGATGGGTTTCTTGACTTTGTCGGATACCATTGTGGCTTGAACAGTCAGTAGCATTTAAAATTACAAGCATTTTTACTAATGACACGCGGCAAAGCCTTGTATTTTGATTATAAATCAATCAAAAACCAAAAATAATAGAAAAACATCTAGCCATGAAAAATATATAATCTGATAACGTTGCGAGCGTTGGACTGGCGAAATAGAGGCCATTTGTTAGAAATCCATCCATAGCGCAGTGTTTACCCCTGGAAATCACAGCACTCAAATTCTACATTATCAGCTTATAGCGTAAGTACAGCGGGCATGCCGCTTGTTACTTCACGATGTTTTCCTACACCAGGCACATCAAGAGCAAAACCATATTGAGATCAAAATAATATCTGGTCACTTGTAACATGGTGTTATTGTCATACTACCACTCCCGCCCCTTAATCTGGATGTCACAAGATTAAGTTATGATAAACTTACAAAACACACATCCGACTAAAAGCGTGGTAAGCCGAAATGGTAATATTTCAACTGGCTTTAGGATACGTCCTCATGTATGTAAATATGCTGACAACGTGTTTTCCTATTTGTCAAACGGCTGGCAGTGTGTCAAGATATAATACATCTTAGTGAAGGCTGGGACTAGACAATGGAATAAAAAGGTCTGGTTACATGGGATTGGATGGTGCACGAAAATTAATGTTCAGTGCCAAAATGTATCTTGAGTTGTAGGAAACAAAGAAGTCATTGGTAGTGGTATCTGCAAGACGGGAAACATAGTAGGGATGAAACATAGTATCTATTGTGAATCGTCACCAAATTGAGTAAACTATTCATACGTAGTATTTTGTAACGGAAAACAAGTAAATACGTGAAAATCCCAAATTAAAACAACCTCTGTATTAAACATTTTTAATCGAAACTACGTAACCGAGCACGATCTCAATTTCAGGATCACATACTCCAAACGCAATCCCGTAGATTGCGGCCATTCTCCAACAAACACCTACAAAACAGCATAGTAAAATAAAACTTAAACCCCCCTTGCAAAGGACGTCTGTTTCCATGAAATATGATAGAAAATCTCTCCCATCAAAAAGTTCGTAATAGAATAATTTCTCCTGTCTCAAACATCGTACAGTTCTGAGGAGTTGTGTCGGGTCTCATCCCCAACAAAGGATGTTATAAAGTGTCTCCGCCAAGAAACTTGGGCACAATTAATCATATTAAGTGGCCATCGACATCTTTGGCCGAGACATCGTGATTTCCACTCAGAAATTCGACGAAAAAATCGTTGAGATTTTTCAAGGATGAGCTCGGAACCCTCCAGTTTGTCATTGAAATATAAAATATTTTACAAGTTTTTTATAGCTGCTATTAGAAAGTGTGATTTATTATCGGAGTTAATAAATGTTTCATTATGAAGTAGCTGTGCCCACGGCGACTACGTTTTACTAAAATATTGCCTGAGAATATTTCAACGAAAAAATAGTGAAGCTGAATAAAATAACAAACAAACAAAGTTGTTTTGTAATATGTGGATACATCCGATCCGGGTACCTGTGGATTAAAGCAATAACTATAAGTTGGTGTACCGAGTATTACTTGTTATACGCCCTACAGACTCACGAGAGAAGTCTCGGCGAGATGGCTTGCCGTGTCATAGTGCGTGAACCGAAGTCTCTACACTCATGCGACCTTCTCCCGACACCTGAGAAACCTTTTGAAGCGGGCAAAAAGACCGACACCGATGAACAGGCGACCGCAAGAACGAGATGGCGGGAGAAACCAATCGGAGGTCTCGGAGGTTCTCGGCGTGAGTCTGTAGGGCCCTTTAAAATATAAACAGTCAGTGTTAAAATGACGTAAAATGATGTGTGTAGATTTGATGTTGATATCATTTGTTAATAGGCCGCCTGTCTTTTAGTTTTGATGCAAATATTTTTGCCTCAACCGATTCCTGCTTGCAGAATTTTGACTATGGTGGTTTTTTTAAGATTTAGTCCTAATAATGATGTCGATTTTTACGGAAATTGAATACTTACTTTGATTGCAGTTTAGTTTTTTCTAGGAGTTCTGGTTAAATAATAACGGCTACTCGGATCAATCTTGACCATGACCTGGTTAGCACTTGACGTCCCCGTAGGCCAATTGTCGACCTTCACGCGTGCTAAGTTGTGTTACGATACGATAGCAGAGAACAGTAAGTGGGTATGTTATTTTAGAAAACTCATCCGATTATGTACCTCCAGTAAAGATCTTTTTCTGAGAGAAACTCGTGTACAAGTATTATCAACTAAGAACGCCCTAAGTGTTTCCATTCAGGTTATTTGGTGTTTGCGTAGCTAATGCGTAGAGTGGGTACCGTTTACCTTTAACGGTTTGAAGATACATTTCTGCTAGTACTTTAATACTTTTGCTATTTTATTTGCTGCTGGAGTAGCAGTTAAAAAAAGTGATATTCTCCATGTTCCATTACATGCCTCTTAACATATTTTTTATCCATTAGTTCGAGCCAAAGACATTTCAATAAACTAACGAAACACAGAACAAGGCGAACAATATTTTCATCTACATGCAATAATCAACTTTTTGGTGTCCGTAAAACTTGGCAATTATCTATGTTTTTTGGCCTCACTTGAGACTTTGACAACTGAGAGCCTTTCTACTAAAATAAATAAATTCATTTATTTCAGATATCACAAGATCTATATAGGTACCATACATATACGTATATATTTATGCACGTTCACAAAAAAATAATTCAAAATGTTAGTAAATATACATAACTTTCTTTTCTTTCGTTACTAATGCTCATTACTGGTAAGAGGTATTTATTGGTCTACACGACAGTACTAATATGACAACATATTTTATGTTTAAAACGTCAAAAATGGTGTGGTAAAAATTTCACCTACGTAATTTATAAAGGCTCATTTCCATCAGCCGTTTCGTCGAGGCCACGTATAGTAGATACTTAGATTACGTCATTACGTCAGCGTCACCTGCATGTGGTACCTACTCCGGACTACATACTCGCCACAGGACTTGGTGACGCTTTTCTTACTGAAAGATGGCCGTTTTTCTGTTAAAATTACCTGATTATATATTAGATTATATGCTTACTCTTGATTAAGTTATAGAATCAGGCGTTACTTTGAGGAAATCCATGACATTAAACGTTTTGCAAAATAACCGCGAAAAGTTAATAGTAGAAGCTGTAGCTGTAGTTGATAGTACTTAGTTTGTTTTAATTCCGTGAAAAGGATCCACGCCTGGGGCCTGCAGAGCGGTGCTGCATCCTGCATTCAGGCCTAAATCGTTTTCGCGAATTTAAAACTACATAGTATTTTACATAACATTTACTCGTGACGTCCAACTGTTTGCCTATCGCCTTTGTCTGGCCAGGAAGCTTTATACTGCATTCGAATTCCTATAACTACTATTAATAAATGCCTATTGGTTACTTTTGCGGAAAAACACCCCAAATGTTCATAAAGCTCAAACAGCGTAAAAGCGTAGATATGACTGTGATGACACAGTCGTACCTATACATATATGCCTGCTCTCCCAAAGGGGTTAGACCAGTTATGTTAAGTCATATAATTAGGTGCTAGTCTATTGCCATCAACCAGAGAAAAATCATCCGTTCTGTTAGTACAAAATCTCATAAGCGAAGACCCTAAATAATATGGAAATGGGAAGTGTGTGTTGTTTTCCAGTGATTGTTACGTATAAAAACACTTCACCTCGTTAACTGCCTACCTCGGAAAACTATGTAAACCATCAAGCCATGTTCATTCACAGTTCAGTTAGAGCGGCTACGTTTTACTCAATACATTTTGGATGAACTAACATTGTTAAGAGTCAAACCCGTTTATCATGATACGGGCGAGTTCGCTACGTGAAAATATTTAATGAAAAACCTTTTTTGCTTCCTCCACTGTACGATCGGTGGATTTTAGTATTTTTATCGTGAGCTGTATTTAAATCGAGTTCTAATGCTCGGATTGTTTAGTGGTTTGGAAATTTCATAATATCACGCTTTTTACCCATGGGGGTACGCAGAAACCACAGTACGCATACTTTGGTCCGTTTATGTTTATTTGCCGATTGAGAGTAGGTACTACGCGCCTGAAATTTTTGAAGAAAATTGCTAGCAAGATCAGTGTATGTTCATTTTCCTTATAAGGCCAATCTTTCAATATTAATGAGCAAGTTCATACTTAAAAAGTCCTTCAGATTAACTAAGTTCTTTGATGTTATATTTGACATTGTATCTACCGCAAAAATCTGCCTAGAAAAACAACAAAAAATCTTTCAAACCCATTTCCAACCCACATACCAATGTAAACACATAAAAAATTAAAACACAGGAAAAACGTGAAGAATACGTATCGCAGTAGTATAAAGTGAATTTTCCGGTGATATTGAACGCGTGGGCCATTGCTCGCAATGTTGGGCCATACCGAGCGAGCCGCGCAAAGTTGCGGCCGCCCCAATTTTGGCAGCCAGAGAATTTGGCAGGATATTAAAAAGAAAATTACTTACACATCATAATTATGTACGTTATAGCTGTGTGCTTTTTGCTCAACTAAGTAGCTGTCGTCTGCGGTTTCGTCAATTTGGAATCGTGTTCTTGAACTTGATATCTTTTTGACACATTTTTTGTAAGAAGTAAGTTTTCAAGCCATATGCAAGGTGTAATTGAATTAACCGAAACCTGAAATAGGGACTTTGTATATGACTATACTTTTTGTTATTAACCTTTGACTCGGTCATACATGAAATTACAACAACAAAACACATTTTGCACCATGACCACCATTTATGATCACATGATAGTTCGACAAAATGAAGGAAACGTTTTTTTTCGACATAGTAAAAGTTGTAGCAAATACAAAGAGTACAAAGAGCGCTTTTCAGATTTTTAATTACACCGTGTAGAAACAAAAGTGGGCGTACCAAATGTGATGTACTCACGTGTAACAATACGTGTACTTACCATTTGGTACCATTAAGTATGCTTATAAATATTGTGCAGAATTTCAAAAATATGTAATTAACTTCAGATTCCAAATTGTTTGTTCAGCATACAATAGCGAGTAGTATTAGAATAGCCGCTGACTCGACCGCGCGGAACAAACTGCTGGCAAAATGTGTGCGACCCCTGAAATACTGTCCACTGCACATTATGCACTTTACGCCTAATACTGTAATATACGTCCTTCTGAAATAACAGGTTGCAAATGCGCGGGATTTATTTTGTGCTTATAATTTTGTAGTGTCACATACTGCCTTATCGACTGATTCGGTGGTGGATTGAAAATTGAGTGTAGGATCCTGGGCTCAATCTGTGGGCTGGGCACTGTATCGTTGAGTTTTGCCACACGGATAAAATTAAAGTAAGCTGGATTTGTGCACAGTATCATGAGGCTCAGAGATCTTTTACGCAGGACCTATATTCTATTGTATATTGTATTGTTTAGTGGATTTGTAAAAAATGTGATAAAATACTTGGAATTTAAATTCCAAATTCTCTGTTCCCTGATCATCATAATCTGGATCTATTCAAGATTCGAGTGAATCGGTTTCTTTTAGAAAAGTGCTCCACATTAGGCCGCATCATCGCTTCACATCAGGCGAGTTGCGGCAAACGCAAGCCTATTTAGTAGATAAAAAAAGAATTACTATATACTCGCATTTAAATCATAATAATGTAATTTCAAAACGTTTAAATACGGAGTACTCAAAAAATTTTAACTTTATTACAATTAATTTCGCGTTGAAGCTGAACGCACGCGTCAGAGCGTAAGAGATAACTGATAGTCATAATAAACCGCCATTTTGTTTTTATCGTTTGTATAAACGCTTCATTATACCGAAATTTAATTTTAAGAGTAATCAGTCACTTTAGTTTATATAGTCAATACAAAATAACGCGAAGTTTAGAAACCTGATTCCTGTTGTTATTTTGAATTTCGATTTGGTTTTAATTTTAGGTTGTTGAGAGACATCAACTTAACTATTAAAAAAAAAAGTATCTACGTAATGTCACGTCTTATTTCTCCGAAGTGTTATGCAAACGTGCCATGTACAGCCACATTTCGCCAGTTATGTTTAAGTCCCATGTAATAGGAATCTATTACCATCAACCGGGCAAAAAATCAGACCTTGTGACTGAGAAATGATTGGTGGAAAAACCCAAAAACCATAGGCGATCCGGTGATCAAACCCAGGACTTCATGTTCAGCACTACTCCCTCGTTGGCTAGTGGCGCTTACGACCACTAGACAACGAGGCAATTATCTAAATAATTAAGTATTTATAAAAATCTTGCCCAGTGTTGGTACTTGACGAAATCACCATAAGTACTAACTAACTGGATTAAATTAATAGAAATTTAACAAATGCTTTCAAATAGTTCTGAAACAGCTAACTTCATTACTGAAATAAATTAAATCTAGCTTGCACGTGGTTTTAATAATGACAAAACTTCTAGTACCAACATTTAAAATAATCATATTAACCATAATATCTGCGAATGCTTAACTGACATTAATTTGCATGAATAAATCCTAATACTCGTAAGTGACTCATAGTCAAATGGATAGGATGGAAACAACCAAAGTCAAGGATGGACAAGTCCCAGTCGCCCAACAATGACTTTACGACTTCTGGGTTGCGGGTAAAACTAGCTAAAAAGTGTGTGCTTGATAAAAAAGATTACTCTTTCACTAGCATTTTCGGTCGGACATAACAGAGACAATTATCAGTTCGAAGCAATAGGTTCAGGTAGTTTGATACAAATTCGCTTGCACTTGGAATATTGCCAATTGGTGACAATTCTTCGTGTATTCTGTATATTTATTTAAATAAGTTCCTATTATAAATTAAAGTCACTTTACGTTGTGTGTATATGTCACCGTGTTGTGTTGTCCTTATAAACTAAATAATGTATAAATTTTGCAATCTTTCTTTATCGTGTTGTTAATGACCAAACTGGTGTAAGAGTTTTTTGCCGCCCAGAAGCCCATGCCTCTGAATTGGCTTTACAAGCTGTCGAGAAATATCACTCAGGTATGCTGGTTTCCTCACGATGTTTTCCTTCACCGAAGCAAGTGATAATTATACAATACGCACATGATTCCCAACAATCAGAGGTGCGTGTCTTGGGTTCGAACTCGAGACCTATGACTTGACAGTCCAACGGTCACACCACTAGACTAACACTGCTTACTGATTTTTGCAATTATTTAGAGGATTCATTCTGAAAGCTCTCGATGTTTATTCAAGACAACCCTGTGAAGCAGGGGCGGGTCACTAGTCCTTTATTTATGCACAAACGTAAACGTACGGGAGCCCATTAGTGATTGCCGAAACTCAAAGCCAACTGATGGCTGATGCAAACATGAAGCCGACATCAGACGGATGTGTACGGGACCACTAATCCATCAGGTTAAGCGACTAGACTACCAATGGCAGTTGGACAATCTACACAGTACAGTTTGTCAATGGCAAATGACGTAGGAGCACATTTACACGAAATTACTGAAATTTGTTCTGAAAATAATTGCATTTCTGGAACGTTAATGGCACAAGCTCCGAATTTAAGTAAACTAGTGTTTTAGTATGTAGACAAGAAATAAATATCTTTACGTTAGACTTAAGAAATATCTAGGTATAAGACGAGCATCCTCAAAGACTTGACTATAGTTGTACATTCCTGGGCCTGTAACGTCAATGGTGATGAACTACAAGGTGAAGTAACAATGTGAAGAACAAGGCAAATGTGTTCATCTAAACATTTATTCTTCTCCTCAATGTTATTGACTTACACAGTCGTTTCGTCAGCAGTGCCTTCTAGCTGATGTGATGATCAAATATCTGCTTCTTCGTGTACCTACGGCACGACGATGTCTAAAATTTTGTTACCGTTCTCCATTTCCTTCTAGTTCACTTTGATTGGCTGTGGAAGATAGTCTGCGACACTGCTCTACATCCCAGTTACTGCCGTAGTACACAATATTTTCAGCCATAGGTACAAAGCATTTCATAAATTCAAACTAGGATACACGTCTTCCGATCAACTACCCGCGTCCAATGAATGCGTTAACTGAATGGACTATCAACAACATTGTTCGAGCGGGTGGAACCAACACATTGTTGCTTATCGTGGTCATCTTGGAAACACAGGTTGGTTCCGTAGCCACAATGGAACAACGTCTCAGGCGTGAGTTTGACTCACATGGTTATTTAGTTTAGTTTATGTTTGAAATATAAGCTCAATCGTTGAAATGTCAAGTATAATGCAGCTTGGTTCGTTAGTTTTAGTCCGTAGTCGGAACTAATGCCGCCATGTTGTTTTCACAATCCAATGTTCACAGAAAGGCGATCGGCAGGGTTGTATGGGAGTTTCGTACACCTAATAAAATATCGTGTTTTGCTATATTTTTTGTTTTAATTGGTAGTCAATACGATAGGCAAGCCCTTTTAAAATTCTTAGATTTTTAGAAGTTGGGACTTAAAAGTTATAACCAGTTTTATTTTTGAGGTTATGTCCCAATAAATATTATTGAGGTTATGTCCCAATAAATATTATTACGTGTTCTAGATAGCTGGTGCTGTCTTTGTAATGTTTTACTTATCATTAAGTTGACAAATTGACATGAGAATTGTACCTGTTTAGTAGGGTGCTTTAGGAGAGATCTACGTCCAGCAGCGGTCTGGAATAGTTTGATGATGATGAATGATGAAGTGCTGATGGAGTTTTGAGTGTGGGTAAATAAAACTACTTTGTTTTTGTAGGAAATTACATTTATTTTATTGTTCTTATAATTACCTAATCGATTCTTAATATTATTTCATCTAGGAAAGGGGCAGGTCGGGTCATACCTTCATGGCGAGCGTAACTAAGGTACCAAATAATGCTCATAACATGTGAGCAGCATCCCACTGTTCTTAAACCTACAATGCAATTACAGCAATAACTTTTAATTGCGTCCGGACCATTCATATTTGTTTCTGCAACTATGAAAACAAAATAAGTTCTAGCAGAAGAATGGCGGGACTTTATTTTAGCACGGAGCAACATTGGGTTTATTCCCTCTAAGCCATGTATTCTCTCTCGAGATACCTCTAATGTATATACTCCATGAAAGCGAAAATGCTCACCCACATATGAACGAGCCTGGCGAATTTGATATATACCACAAGCAAATAATATCAATTCCTCCATGGATAGTCGCGGAAAGGAGAGGGTTGTCGCGTCTATGGGTACAAACCAGGAACCGCGCCTGTTTAAATTATGTAACCTAACTAATTCAGCTACAGTATTCGTTAAAAACAGGCGCTCAAATATGATTGACACAAACTGCTCTGCATGTATATTTTCTGTAAATGGCGGAGTAAACGCATTCAGCAGAGCAGCTGCTATTTTAAAATCTGCCATTAAACTGCGACAACCACGGTTAAAATATTCATGGCGGAATATTTTGAAGTCTCTCTTAAAACGGCCATTCACAGCTTCTACTACCCACCTGTTAATAGTGACACAGCGTGAACGGTTGGCATCAAGAGTAGATAGCTGTGATTGGCCGTCTTCTTTGGTTTCAGGCATATGACCTATATATCCTTTCTGATGCAGACTATCCATGCAGTCACGAAAACCTCTATCTACAATGAAGATATCGTTTTCGTTATAAAAATCATTAAATTCAGTTTCATTTAATAAATTATTCATTATGGTGGCATCATTTGTAGTGGCACTATATGGTCCGCGTACATCTATAATATATCCATCAGAGGCACAGAGGATAAATGGCTTTAATAAATTCCTATATTTATGAAGGGAATATGTATCC
This sequence comes from Standfussiana lucernea, assembly GCA_964057025.1. Classification (NCBI taxonomy): domain Eukaryota; kingdom Metazoa; phylum Arthropoda; class Insecta; order Lepidoptera; family Noctuidae; genus Standfussiana; species Standfussiana lucernea. Next base: position 4,896,642 of record OZ059788.1, on the reverse strand, counting down.
TTTTGGAACAAGTAATTACTACTTTTTTGTGTATATATATATGTTGCATCAGCTATTGTGATTGCAGGTTTTTGATCAGCTGGTGCATTAGGCTCACCAAAAATGTGATCGGCAATGTATGAATTTCTTGCTGCCACTTGCTCCCTTCTTAAATGAGAAAAACCAAGAAATTGTGGAACATAATCAGTTAGCAAAATATTTCTTGCTACAGACATTAATGTCTCTAGGGTCCTTCTCGGAACTTGAAATAGACATGACAATCTGTCCCCTGAATCCCCAGTCCTTAATTTACACAATAAGGCTGTTAATGCAAAACTACCCCGATGCATATTCTTAAGCCTCGGTGTTACATCAAATATTTGTTGATGTTGTTGTTTATTTATGCCGATAAAGTACTGTACTTGGTTATCGGGGTAGTTTTGAATATTCTCATAAGAGATATTACTTAACCCTTCCATTAATATAAAAATAATCTCCTCTATGTGTGTGGAAGTAAAGCTATTAAGGCTATACTCAGCAGTATACAGGTTTTCATAATTAGCCTCCTGTCTATGTAAGGAGCAAATACGAGCACCTCTTGGTATAAAATATTGGTACCTAACCAATACGTGTTGCCTGGTTTCTTCAGGCACAATATTTCGCTCTGGTTCCGTGCACTCTTGGAAAATGCAATGTCTTGGTGTTTCAGCCGCTCTTCTTATATTGGGCAACACAATATGTTGGGGTCTTTCTTGTGGTTCTTCTGGAACATTGAAGCTCAAATCTCGAGCTTGGCCCCAGCAAACTCCACAAACTTCATTCATGGATGACATCTGTAAATATAAATAACATTGATGAAATAAAAATTAAACACTAAGTTTGATAGACATAAATTGCACCCATCATGACCAAGCTACAGAATAGTTCTTGACATACAATGATTGGTTTTCACCTTACAGAAAACCTTTACCAAAAATATCTATGTTGTGTTAATATGAGTGAATAGGTTTATTGCTCACTGGAGTAGAGAAGAAGGGCTATGTGACAATGGAAAAACCAGTATCCTTTTGTTGTTAGTGGAGCCAACATCATGACTGTCCCAGATTTAGCAACATAAAATAGTAATTGCCCTTTGCGTGACACATGTTTATAAGCTAATTACTATAAATATATTATTTCGTATATACCTGCTGGTGCTCCAACAAACGAGCAGTATTGTCGGGATTCCACTCTTGATCTGATGTTGGGGTGGATAGACTCTGACCACATACAGCACACAACAAATCAGAATGATCACTCTCCAGATGATCAGGTACAATGGGTTGAATATCTTCATTTGGTGAAACAACCCTTGTTCTTCTAGCTCTTAGCCAACATGGCACACAAGCTTCATCTTCAGAACGAAGCTAAAATAAAAAATATAAATAAAGAAAAGCTTGCATTAAAAAATGCATGGTATTAGTGAGAAATAATTATATTCTTATTTCTTAGTTTAAATCAAATCAAGGTACCTAATTGATAAAGGTTATAATAGGTACATGTTGTTATACCTCTCGTGGTTGGATCCAAGTAGCAACTGTGTTAGCCATTCTTTGTTCTTCTTCATTTGCACCTTCAATCAAAATCCTGCGTCGACTGATTCGTAGTATGGATCGTCCGCATACAACACAAACACTTTGATGGCCTATGCGTCTCCTCGGCATATTATCAGAAGAACGTGGATGAGTAGCTAGCTGCCAACATGCATGGCAAACATGGTCAGCAGGTGTTATCTAGAAATAGAAAATAATTAAGTGATTTTGAGTATGGCTGAACATTGCTTTATATGACTATGATAGTCATACTAACAGTAATAACTATTTTAACAGTGTTACGCATACCAAGTTAGGCAACCAAGTGTTAGGCAAGTAAACAATACATGTAAAAGATCACTTATGTGTTTGTTAATGTACAAACACATAAGTGATTGTTTACAGGACAAATTGTTTGTAAAAGGACAAATTGTAAATATTTATACAACCACAACAGTGTTTTAGATTAGTTTTAGTACACACATATTATTTTAGTATGATATCGTGTAGTTTAAATGGTAAGGCTACTTTTTAACACGTAAAAGTTATCACTTCGTAACTGGCACACTCGTACGCAAAATGTTATTTGGAAACTACTTACATCTCTAGGATATGTCCACAGCCGAATAGTATTGACGATATCTTCACTCTCGTCGGATAAAGCGTGCCTTCTTATTCGCGACAAGCGAACGTTGCAATTGATGCATTGCAAACTCGTCATTTTAATAATTAAAGCACGTACACACACAGCACAACTAATAAAGCGTCCTTTCGCGAAAGTACTATCAACAGATAGAGTACGGAGGAGCAGTTGCTCAACTCAACGTAAAAATGGCCAGATAATTTGCTAAATTGCTCAGATGCAGTTACAAACCACAATCCAAAACAACAGCAAAGAACTGAACAGAGACTCGGAAAGATTTTCGTAACCTGTCAATAAAATAATTGCCAATACAAAAAAGACATTGATGGCAAAAATAATATTCCAATCATTATATAGTTAACTATTAAGATTGTATGCAATAATTATTCATTGTAAGGTATAATGTGTAATTGGTTAATTATATTTACTGTTATTTCTATTTTTAAATAATTATTTATCATTTTGAGCCTCGTGATATTTTACAAATGGCAACTTCTAAAACCATAGCTACGTTTAGTTTTAGATTATTTTACGTTTAATTACTTGAATCTTTTAATTGATATAATTAATTAATCCGGACTTCTAAAAATACTAATGTTTCATGAAAATGAATGGTTTAGTTACCTTAATAAGTGGTACAAATTCTATCACAGAACAACAAAAAAAGTATGTTGTACGAATTCTGCCGATTGTCTTTCATAAATGGTAACCAGTAGCGCATTCCTCTCCTGACAAGGTATTGTGCATCATTCGTATTTTAAGATAACGTAACATACCATAACATCACGCCTGTTATCTCTGAAGGGTTAGGCAGAGCTTTACTTAGGTAAAGCTTAGAGATTAACGATTGGACTTAAACATAACCGGCGAATTGTGGCTGTACACCCACATTTCGCCAGTTATGTTTAAGCACCATTCGACCAAAGACGCATTCAATTTTTAAGATAAATAAGTACTACGCGGTACCTTTGTGCTCTTTTGTCTTTATGTGTTTTTCCTGTATGTAATGTGTTTTGTGTACATACATAAATACTATTTCTAATTATACCATTCTTAATTGTGTCTTTAGATTTGAAGCCTGTTTTTTGTTGTTGTTTGTAGTGTAGTAGGTAAATGGTCGCATACTTTTCACCTTTATATCATTAATTTATTCATATTTACAAAGCCGCGTCCATAACATTACCCAATAATATTCACTATTGTGAGTTTAAATCGGAATTTTATTCACAAACACTACTTACATCGTTGTAAGCTGGATTATGATGGTATTTTCTGTGCAGTATTTATTTGTTATTGTTCACATATGTTCGCATAATTATGTAGCTCGGTTTTTTATAAAGCGAAATTAGCTACAGGCAATCTTTTATTTGCAGACATTTGCGTATAGTTCTGTTCAAACTTAATTGGCGGCTCGGAAGTTAGCTGCGAGTGACGGTCTGCGCATTATCCAGTCAAGATGATGCGTTCTCTGTGCCCCGCTGATACCTAAAATTGTATTTTACGCAGTAAATAAATAAAAAAAAAAATAGACTATCCCTATCTGTTGAATTTGGAACTGTTTGAAGTTTTTTTCTTCTTCCATGTTCTTTTGTTTGTCTTCTTCTTGTTCCATGGAAGAAGCTATAGCTACATTTCTATAACCAATCTGATAGGTTTAAAGTCATGCGGGGCTGACTGTCCCACAACTTGTTTCGTAGAAGGGAACGCACACTTTGTTAAATGAAACCACATTCATTCAATATCGTCATCTTCCTGCCCTTGTCACTTGGGGTACAGCATGTTTTTTTTCTTTAATTAAATGAAACCACATTGGAATGGATTTCATATAGTACAGACACTAAACCAGGTTTCAGTACGACAGTGGGTACTTAAAACCTCTATTTCACAGTTTATATTCCTGTTTAAACATTCACTAAGCCGGTCGACGACTTGCGTACGAACACACTCTGCATGTAGAACACTAATGTAGGCACCTACAGAAACTGTTAGCCAGCCATGGACAGTACGACCACAGGTAGTAAACTAACACTAGGCTTGGCAGTGTCACTGTGATAATTATTGTGTCAACGACCAGTCTTTACGTATTTATGTTGCGATTAGTAGGACTAAGCGTAGGTTATTTTGTCTGCGACGTGTGTGGGACTGATCAAATATATAAACAAGCTTTTGAGCTATGTATGTATATGGTATGTTGTTGTAAGGTTTGTAACTATAATCGACCTGCGGGGTAATTGCGTAACACACTGTCATTTGAAATCCGTTTGTGGTTTATTCTTAATCCATCCGTCTTTACAGCTTTGAAAAAATCGTCTGCCTAGCAACGAAATGAATGTTGTTGAACTGATAGGAAACGAAAGAATCGTTTGTTCAGTGGCTTTGAAATTGTTAGTGTGTTCTGCAATTGTCCCACTGGTCTATTTTAAACTTCATTGGAACTTCAGTGACGGACATCATTTTAGTAGATAAGCTTCCACTATACAGGGTGGCAGAAAAACACCGGCGTATAAACGTTTATCACGTATACAGTACTTACATCAATCTTGTGTGGATAAAAAAAAATTGAATCGGTATTTTTTTAATCAGCTGTTCCCATCAAAAGTGCGAGAGCTGGCTGTTTCTTTTTTTTAAACGACTTTAAAAAAAGGAGGAGGTTCTCAATTCGGTTGTGTTTTTTTTTGTGTTTGTTACCTCATATCTCCGTCATTTATCAACCGATTTGAAAAATTCTTCTTTTATCTGAATGGATCTACTTCCCGATTGGTCCCATAGAAATTTCATCAAAATCGGTTCAGCATTTTGGTTTTGAAATCAAAATAACTGGAAAAAATGTCATCCAAGTAAAAGAAATTGCGAAATTGATACTTGACAAGGATTTGTTTGTGATAAGATAACTAAAAAGGGTAAAATAAAAACTTTTTTGCAAAAAAAAACCGACTTCCAAAAAAAAAAAACACTAAAAAAGTGGAAAATAACTTCACTTTCGGAAGTCGGTGGCAAAAAAGTCAATGAAACAAACAATAGTCACCGACTTCCGAAAGTAAAGTTATTTTCCACTTTTTTAGTGTTTTTTTTGGAAGTCGGTTTTTTTTTGCAAAAAAGTTTTTTTTTAGTAGATAAGCTTCCACTATACAGGCTGGCAGAAAAACACCGGCGTATAAACGTTTATCACGTATGCAGTACTTACATCAATCTTGTGTGGAAAAAAAAAAAATCGGTCTTTTTTTTAATCAGCTGTTCCCTACAAACGTGCGAGAGCCGGCTGTTTTTTTTTTTCGAATTACCTATGAAAATTTTCGATGTGGGGGGTTCGGAATGATACACTGAATACATCGTAATCGTTAGTTCGTCTGTGTCTCTTGCACCGTGCATTTTATTATGAGCGTTCCAGAGTGGGTTACGCATGAGTAAAAGGCGTGAGTGTTATTGCTACTTGGCAGTTTTACTGAAAAACAAGGAGTTTTATTTCTTTTCCTAAAGCAGTGCCAAGCGAATCAATGAAAATAAAATCAAAAGCATCAACTTCCATTTTCTATAAATATAAAATATTTTTATACCCAACATAAAACTAAAGTGTTAAACGCTACTTTATTACTTAAGGCTAAGGTTAATTTTGTTTTATGCGCCTCCCGATTAGATTCAGAAACTTTAAAGGGCTTTTCCACTTAGAAAATTAAACCAACAAGTCTGGTGGAGGTATTAGATTTTAGTTGTAAAGAGTCCATTGACACGAAACTTTGGTTTCTCTGAATCTCATACATTTGTCAAAACTTTGAAAGTAATATTGCAATATTTCTTGGGCTTGTATTTATTGCAGTTTTAAGTTATTTTGCGGGCGGGGTGGCTGGAATTTATATGCGATACTTTATATAATACGCAGACAGTCAGTGAATATATTTTAGCAGAAACAATTTTCTAGTGTCTCGAATTGATAACGAGAATCTAACTATATAAGTTTTCTGAGAATCTATGCTTGGAATTGACAAGTTCTAAAAACTCTCAAGCTTCTTCACAGCCTTTGCCTCAAAAATATATATATAGCTATCAATGTATTTTTTATGCATTCTATTCGAAACACCTCCAATTCTGATCCTGATGAATTTGGCAAAAAATCCAAATTTGACATAATACATTATTATATCAATACTCTCCATAGTTAGGTTAAAACGTAGGTCGTAAAAATGTTAACCCTAAAAGCTTACTCATGTTCCCTTAAAGCTACCAAGAACATTATTTATCCTATGTAACACATAACAACGATTTTTCTTAGGACGAAAGTGTATTCTTGGTCCCTCAATCCTGATTAATTAACAGTAGCTAAGCCACTGTTCTAGTAGTTTTTGCCAGTGGGCAGTGTTGATAGAATCTATTTATACGCAAAGAGCCCAAGTAAACGACCCTCTGTATTGTTTTACACTAATTAGGTTGAGTTATTTAGTTGGTTTGGTTTACTTATTTAGAGCACTTTGTTTTTGGGGGCCAGGAGTATGTTCTTAACATCTAGTGGGCACATGTTTTTGGAAAATAAAAAAATAAAAAAGCAGAAATCTATGGTAATTACATTTTTTTTCTGGGAAGGAAGGAATCGTAGCAAATTTCACCCCCAACGGTGACAACTGAGAAACAGACTTCCCATTTGTTCCCTCTAGTCAGTTTTCAAAGGGAACAGTCGGCACAAATTGTCACCCCGGTGACAACTGGGAAGACAATTCCCAGCTGTCACCCCGGAGGACAAGGCTAGAGGGGACTACTGGGAATAATTCTTTATAACACACTGTAAGGGATTTCAGGTGGGTCTAGATTCATGTCCTTAGTAAAGATTTGTCTCAATATGTTCCTTACGCAATATAATATGTAGCTTTGAGTCCAGATCATGATCTTTCTTCGTGCCTCTTCGTAATCCGCTCAGCCGTTTTCACGTCTTAACGTGAAAAAGTTACAGACAGACTGACTGTGTTAGTTTCGTATAATGTAAGGGACGTCTTAGCTCAGTGTTTTGTTGACGTATTTAGAACTTAGGTATATTTTTTTTAATTTATTTAAGTTACACAGCTTAAGGCGAAATAATAATCTGGTTTGAATAACTTATAATTATGTTCAAAACATGATTTCATTACTGCTTCTCTAAAGTCTTGAAGAGTTCACGAATTCGTAGTAACGTTGCTGCCTTCCAAAATAAACAATGGGCACTTCACCTAGAAAACCTCTTCAAATTAATTGAATTTCAGAATATAAAACAAACCCCAAGCACTAATTACTAGAAGTAGCCCAAAATTATGTCGTCAATCGAAGGAAAGCATTAAAATCACCGTTGTTTCACGAAACAAATTCGGGTACCCTCGTCAAAAAATCATTAGTGGATCTTGAAAATATTTTGTCGCCGTACAATTAATAGCTAGCTAAAAATACTGATGGAAAAATAATTTAATTAACAGCTACGTGGCGAGGCGGAGGAAATTCTATTTGTTTTTTATCACATTTTAGCGTTGAGATCGTGTTGTGATTTGCATTGCGTTAGAAGCCGTAAAGCCCTGAAAACTTATTTCTGATGTGGTTAGTACTAGTATAATATGTTTGTGTCCCTAGAAGTAAATAATATCACCTTCAGTAAACGGGATTGGTCCTGATTACCGAAAGCCATTTTATAGAACGCCATATCATCACAGAGCCATTTTACCGAATGATCATTTGACCGATGGAACATTTCATCGAATAGCCACATTTACGTTTCTTTTGATGAGCAGAGATGGTTCAGTGATAACGAACCCGAATAACGTGCCTTAGGTCGTAGGTTCGAACATAAGCAGACACTCTACTTTGTCAAATTTATTTTAACACCACTACTCTTAAACAGGTGAAGTAAAAAATCATGAGAAAGTTGGTACTTACATTTTAGAATAACAAAAAAAAATCGAAGATATTTGAAATCCACCAAAGGTGGTGGTGTCGACGGTGTCCACCTAGTGGCGGTGGATTATGGTCCATTTCTTCTAGAGGAGAAGAAGCCTGAGTCCCAAAAGTGGGAACGCTTTTAGCTGAACAAACCCTTGGCCATGGTAAATAAAGTTTTTTTAGGTTGAATTTTTTAAATTTAAATTTTAGCCTTTATTGTTCCACTGTTCGGCAAAGGTCTCCCTCCAATTCCTTCCACGAACTCTTTACATCTTTTCTTGGACTAATTAAAAGGTACCTAGCGATAATTAGCAACTCCTAAAAGTGTTTGAAAGCAACTGGCAGGTTTCAAATAACCGCCGAAAATTGACCTAAAAACCACTTCTACTCCAATTCTAATTAATTACAAAGAAATAGAAGAATACGAGAGACTGTTCGTCAATAATTACAGTGCATTCGCTTCGAGCCCTAGTAATTAAATCTGATGTTTAAGCTGTCGAAACGCCCAATTTATACGCTTTGACTTTGTTCCACTCCTAATAGGTACTTGTTAAATAAAATTGGGAGTAAATAATGAGCTTGATTGATGTTTCAAAATAGATTTGTAATGTTCTATGGAAAATAACCTGTTGAATTATAATAGCCTTTTGTTATACCGTTGGAGAGCAAAGACCTCTTCTTACACGGAAAAGAAACCTGTGTTTGAGACCTGAGAGCCAAGAACAATTGGAGAATTTCTATATCAACGTTAAACAGGATAAACAAGCTTGACGGCAGCTTATTGCAGTCTTCTTCTTCTTTATCGTTTGGTTATTACCTAATCTGGTGTCAGAGTTTTTATGCCGCCCATGGGCCTCTGACTTGGCTTTACATGCCGTCGAGAAATATCTCTCACGATGTTTTCCAGTTAAAAACAGTTTATAATATGCCGAGATATTTTTCGTCATTTATTATGTTTAAAAAAACTTTTTTGCAAAAAAAAACCGACTTCCCAAAAAAAAACAAAAAAAAGTGGAAAATAACTTTACTTTCGGAAGTCGGTGCCAAAAGAGTCAATGAAACAAACAATAGTCACCGACAACGTTTTTATTTTACCCTTTTTAGTTATCGTATCACACACAAATCCTTGTCAAGTATCAACTTCGCAATTTCTTTTACTTGGATGACATTTTTTCCAGTTATTTTGATTTCAAAACCAAACTGCTGAACCGATTTTGATGAAATTTCTATGGGACCAATCGGGAAGTAAATCCATTGAGATAAAAGAAGAATTTTTCAAATCGGTTCATAAATGACGGAGATATGAGGTAACAAACACAAAAAAAAACATACAACCGAATTGAGAACCTCCTCCTTTTTTTGAAGTCGGTTAAAAAGGTAAACGCCATAAAGCTACAACATATTAAATGAAGAAAAGTTCCTCGTCAAGTCGTCATATTATAACGCGTCAAGAAGTTTGTACAGTGACTACTTAATTTGTTACAATCTTACAATATACCTCAAAGATATTTTATAACTACGAAGCGAAATTTGCAATTAATTACAAGATCCTGTTAACAGTTTCGACTTTTCTATCATCTATTTCGCTGATGGAAGGCCACACTGACAAGGTCCTCAGTTTTTGTCCCGATCACAGTTTCGCTGAATGATACAAAAAGAAAACACTGCTAAATTATATTACTGATCCACTTGTCTACTTGTCTTCTGCGCAGGCCAAACTAACTCTCATAAAATAAAAATAAGAAATGCCTATACAAAATGCTCCAATTTATCAAATTCATAACGCGAAGAGAAATTCAACGAATAAGCCGACGCGATCATAATAATGCCAACACGTGTTATGTCTTAAGATAAGCAAACTTTATTGTTCTCATGTATATAAAATTGTTTATTGGTCGTATTTTCAACCTTATTGGAGAATTTCAGTCTATCCCGTTGTATACCAAATTACTTTTCTTAATTCCAATGAACACTGAAACTAAAATATTTTTGTGAAGATTGATCGTTTGGAACTATTGCTAAAATACTTGATTTCCTGTATGGTCTAAATTGCTCGAATATATGTATTTCCAAAAAGAATGGAAGAAGATGAATAAATGCCTTTTATGCACTAAATAGTACTGGGTACCGCTTGACAATGAATTTGATTGAAACAAAAACTTTTGGAAACCTTAGTTTTCCTTGGTTTTTTTACAATAATCTAAGCAGGCTACCGTGAAGCCAGCAGGGATTTGCCACATCAAACCAGACGAGAGGAACATTCCCAGGCGCGTAAGCGTCAGGTTAATCATTAAAATTACATGCCTTACTTAGTTGCAAGGCACTCTTTGCTCTGCGTACCAGGATATAAGTTTGCATAATGTCGCAGGATATATGGGAAAATCCTTTTTAGGCGAAGATTCTAGGATTTTTGTAAATAAACTTGACTGTTTATGACGATTCGATAATTGATCGCTGATTGGCTAGTCAGTTTGTAACGTCACTGCATAATTAGATCAAGGCTCGAGTGTGTGAGCCAATTGGTTTAAATAGGCCAATGTTTATACTCATCCGAGAAAAACAAAGCAGGCATTTTAAAAGTGCTATCTCTCTTTTGTTCGCGATGTACTACCAAGCTTACCGATGGTCGACCACTTTTCAACCTTATTACTTAAGACATAAGGGTGAAAAGTGGTCGACCTTCAGTGAACTCGGTAGTACCTAAGATAAGCAAGTTTTTGCAAAAAGCCTAAAATTTTCGCAAAAAAAAACGGTTCTGCCAATCATACTGCGACTTAAATAACGTTGGTATTTTCACACCGTTTTGCTCTTAGGTTAGAGGAAATGTTTCAGTTAGAATGTACTTGTACATGGTGTTGAGGTAAACTTTACTGTTCTGCGTAATTTAGCTAGAATCTTTCATTTGAGACTGCATGCCGGGTTTTCTCTAGCATGACGCGCTTTTTTGATGTTGCGTGAGTAGCTTTTGAATTTATTTTGAGGTAGTTCTTTGCATTTTATTATTTAGCTAAAGCGTTTATTGCATTCTTTCTAATTTGCCAAATGTATTGATGTAAATGTTACTGTTAGTGACACTAATGTTATCTTTTCTTTTTGCCACTATTGTAACCTCTATTTATGTTTATGGATTTTTCGTATTAATATTATGTATCTTCTATTCACATTGAAAACCTTGTGTTTATCTTCTCCAGCAATTTTCCGACCACTTGTTTGCTGTCATGTCCTAATATGTCTCACTCATCAATCTGAGCTCTCCCCTACTATACGAACAGGATAACCGATAACCCCCCCCCCAAAACGTCTTACATATCACCACCATAATTCAAGAACACACCAAGAGGCCATCGCATGGCAATTTTAACGCATAACGAGGCAGAAAATTGGACTCGTCCTGAGCTAAGAACTAAATGGTACCGAAAGTGCTTCAATGTTTAACGAATTTATGATGCGAAAGCAATCCTTAAATAAAGAAGGGAAAGGAGTTTTATGGCATACTCGCGATTTTTTAGCGGAGAAATATGATTATGAGCTTCATAATGTTTTATTGTGCTACGTATTGGAGTTGCCTTTGTTTTTTTTTTCTTTTTAGTTAGATTCAGTGCGTAATGCGATGTTTACTTCGTTCCCAAGTTCCTTTTTTAAATCTCCTCTTTTATAGAAAAATCTGTTATTCTGTTTATGTTAATAATGCTTGCTTGGTGGCAGAATTAGGTAGACTAACTCGGTGACAGAATACTTCCCTCCAAAAATTTCTACGTAATTATACCGAATGTTTTTCAAAGTTTTCTTTTACCACGCTAATGTGAAAACTGTCATCGCGTGCTCGCCCCTAATGGGCCCACCCACACAATTTTAAATCATTGATTGATGCTGCAGAACTCGCAAAGGTCAGGAAACTTTACTTTGATCTTATTTGTACCCAATATCTTTTTTCTCTATTTGCTCTAAGTATGCGAAGACGGAATGTATCGTCAAAATGGTAGACTTTGGTTATTTTATTCGTCATTTGACTTCCATAAGTTCTCTTATTGGCAGAGCCAGAGGAATATCAAATAACTGATGGATGGACTAAATGAAAAATGATATGGCTAGAAAGGGTCCTCGACTGAGATGACGACTAATAGATAAGAATGAAAGATGTTATGCTGCAGCTTCTCCAAAAAAATTGGAATAAGGTCAAGAAAATATTGATGATAATTCTAATGAAGTGTCTGACTGATAAAACCACACTGTGGCCACAGAAAGGAAAAGTTTTAGACGCGCTGCAGACGTGGATTTGCGTGGGCTTGGTTGATACCGATGAAACATTTTAGCGATTCGAATTACTTTGTTTAAGTGCCACGTGTATGCCTTAAATAGAATGGGTTTTAAATATACTTGGACAGTGTTTTCCTAATACTGCGGGTGTATTTGGTTGGCTCAATTGCACACCAGTGTCGAGTAGACGTCCGCTCTCGCCTGTGGCTCTCAACTCACTACGTGTGTCCTCGAAACAGCACTATAGAATTAGATATAGTAGTTTGCAAATTCTACCTCTAACAATTAAGACGAATAGAGATAGAAGCAGACAAATCGATGACGGCTTGCATTTGATGGTACATAGTTGATAGTATTGGGAGAAATACCTTTGTTAGCAAATGAAAAAACCTCATTATCTAACTTATCTATTCACCACAATCTGTGCCATTTTCTCTTACTTTATGCAGCTTACAACGAATCGTGAAACCCTTAAAATATCCTGTATTTGCAATTTGGTTACAAACATGTTAATATGTGTCTTTGGAAATATTACTTCCATACCCTCACATAAAGTTCAGTTTGCTCTTCAACGTCAAACTTTTTAATGAATTTTTCAATAGTCATTCTAAAATCAACTTAATTTACACTGACAACAGTTTATATTCATTTGAGTGGGAATGACATCAATTTAGAAACAATGAGTTGAATATAACTTCAACCATATTATAAGTGAAGACGAGACATGAGGCTGGTATCACAGAGCCAATGAACCGTACTCTTTGTCAACTTAAATAATTTGTAATTAATATCATACAGTTCGGAACATTCCTTCAAAGGTCAGACGCGCTTCCTCGAACAGAAAATCTGATTAATTACATATTTACCTCCTTGCAAAGGTTACGGAATATGTTCGAGAAGTAGGGTAATTACCTTAACTGACTTAGGTAAATGTAGGTTATGGTACATCAATAATTTTAAGTAGGTTACTGGGTAAAGGCTGCAAAGGATTGGTATTGCATCAATTTAGCTATATTCAAGAAAACAGTTCTCGTGGTTTTATCAGGCGTGAATAATGTAGTGTAGCTATTAAAGTACATAGGCTCCTATTACGTTTGCTTATTTACAAGGTAGGGTATCTCACTAAAATATTTATTTTAACACACAGGTACAATTTATGAAGATTATCATGACAGCAATTCGCGACTCTGAATTACTTTCATTCTTTACTTTGTTTTTTCTTTTCCACACTAGACATTACTCCTGTATTCACGCGTCAAATTACACAACCAACAGATCATTTGAAAACCGCCTTCATCGAACAAATTCAAACCCCAAGTAATTAACCCTGTCATCACCCACCTCTGCAACCATACAAATTAATACGCGGTCGAAAGCACCCCAACATCCTTATTTCCGCGGTCGCATAAAAGTGTCACGTCATTTATCATCGCTACGTCACTCAGACGATGTCACAGTCAGAATTAAGGGGGGACGTGACCGCGTACGGAGCCTCTGGAGATAATGACGTCATTAAGAGAACGAGGGAAATAAGTAATGGACGTTTTTGTCCGAGGTAGGTATTCATACGATAGTGTTTTATTTTTCGAGTGGCGGTTGTAGGGTTGATTTGATAGTGAGATTAAAATGTTATCGGGGACTGTATTTAATTTATTTTTGTTATGCTTCTGAAAGTATTTCTTTTATATGGATTTGTGAAAGTTTTGGTTCATTCATGAAATAAATTTCAGGTTAAAATTAAATTAAACTTTAAACTTACAAGCTCACTTTACTTTGTTAGTAAAACAAAAAATACTTTTCGTCAAACGAGCAAGACCTTGGGAAACAGTCATATTACAATTAAAACTTCTAAGGACAACGCAGACTTCCAAAATACAGGTGGAACAATATCGTTAACCTAGTTTTACTAAGTAAATTCAATACCTATAACTTAGAGGCAAATGGGTCTTACGCTGGCTTCACATGTTGGTTCCAAAGTTGGCCCCGATGCCATTCTCCCGAAGAGGGAAAGCATCTTTGGCTAAAGTCTTGGCCATTGTTGGGACCAACGTCTAGAGCCGGAGCCAGCCGTCTTAGTTTTAACCTTCGAGACTCTTTGACATTGTCAAAGGCAAGTTTGGGAAGACTATTTATCACTGTTTTTAGTTTCCATAGCTTAGCGGTAATGTATGCTAAGGTTGGTATAAATCATTGTCTGGCTTGGTCTTGAGAGAAAAATGGGAGTATGGAATAAGAAGTGGAAATGTAGTACATGTTAAAATGGAAACATAATATATAAAACATATCACAAAATTTAACAAGAAGCTCCACAGACTGCTTTATTTTAGACACCACTTTGCTGTGTTTTTTTTTTATAAACGATGCTCTAGACTCGAAACAATTGCATACCGATAGCATAATAAATAGCATTATAGATTTTGTAGATGCTCTCAGTTTCATAAACAAAACACACACACGGAATTTTAAAGACAAAACATTTCAGCAAGATTAAGCATCTCATCTAAAAAGAAATCCCGAACCCAGAATACCGCCCACCATAAATCGCTCAACGCTATACACGTCCATAAAACAAGAAAACCTAATCCGTGGCCTAACACAAAAGATAAGACCAAAACATCGGCCTCACTAGTCCACAAATATGCACACCGAACATCCCCCAATAAGATATTACGGATAAGGGGAAGTTTATAAAGTATGAAGTAAATACGTCCCGGGACTCGATAAATCATTGTTGAGAAAGGCCTGGGGGATGGTAAGCTTGTCTTAAAATAATTTTGTTAGGATGTAAGCAAGTTTACCAAAGGGGAAGTATGGCGAGACAGCGGGTATGATGGCATACAGTCAATATTTTTGAAGCTTTAGCTGTAATGAACAGAAAAGATATCATAGGATAATGTTGGAGGCCGTTTTGTTCAGTTTAAACTAGGAGTTGGATACATTTATGTTTGGCGTACTAGAAAATATTCTTAGGCTTTCTATTAAGTCATCCTGCGTCACTGAAAATATTTTATAACCCCTCTGCGGGTGTGGAAAATTTTATTTATATTTAAAAGCACATATTCAATCTTGGTTCAATGTTCACTTTTGGCTCTTTATATTCCCTTCGAGGCAAGACTTAAAAATGGATTTGTACTTAACGTTTTATTTTTGAATGGCTCTAGATTTTCTTAACAGAGAGTCTCGAAGGCTGCAGGGTTCATTCTAATTGAGACCTTTTCACGGTTTTTTAATTAAATACTGTTATAAATAAAATGTATATGTCGGAGGATCTACTTCGGCAAATTAAAACTTCGAAGCAATATAAATAACAGTTGAAAAGAAGCTTATAAATTAAATCAACATCTTTATATTCAATGAAGTCCTAAAAATTGAAAATGAATACATTAAGGTACGTACTTTGTTCTTAATTAACATTTAAGTAATAAAGTATATTCTGAAGAGCAATAACAAGTCATTGCACGTGCCGCTCAAGAAGAACTTGAACATTGTTAAAGATTATTTTTTCTGATTAATTCTCTTTGATTGTATTGAATTTCTTTGTTCAGAATTTTCCTCGTAAGTTTATCTTCCAGTATTTTTGTTGGAGTTAAATATAAAATTAAATAAACCTTTTGTAGTTATTTAAGTCTCATTGCAAAGTTGTTAATTTTTTTTTTTTTTTTTTTTTTTTATCAAATGTTAGCCGTAGATTGAAGAACTGACCGCTATGTTGTCATAAACATGTTCTTGAAAACAGAATCGTGTGTAGGCAGAGGTAGCGTAGGTCGCTATCAGGCTAGGTAAAGTGACGATCTTTGCAGGGTGAATATTACAAGTTGAATGAGAGCAACTCAGGATAGAGTTAAATGACTTGCAGGGTAGCATCATCCGGGGTGCAAAGTCAGAAGTCCTCCACGTGTGCCGAGCGGCTGCTGGTCCCTCCCGATACGTCTGGAGGGATGAGCAGCTGCTCGGCCGGTGCACCCTGGGCGTGGCAGTAATCATCCCCCGGGGATGAGAGGAAATTGGAATTTCCATTTCCTCTCATCCCTCGGGGAGTGTTACTGCCGCGGCCAATTATTCTGACATGGGTGGGGTCGTTGGACCAAAAGTGCGTTCCCCTGCGTGACCCTCTGTAAAGCAGAGGGCATAGCAGGGGAGTAAGGACGGGCTCGGTGTGCACTTACCCTGCCTCCGAGCAGACAGGGAAGGATACGTCCTTCCCTGTCACCGTCGATCTCGTAATCCCATCGTCGAAGTGTCGTGGATCATGTCTCGCGGCTTTGATAGGGACCGAGGGTCTTGGCTTAACCGCCCGGACCGCGAGGTAGAAAACCTCTATAAAAAATCACCCCAAACCTCCAAGCGGCGGCGCACCGTGAGGGAGGTTGTTAGCTTGACTAATGGGTAGCTAAATTAGTCGTTAGTGCGAACCACTTATTTTGAGACGTTAAAAAGTATTTACTCGTGGGAACAATTATGGAAAGACAAAGAAAAAAAACAAATGAAGAGGTGGGGAGTGATGCGGGGTCGGAGTCCGACGCCGCATCCAGCGATAGGTGCGCGGGAAGCTCAGGGAGCTCCCGCCTCGAGAGGGCCGGGACTGCTGCGGAGAACAGCAAGTTCTTCCGCAAGCGGTCCAGGCAGGAGGGCGACCTAGAGTCGACTTCCGGAGAGGAGTTGGCCTCGGCCCGTAAGATCTCCACCAGCAGACGCGGTGGGATCCAAGGCAAGAGGGGGGGGCTCACTGCCTCCGAGAGGTCGGCAAAGGTGGCCGAGGAGGGGCGCCACCCGGGCTTTACTGCTCCCGGGTCTGGCGAAGAGGCGGGTGCGCCTGGCGGCTCCGAGGCGGAGCGTAAGGCCAGGTTCGCAAAGGAGGTGGAAGCCGCAATCCGGGGCGTGGCCGCGAAGGTAAAGCCTTCCACAAAACACAAGGCCATCCCCGCGGCTTCCGCTTCCATTTTGGCGGCTGCGGAGGCCCACTATGTGGGGCCTCCGTCTGATGAGGTGGCCAAGCTGCGGGCGGAGGTGTCCCGCCTGGCGACCTGCATGGAGCTTCTCCAACAGGAGAACGCTAAGCTCCGTGCAGACCTGGCCAGCCTGCGGGAGGCTGGCTCCAGTGTGGCTCCTCCAAGGGGGGGACCACAGCAGCGGCAGCAGCAAAGCCAGCCCGTGCCTGTGGAGAACCAGGTTTTGAACCTGGTTCGGCAGGAGCTGGCTGCCTTCCAGACGCGGTTTTCCGTTCTGGAGGGTATTGTCCTGCGTCCCCCCTTGACCGCGAACAAGGCGGCCGCGCCGAAAGCGGCCTCGTACGCGGCTGCTGCGGCTGCCGCCCCCGCGACCAGTCAGCCCTCTGGCAGGGCTGCGTTGCCCCCCGCTGATAAGTCGGCTCCGGCGAAACCGGTGTCGGCTAAGAAGGCAGCGGGCAAGAAGAAGAAGGGCAAGGCGGCTGCACAGGCGGCAATTGTGTCAGCGCCAGCGGCGGGTGGGCCAGCGCCTGCGGCACGTCCGCCTCCGCTACTGCCTCCCCAGCCCACTACACCTTCCGCGGCTGATGCCGGATGGCAGGTGGTTGGGGAGAAACAGAAGGGGCGGAAGGCGGCCAAAAAGGCCCGCAATGAGGAGCGGCAGCGCCAGCACCGGGCGCGAAAGGTTGCGGCTAGGCTCCGCGCCCCTAAAACCGCGGCTGTGGTGATCACGCTACAGCCAGATGCGGAAAAGAGGGGCGTGTCCTACCGCGACCTGCTGGCGAAAGCCAAGGAGACGGTGAACCTCGGTGAGCTCGGAATCACCGGGGGCCTCCGGCTTAAAGTTACTGCGACAGGGGCTCGCATGCTGGAGATCCCCGGTGAAACCAGCGGCTCGTCCGCAGACGCTCTGGCGGAAAAGCTCAGAGCGTCCCTGAACGCGGACGAGGCCCGAGTTTCCAGGCCTGTCAGATGCGCAGACCTGCGCATCTTGGGTCTGGACGACTCGGTGACCGAGGAGGAGGTGGTGGCCGCCGTCGCCAGGTCCGGAGGGTGTCCTGCTGAGCAGGTCAGGGCAGGCGCCATACGTTCGGACCTGTCGGGCATGCGTACCGTTACGGTAAGCTGCCCCGTGACGGCGGCGAAAACTATTGTGGAGGGCCGAAGGCTACTGGTGGGCTGGGTTTCAGCGCAGGTAAAGCTGCTGGAACCCAGACCTCTGAGGTGCTATCGCTGCCACGTGGGGCACCACGTGTCAGTAAGGTGCGCCTCGGAGGTGGACCGCAGTGGCCTCTGCTTCCGATGCAGTCAGCCCGGTCACACATCGGCGGCTTGCTTTGCCATGCCGCACTGTGCTGCATGTGCGGCTGCTGGCAAGCCGGCCGATCACCGGGCTGGGAGCAAGGCCTGCGCTCCACCCACAAGAGATAAGAGCAGGCCCTCCGCCGCCTCCGCCACCGTCTCCGCCGCCGCTGCCGCGGCTGCCCCCTCTGCCGCTGTCGCCGCCACTGCCGCCGCTGCGACAATTGCGCCCTCGCAGGGGGCCCGGGAGGAGGAGGGTATGGAGTGCCAATAACGGCCCCATTACGCCTCCTCCAGGCGAACATCAACCACTGCGCCTGCGCCCAGAATCTGCTGCTTCAGAGCATGGCGCAGTGGTTGATTAACATCGCCGTGGTCGCTGAGCCGTACTTCGTCCTGCCCAGGGAAGACTGGGTGGCGGACCTAAGCGGCTCAGTGGCCTTAGTTTCGTCGGCCGCCGCCGGTACCCCGACCCTTGAAAGTGTCAGGAAGGGTCAGGGGTGCGTAGCGGCACGGTTCGGGGAGATCGTAGTTGTGGGTGTCTACTTCTCCCCGAACCGAACTCTCGCCGAGTTCCACAACTCCCTTGCGGAGTTGAGTGTCGTCGTCGGAAGCCATTCCCTCCCCGTGCTTGTCCTCGGGGACTTCAATGCCAAGAATATGGCTTGGGGTTCTCGTTGCACAGACGTGCGGGGAAGGATGGTGGAGGACTGGGCTCTGGAAACAGGCCTGGTCGTCCTGAATCGGGGTACTGTACCCACGTGTGTGCGGATGCGGGGCGAGTCGGTGGTGGACATTTCGTTCGCTAGCCCCGCTCTGTCGCCGCGTGTCGTGGACTGGCGTGTCATGGAGGGGGTGGAGACCTATTCCGACCACCGGTATATCCGGTTTGACGTCTCCGCCCAGTCCTCGAGCGCGCCGGTCTTACAGGCCCCGAGTGGTCCGCGTTGGGCGCTGAAGCAGCTGGACCGGGAGCTCCTCCTGGAAGCCTCGATCGTGCAGGCCTGGGTGACATCACCGGACAGGCCTGCCGACGTTGATAATGAGGCAGGGTGGTTCCAGGAGGCCATGTCCGACATATGTGACGTGGCAATGCCCCGAGTTCGGCCAGGACGCGCCCGGCGTCAGGTGTACTGGTGGTCGCGCGAGCTGACAACTCTGCGCGAGGCGTGCGTCGCTGCGCGACACCCGTACGCCAGGCATCGCAGGCTCCGCATTCGCCCGCCGAATGCGGAAGCCATTGAGGCGGAGCTGTATGAGGGCTACAGAGCGGCGAAGACCGCCCTCCACGAGGCTGTCCTGCGGGCCAGAGATCGGGCCCGCGAGGAGATGCTGGGGACTCTTGACGGGGATCCGTGGGGGCGCCCTTACAAGATGGTGCGGGATAAACTCCGCACCTGGGCCCCCCCACTGACGCAGAGTCTCCGGCCTCAGCTCGTGGAGGACGTGGTGAGCGCTCTGTTTCCCTCGCGAGGGGAACATCCCCCCCCGCCTATGGCTCCGCCACCTGCGGTGCCGGAAGCGGACCACGACGACGACGACGTCCCGGAAGTGGCTGGGGTAGACCTGAGAGTGGCGGTAGGACGGCTCAAGGCCAAAAATACCGCCCCGGGACCCGACGGCTTGCCTGGTAAAGCCTGGGTCCTGGCCTTTGAGGCTCTCGGGCCCCGACTGGAGGGGCTCCTAAGCGCATGCTTGGAGAGAGGCCAGTTCCCGCTTCGTTGGAAGACGGGGAAGCTGGTCCTCATTCGGAAGCCGGGGCGCCCTGCGGACTCTCCGTCCGCATACCGGCCCGTTGTGTTGCTCGACGAGGTGGGCAAGCTCTTTGAAAGAGTAATTGCAAACCGCCTCGCCGAGCACCTTGCGGGGATGGGTCCGGATCTTGCGGAACACCAGTTTGGTTTCCGCAAGGGGCGCTCCACGGTGGACGCCATCATGCGCGTAAGAGCCCTCACGACGGGGGATGCGGTGTCCCGGGGTGGGGTTGTCTTGGCGGTGTCTCTCGACATCGCCAACGCCTTCAACTCCATGCCCTGGAGCTGCATTGGGGAGGCACTCCGGTATCACCGGGTGCCGACCTACCTTCGTCGTGTGGTCGGGGATTACCTGACGGACAGAGCCGTCATCTACCCCGGTCGCTCCGGAGAGTGGAACCGGCGAGAGATGTCGTGCGGTGTCCCACAGGGATCGGTTCTAGGACCGCCCTTGTGGAACATCGGCTACGACTGGGTGCTGCGCGCCGACCTCCCTAGTGGCGTCAGCGTAGTGTGCTACGCTGACGACACGCTGGTGCTGGCACAGGGGAGGTCGCACGAGGCGGCGGCCGACTTGATGACACGCGGGGTTGCGATAGTCGTTGAGAGGATCCGGCAACTGGGTCTCGAGGTGGCATTGCACAAGTCCGAGGCCATGTGCTTTCATGGGCCTCGGAATGCGCCACCGTCGGGATCCTCACTGACGGTAGGAGGGGTTTCCATCGGCGTCGGGTCGACGTTGAAGTACCTGGGACTTGTCCTCGACAGCCGGTGGAACTTCGTGGAGCACTTCCGACGTTTGGCCCCTAAACTGGAACGGACTGGGGCTGCCTTCAGGCGGCTCCTGCCCAATCTGGGGGGGCCGAACGCCTCCTGCCGGAGGCTCTATGCGGGGGTCGTGCGGTCCATGGCCCTTTACGGTGCCCCGGTGTGGGCGCGTTCCTTGAGGCGGCGAGCCGCCCATTATCTGAACGCGCCCCAAAAGGTGATAGCCGTAAGGATGGTCCGTGGGTTCCGCACGATCTCGGGCGAGGCTGCGAGCCTCCTAGCCGGATTGCCACCATGGGATCTGGAGGCGATAGTCCTCGCGCGCCTACATGAATGGCGCGCGGAGGTTCTTCGCCGGGGGGTTACTCCGCTGCCGCGGCTAATTGCCGCTCAGCGGACAAACCTCCGAGCCGATCTCATGGTGACATGGAGAGAGCGACTGTCGCAACCCCGTGCAGGGCACGCCACGATAGTGGCGATAAGTCCCCTCTTTGAGGAGTGGCTTGAGAGGCGCCACGGCGTCCTCACCTTCCGCCTGACGCAGGTCCTCACCGGACACGGTTGTTTCGGGAGGTTCCTGCACCGAATCAGGCGGGAGGAGACGCCCGGGTGTTTCCACTGCGAGGATCGACCGGAGGACACGGTGGAGCATACGGTGGAGGTCTGCCCCGCTTGGGCGGAGCACCGCCGTGTCCTCCTAGCGGCGATCGGCGGCGGCGACCTCTCGCGTCCGGCCCTGGTTCGAGCCATGGTCCGGAGCGAGACGGAATGGGAAGCCGTCACCTCCTTTTGCGAAGCAGTCATGCTAGCAAAGGAGGAGGCGGAACGTGAGAGAGAGCGTTCCTCCTCACGTCCCAGCCGCCGCGGGAGACGCACCGGGCGTCGGGGGCCACGTGGTGGCCCCCGGCCACCGTAGACGCGGGCCTGTGGACGGTGAGCTAAGGGCTAGCTCGCCGTCCCTCCGTCTTAGGACGACAGGCCGTGTCGACGGCGCGTTCGTGTTCCACGCGCGCCTCAAAGAGATGTCAGCATAGGGAAGGGGCCCGCAAGGGCCGATGCCTGCCGGGTGCTGCGGGTTGTTCGAAAGAGATACCGCGGCCCCGGAACACAAAGGGCGATGAAGGAACATGGATGGGTTTTAGTCAGTAAAAGTCTGACACTCCCTCCCGCTCAGCCCAGAGCGGGAGAAGTCATTTGATGATTTCCCATCCGAAAAAAAAAAAAAAAAAAAAAAAAAGGGTAGCATCATCCGCCTATAACGATCCGACTTTAGACTAATACGCTGATGTTGATAATGACAGAAAACAACCTCGAAACATTCATACATAGGTACTACTGAGTCAATCCCATAGAAAGGTTTGAGAGAGGTGTGCCAAATAGTACATACCTACTACCTACCTAGCCACATTTCGCATTTATAAACATTTATTTATCTTCATATTAGTGTACTAGGTAGCTTTAGCTGTTCTACCACATTATATCCAGCCAAAACGAATAATACAGATAAAAGTTTTACCAAACATAAACGGGTAAACATTCTTCCTTTTCAGTCTTACCAAGGGGTATCGTATTACCCAGTTAATGGGTTGTGGAGGTCAGATAGGCAGTCGTTTCATGTAAAATACTGGTACTGAGCTGCATCTCGTTAGATTGGAAGCGAACCCAACATAGTTTGGGGAAAAGGCTAAAAATGTATTCTATAAGTTTGCTCCAGTCTATTTACTCTATCAAGCTCTGATCAATAAAATCACTTTGCATTTAATAATAATATGATGTTGTTGACAGAACATGTGAAAGTCCCAAGGATCGAGCAGTTATCCTTGAGAAGTTGTAACAGGCGTAAAGGTCTGTTTACATCTGTGCATTGTGTGTAAGACAAGGTTGACATATTATCGGGTTAAATACGAAATTAAATTAGACTTTGGTTAAACATGTTAGTGTTCATTATATTTTGAGCGAACGTAGTCAAGGAATTCGTCATGGGAAATCGTTTAAGATTGATTTATTTATTTAACACTTCAAGCACTAAGTACAGGGGCGGACTTAGGCATTTTCTACCTGTCAACCTTTGGGTGATTGATTGTACGCCCACTTATAAATAATTACAAAAAAAGGGAAAGATAAACATTAACTTGTTAGTTTTTGAGCTAACCCATTTATGTATTTAAGTCATATGTATGTAGTAGGCCATCAACCGGGCACAAAATCCAGACTCCATGGCTGCTACTGAGAAATTCCTGATGGAAAACCGCAATAACACATTGCCCGACCTGGGGATCGAACCCAGGACCTCATGCACTAGACCAATGAGGCAGTAAGTAATTAGATTAAACGAAAAAATCTCATCAATTTTGTCACGCTAAAAATCGTGCAAAACACACAATGTGCACTACCCCTAACCTCCTTAAACCAACCAATTCTTATTCTTCACCAAGCAAGCACTTAAGTATCAGAATTACGAGCATCTTGTTCAGTTTTATCACGGCATGCAGCTGCAAACCCTCGACGGCCCTTAAATATTCACTTTGCATACAGCGATAGGTGAGCTGGTTTAAACTTTGAACACTTTATCCTGCATTATGGAAGTTCTGCAGTGCAGTACGGTTTTTTCTTTGGGAACTTTGTTAACGGAACGTGTAATAATTAATTTTTGATATTTTATATGTCGGATTCTCAGAATTTATTCAGTTATACTCGAGCATTATGGCAGAAAAAAAGAACGAAACCGATACACTGTTTTTATTAAACTAACAAATCACTTGAAATCACAACTTAGCCCAAAAATTTGGTACGGATATATTGCAAGTCGGAATCATGAATTCCTTACTGTCAAAACCTAACAGTGAAGGAGCTTGTCTTTTGTTTAATCTATTGGTATCTTAAGTTAAGCTATTAGTGATAATGATAACTAGTGAATAAGATTAATCTGACTGACATATATGTACATGTAGTATAAAAGTCAAAAAAAAAAAGAAAAAAAAAAAACTTAGCTCAACTACACTGCTCACAATGAATCGGGTACAGTTTCGGGGGGTCTTGACTCCGCTGCGATCAGACACTCGACTCGAGACTCTGTAGAGGCTCGCTGTAGGTGTGGGTAGACTTGTATTAGGTCGTGTCCACCACCACTTGGCGCGCCTGCGATTCATTCGGTGTCGGTACTAATGACCGGACCGACATATTGATTTAAGAGTGAAATTTGTGTATTGGTTGGTGGAGGAGCTCGTAGCTAAATAATAACAGCCGCTCGGGCCGATCTTCAGGTTAAGCCGCGCTTGCCTAGGACCGTGGATGGGTGACCACCCATTCCATACCGCGTTTCCTCCACGCTTCGGAAAGCTCGTTAAGCCGTTGGTACCGGCTTTCATTAGTAGATCTTTGACAGTCGTTGCTGGTAGTGGCCCGAAAGTCTAACAACCAGCCTTACCAATGGGTAAAGGCAGTCGGTTCTTGTAAAATACTGGTATTCAGCTGCATCCATTCCAACATAGTTGTGAAAAGGCTAAGCAGATGATGATTTAATTAAGGATTTAATAGTGAAATTTCCATGATGATAGGTGATAGGTGTATGTATGTTTAAGTACTAACCCGCTTCACAAAATATCTGAATTAAAGGAACTTATTTTTATAAGATCTTTAAGATACTCTAAACACTTTGATCTCCACCATCCACCTTGATCAACAACAAAAACATTTAGCGAAACTTCGCAACACTATTTTCTCAAGATCTTTTATTTTATTTGGCGAATCTTTTAAGAGCAACACAATCTTATTTGTCTTTCGTGTTTAATTACACGTATAATGAGAGTAAATGAGCCGTGATGTGTTGTTTTCTTATACCGACATGTTGTTTGGCCTTTCAAAAGGGTGACGTCATGGAATCTTGGCCCTTTATCGGATTAGAGAAGATTTTTCGTTGTGTGCTGACTTGCTGAGTTATTGTTTTTTCTTTTGTTTCATTTGTTTTTGATGTGGATGGTTTGCTGGATAATTTTTGGGTGTTGGAGAAGAGTATCGGTAAGTATAGGGCATGTTCTGGGTGGTGGCATCTCTGAGTGAATACGCAAGAAATGCATTATAGGTATTAGTTATAAGTATAAGTTATGATCAGTGATCGGAGTAGGTAGATTGATTTTTGGTACTTGTATCATAAATGCACACAGAAAGAATAACATGGATAAGCCATTTTTCTGGAAAGTAATTCCGGTATTTCCGGATTCAATTAAATATTGTTAATGTTGGTAGTGATATTATTACTACTCAATTCAAAATTTAAAGGAAGGCATCAAAACTAAATTAATTTATTATTTATCTGTTGAATAAATAAATAGTGAAAAATCTAAGTCCGTATATTCGAGCCAAATCGTGGTTTTGAGCAGATTCCAGAAGTCAGTATGTAAACAAGCCAGAGTCCAGTAACGTTTTCACAACACAGTAACAAACAAAGAAGTGCACTCTACGAACCAAAGTAAACGAGTGAAGAAGTGAGCTACCTGGCATGTCGTCGGCGGGCGTACGCATTGTTTTGATAACCGGTTAGTGCACCACCCATGGTCCTCTGTTCTGATTGGTCGTTGGGTTGTGTCAAATCATAACTGTGTGCCGTTAAAAAAATTATGAAGAATATAATATAGCTCATTTTAATACAATTCCTACCTAAGTTCCGTTTTTTTTTTAATAATCAACCAATTCCGGAGGAATATCCATATTAATATGTATGTTTCAGATCAATGACCCCAATTCAATCTACCTACTCCGATCACTGGTTATGATTAATTAAGTCGCATTTATCGCATGGGGTTAGCCTGTAATGGTAAACGTAAGTAGATAAATAAATAAATAAATGTTTTCACACAAATAAAGAAATATTTTATTCTATTCATAAGACGGTTGCAAAGAGCTTCATTTATTTATCGAAACTTTATGCACAGTTAAAATAACCGTCAAAGGCGGACTTAAAGCCTTGGGCTTTATTCAACCAGACTACCTTAGGGTTGGACCAACCCGGAAGCCCGGAGTCCAGTGTTGGGCTATCAACATGAAATCGCATTTTTCCATGCTCCCATCCTTTTTTGTCGCCCAGAACCGTCATTTGTTAGAGCAAGAAACAGAGCGGGAGTGCTCAGCATCGACGATGCGCTCGGCGGGATTAAAAAAGTATCATGTAGATACTTGTTGCTACTTGATGTACAAAGTTCAGCAATAGCTCTAAAACACTACACTTTGCTGTATTTCAAATTTGCTATAATAATGTACTACATCTTCCTCTCTAGCACTGATATACAAAATAATATACTCACATGAATACCTTCACGAAGTTACGCAACAGAATCCTGTCTACCAAGCTAATTACATATTTCTAATTAATTCCCTCATAATAATAATTATCCTTCATAAATCCTACCACACAGGAACAACCTTTTTGCTTCACTAACTACCTCTCACGTACAGTTCACAAAAGAGATAAGTGTGTGGGCTCTGCTGATTTTGCGTTTTCACCTATAAAATGCAACAATATTGCGGTCTAATGATTGTAATGACCATGACAGTCGGATAAGTACAGTAGGCCGCTCGTGTTAACACAACCAGACTAAGATGATCTCTTATTCTATTGAAACTACTTACCACGCCAGACTAATTCTAGGTCAAAGTGTTAACAATGACGTGCGTCCGACTGTACTAAAGTTCCTCGATAATGGTTTGGTGTAATTTTTATTCGACGTTGAACATCTACCTATCTACGTAGTTGCCTTTTAAGGCTCACGCAAAGTGCCAAGCATGAATTTTTCTACTTTGTCTTTGTCTGTGACTTTTTCTATTTTCTACTTTGTCTGTGACTTTTATCAAATACATAAATCATCACTCAGAGACAGTGACTGCTCATGTATTGCATTCATATTTATTTTACGCCTGCACACCATCCTGTTTTGTCAACCGTACACTACTCATGTTGCATGCTAATTTAAAAAAAGCAACACGGTGCTCTAATTAGTCCATATGCTCTAAAGAACATTTGTTTGCCAAGATTTACTAGTAGATATATCGAATTAGCGGCGAACGTAAGCTTGTAGGAAACAGTAAATGCTCCAAGCCCATTAAGATTGCATCAATTAACATTTTTCACTGGATAGTCACAGTTTTTCTTCTGTTTCGCTTTAAGTCTTTGTTCTAGGTGATTAGAGAATTTTATGATGATTACTTCTATTTTTATTATATCGTCTGTTTGTTCTAACTAGGTAGAGATGTGGTTTGTAATTAGGTATAATGTTTTGTGTTGGGTAAAACATCCCCCATCTTAGAAGCACGGTAAAGTTGTTGTAGAAATATAGAACCCATTTTAAAGATTCTGCTGTTCGAGTCGATGATACTCTTCAGGACAGTTGGGCCCAGGAGAAGCCACGTCATTATCAACTTCAGTCGCGTTCATTCAGCCCTCAGATGTTACTGTTACTGTTAGATTATATTATCCCACTGCTGGGCAAAGGCCTCTCCCCATGACTTCCAAATTCTTCGATCCAGGGCTAAGGTGGACCACTGATCGTTGGTTCTGTCCAGCTCGTCCCGCCATCTCCTGCGAGGTCTACCGCGTCGCCTTCTGGCTGTGTCAGGGCTCCACATCGTGGTTATTTTGGCCCACAGCTCGTCGGGCATACGGCAAACATGGCCAGCCCAGTCCCACTTCAGCTTAGCGGCTTTTTGAGCAACGTCAGTAATTTGTGTTTTGGAGCGCAGTGTGGTGTTGCGTACATGGTCGGTAAGTTTGACGCCTAGGATACTGCGCTCCATTGCACGTTGGCAGACCTTGAGTTTTTTTCCTCAGATGTATGGGCATTTAAGACATACCAGTAAGAAGGTCATGTTCTGAACATTTTTCAAGCGTAAGACATCAATATATCTACACGTTCACACCTAGTGACTGCTTCGTTAGTCTGGTGAGCGCAAGCACGACTGCGGAGCATGAGCTCCTGGGTTCCATTCCTAAAGCAAAGTATTATTGGTTTATTTCATCAGGAGTTTTGTCAGTTGCAGCCACGGAGTCTAGATTTGTGCCCCGTTTATTTATTTAACAATTTATGTACACACTAAATACAGAAATGAAGAAAGAAACAGAAAAGAGTAAAAATAAAATAATAGGTGGTATGGTAATGCTTATTTCTAGTGAAATCTCTTCCAGCATACCTGTGAAAGGATGCATTGATGGCATCATGTATTGTACTCATACATAAATACCAGCTTCTGATAGAAGAAAATCACAAGAAATATTGAAGTCTATTATAATTCACAAAAACGATCCCGCTAATCAAAACACATTACGAAGAATATTTTAAACCACCTTCTTTCAACGAACATAATTATCTTCCATTCATCATTCCAAACGTACTTCTTAAAATGAATTCCGACCGAAACTATTCAGAAACTAAAAGGCGAGACGTACTCGTACCTACGGAATACGGACCGTAAGTTAATCATTGCAGCGGTTAAAATTCTATTAACCGTTAAAAGTTTTCAAACCGAATTTTTAATAAGAAAGTTGAAAACGTCCAACTTCTGCGTGCTACGGAGTCGGCGCCGGTTGTTCATTTTCACTATGAATTCTTACTTGCAAGGTTTACGGTGTTATATTGTAAAGTTCTGTGTCTTGGTTTATTGTGGAAATGATTTAGAGGTGTCATATTAAGTGGGCAGGATAGGTACTTGTATTTCGATAATGGTTCATTAAACCTTTGACAGCTTTGTTGGTCTAGTAGACTTAACAGCAACAGTTGAGTATAAAGTCTTGGGTTGGATTTCCAGGTCGGGCAAAGAGTTTTTCCATCTGGATATTCAGTAGGAGCTCGGAGTTTGAGACCGGGTATTACAGGCGTGATGTTATGTTTTGTTGTGTATTTTATTTATGCACAAAATTAACAACCTACATTTATTTATTTAACACTTCAAGTACGATGTAATGCCGTAGGCATTTACTTCATGCATTTTGCAGGCATTTTCTACCAGTCAACCTTTCAGAAATAATATCATGGGTCCGTTATACTTCACAAATTCGCTGTTTATTTTTAAAATATTCATCATAATTTAGAAAATCCACTAGAATACCTTTACATAACTAAATATAAAGATCCCTTGATACTACCAGAGGGCAGCCATTTTTATCTGTAATACATTAATTCAGTGGTCGGGCTTTAAAAATACATAACCCGTAAAATTTACTCGTACATTGATATAAACATAATTTCATATTGTTTGTTCAGCGTGGGCGGGGCACAAACGGTTAGCCACCGACATACGTATAAAAAATTCATGTGGCAAATATAACGTGGGTGAATGTAGCCTCCCTAATACGAATAGTCCAGGAGCTGGTCATTAAATACAAGAGGCAAGTTTAAAATTACCTACCATATAAATGTATAATCTCGACATTAATGATGTAACCAAGATTTTGTAACAACATATTGATTTAAAAGAGTATCCACGGAGTTTCTTGCCAAATTCTTCTCCAGAGAATCTACGCTTTCAAATGGGCAACTACAGTAATTTCACAAGTTAAGCCCTGTGACTGGGACTGTAGCTTATCTGTTTTTTTTTTGTGTTTTGATATTCAAAAGTACCTGTAATGGTCTAATTGAAATAAATGCTTTGAGTTTGAGTTTGGTTTTAAAAACAGTGAAGGAAACTATGTGAGGAAACTGGCATGCTTAAGAAACGAAAATTGGAAGATATGTGACATCCACCAACCCATACTGTGTCCGAGTGGTGGATTACAGCCAACTCCCTTTCACAGAGAGGTGGCTTCCATCTCAGGTTGAGAGTTGTGGTTTTCTCAGAGAAGTAACTTCGTTTTCGAAGCAACGATAAGTATAATTTTCTAGTAAAAAATACGCGGACAGGATGAGTGTGTGTGTATTCTTTAGGATGTAATGGTTACTATACGATACTAATAGTTCTCAATTAAAACTCCAGCGGCGTTCTTGAATATAAAGAAAGTGAGAAAACAGGTATAAATTGAAAATCTGATACACAAATGATACCTAAATTATAAATCTAACCTCTCACACTAACCTAACAGTAAATCTCAAAAACGATGAACTATAATAGGTGGCCAAAATAGTGACCCGCTCCCAAACTATAACGAGACGAAATTAATAATAGCCGACCATAAATAAGGCTCTTGGTACACAAGCTCCATACGTTAATTTTATTAAGAAAACATTAACAGGAGCTATTTTCGGGCACAGGTAAGCAGCTATATTCGGACACGAGATTGGCAACGAAAGAAAGGCTAAAGACTAATTAATTTTGCTCTGTGGTAAGGTTGAACGCGTCATCACGACGTGGGAGTGCAAGCGTAATAATTAATTTCGTCAGGTATTTTTTTCTTTTAGGCGTAGGTTTTGGCCATATTTCTGTTAAAACAGTACATACTTGGAGCGAC
The DNA here is from genome assembly GCA_964057025.1 of Standfussiana lucernea. NCBI lineage: Eukaryota > Metazoa > Arthropoda > Insecta > Lepidoptera > Noctuidae > Standfussiana > Standfussiana lucernea. The sequence goes on along the minus strand of OZ059788.1, from coordinate 4,866,103 downwards.
AAGCTAATAAGTAACGAATGATAACGATGGCGAATAAATTGAGCTGCAAGTGAGACTACACTGACTACCTGTAACGACTTTCAAAGATCTACAGATGACAGCCGGGATCAACAGCTTAACGTGCTTTCCGAGGCACGGAGAAAATTCTGTATGTAATGGGTGGTCACCCATCTACGGACCAAACTAAGCAAGCGCGGCTTAAGCTAAAGATCAACCCGAGCGGCAACCAACAAATCATGTGTAAAAAACAACAGATATTAATAAAAAAACAAACAAAATCTACCTTACAACTTCCATGACCTCTTGGCACGTAGACTGTTGATAACATACACCACTAACTCTGCTAACCACTTTCAAATAACCTAGCGCACAAAAAAGCTCCATAAGCATAAAAACGAATGAAAACCGCGTTAAATTATAGCAGAGTTACATAAAAGCTATATAAAAGTGTCGGTAATGACTAGCGGTTCTATTGGCACCAAATCCATTTATCTCTACTGCGATATTCATTACTGGGGGCTCGGCTTTAAATTGTGCGTAAACATAATGACGGCTGTAACTGTTGGGCTAGAAGATCAGCGGGATGTTTTAAATCTATTTTTTTTTCTAAATTTGTGTATAAATTTGGACCTTAACACTTGCAGTTAGGTCACTATATTAACAAAACTGTAATTTTCATCATCACCTGCCTAACCTTTGTCCAATTATGTTGGGGTTGGGGTGTTAAAGGATAACAAACAGAACCCATTTTTACTAGTTTTTTGTTAATTTTTGTCTGTTTGTCTGTATGTCTGCAGTAAGTGAGACTTCGGCTAAGTTTGTTTATGTATCACGTGAAAATTACAAAACCAATGTGGTTGTTGGAGCGACAACCTATCTGACCTCCATAACACAGTTAGGTGTAATAATTTCCTTAACAGCAAAATGTTAAACCGTTGGGCAAGAAAAAACACTGCAGGAGTTACATGTTTGATGTTAAATCGTAAAGCCTTTGTGATTGTAAGGACGATGTCACGAAATTGGACGAGGCATCAGCATCCAATCACAGATATTACTAATGCAGCACTAATTACATTTCTAAAAAGCAGGCTACCTGCCCCAGAATTTTTCACTATAGAACAAATATACGAGAAAAGTAAACTAACAGTGGAAGACTCCAATCTAAAATCACTGCACAAAGTAAAACCACCGAATAAATAAACTACCCAACAGAAATATACATTCAACACTTCACATTATAATAATTCACGATCCTCACTGCATATTAGTGGCCCCAATAAGTCCATGCTTTGCGGGGTAGCTCGGTGTACATTTAATTCTAGCATTCCCACGGGTTCTTTCTCTCGAGCACCATATTATGGGAGGATGCTTTATACGTCGTTCAGACGTAGGGACGTACTGTTCTTAACTGCATAAGTTTTAACGTCCAATTATGAGCTGCAATAAGTTTGCAAATGACAATAGAGTTGTTTGTCGTTTGTTGAGTTACAGTGTCTTATATAGAATTTGTAATTTCTTATATAAAAGTCACAACAACTTATACGAAAGTTCCTTTCCTGGTACGAAAGCAGTTTATACATATCTATTCTACCAAAAATCAACATTAATTTGACAGTAACGCAGTGAAAATGTAAGAAACATAATATATATTTGTACAATGGACATACCTACCTATTAGTCAAGAAAACAACGTCCATTTCATTGATTGTAACTCGTGTCCAGTGTATTTTCAAATTGCACATTGCCCGCACTGCAATTCGCAAAGACTGATTTTTTTCCCTCATCTAATAAAACCAGACCATACCAACCATAAAACTTACGATACATTATAAATCTCCGTTTTTACTTAAAACAGTAATACAAAAAGTGCTATAAAAATATGATAGGGGTGTTATTACTTATCTCGGCTTCGTGTTTCCAGCTTTCCCCGGGGGACCAGTAAATCAGAACCCTCCACCAGACTTCAAAGATCACACAGCAATCTTGGGAACCCGATATCTTTAGCTTGAGAAATTACTTCGCGTTGAAAAATGTTTATATTGTTTTTATTATGGACAGTTTCCAGGTAACAAGAGATGGGAAAGGTACGCTGGGGTATTTGTTTGGAATAATGTTTTTACAATGTTTTTAACTAAGTGACAACAATCAGTGGCAATGCGTTCACTGCTGAACATTGGCAATTTTGAATACTTTACTCGATTTTAAAAAAGCGTGAGCGTACCTATACCTAACCTTACAAATTGCGAGATAACTGAAAAATTATCATAAGGTGGTAGAATAGGGTTGTACACAAGCAAATAGGATACTGCATCACTTATGGCTTTACATTATTTTTCACATTCATGTTAGTTTTCACATCCATGTTGGTCAGGACCTGTTAAGATCCCTGCTCTTATCTCAATTTATTTGGGGTCGGCGCAGCATATCTTCTTCTTCCATACTTCTCTATTACTCGTCACCTCATCTTCTTTCTCGCCATGTCATCCTTCATCCATCCATTGTTTCTTTGGTCTCCCTGCTAAGGTATATGGTCATCAAATGCCACTCATATAATAAAAAAACCCAAATATATCAATCTTACTTAACAATTTAGTGCTTGAATATGAAGAAAAATCGGTACCTTTGTTTATAGACTGTCTATTCAGGTGAAGCGGGAATATGTGCCGTCTATTTAAGATGGATGATGTAAGCAAATTTGAAAGCTTCAGTACTTTTGGGGATTACTAGATACATGACTCTGCATCTAAAAAATAAGGCTAAGTTAATTGGATCTAGGGAATAGTATTTAGTAGTTTCTAGGCTGGGATTTTTTTTTTTGTGTTTTGTCAACTCACTGTGTTGTTCTTTCTAGGAAGATTGTTGAAGATTAGATTGATTGTATGTTAAACTGCCTCGTCGCAAGTGCGACTGCTGAGCATATGTATGGTCCTGGGTTCGATTCCCAGGTCGGGCAAAGTGTTATTGGGTTTTTCCATCAGGAATTTCTCAGTAGTTGCCACGCAGTCTGGATTTGTGCCCGGTTGATGGCAATAAGCTCGCCCCCCATTACATAGCTTGAACATAACTGGCGAAATGTGGATGTACTATTAGGTATACCCCCTACCCAACCCTTGGGGGATAACAGGCATGATGTTATGTTATGTTTATTGCATGTTAAATTAGTCTGAAAGCTCAATGATTTCCTCCTGAAATCAGCGAAGTGTGAGACCATGTGCAATGGATAGAGGTGTAAGTTCCAATATGTAATACAAAGTTATTTAGAGACATCATAATCTTTTTCATTGTGGGGTGCATTGGTTATCTTTTATCGGTCAGTAAACGGAGTGCCACTCCTAATTACTTATTCGTAATTTTGCTACTCCATTGTTTAGTGGTGCCCAGAGTACACTTTTTTCCAATTTTCATTGATATAGCTAATAGTATCCGAGTAAAATGGCTGCGTTACATCACCACAAGACGAAATTGTAAGGGTTACACTTGCTTTTAAGGGTTTCATTTAGGTTGTATTTAGTATATGTATGCGGTATATCAAGGATATACTGCATACATAATTATACTAAATTAAATTGACTTTACAGGGGTGGGCTCAAACTATGATGTTTTAATACTAATATCAAACTTTGGTCTCATTTCTCCCCAAACCCAAAGATTAAAGCGGTGCCGGCTATAGTATAAATTTTAAATGATCCCATTTTACGCTAATATGAATTTTAGTGGCTAATGAAGAACCATTAAGATCCCTAAATATTAAAGTTAACAAGCTTTTAGAAGACACAACCCAACATTTTTGAGACTTCGAAGAATAGCGTTACCTTGTGGGCAGTTTCAGAGAAGTCCTTGATAAATTGTTTGAAGTAAGTTGACTACTGGGAACTTGGTCACCAGACAAGTTTTCAGTTAAAGTTTCTGGACTGACTCTTTGGTCCAGTGGTTGCAAGCGCGACTGCTGAGCAATAGATCCTGGATTCGATTCCCGGGTCGGGCAAAGTGTTATTGTGTTTTACCATAAGGAATTTCTCGGTAACAGCCGCGGAGTCTGGATCTGTGCCCAGTGTATGACAATAGGCTCGTATATATGTACCTACTATTAGGTACACCTCTGCCTAACCCTTCTGGGATAGCAGGCGTTATTTTAAGTTTCTGGAATTTTATAGATTGCAAACATGATATAATCACAAACATTATTGCCAAGCAGGCATTATGATGACAGGCCTACAAAGAACCGCGTTTAAGGCCGAGAATAGTCTCACACAGACCAGGGAAGCATGAGAATGCAGGTAGAGGAGGTCTATATAAAGCAGTGGGGTTGAATATGGCTGCCAATGATAATGATGACGGTGAGGCACGGTTGTGATAGGTCGATATCGCTAATCGCTAATTGTACTGATAAGTAAAAAATTTGAGGAAACTCATCTAAACTGTTTCCAGTAATAAACAAACAAGAAAAAATAAAACACCAAGCAATTATGATAGCGCTCGTTCCTAAGACAGAAAAAACCGCCTAATGTTCTCAGCAGAAAAGGTAAACTTAGATCTTGTAGTCGAGTCACGTTCTGACGTACTTATCGCGGTGTGCTTCGGTAAAATGAATTGCGGACGAACCGCGACCGAGGCGGGTAGCGGTCGCGCAAACCGTGAAAGTCGGGTAAGAGGGATGCCACACGGACATTGCCGCAGCATTACGTTGCCAAAACGCTATAATTTAGACGCATTGAGTGACACACGAACAACGAAAAGAGCACGATCGGTGTCGCAAAGGAATGACAATGGTACTACGTCGCAGTGTTAAAAACTTTCGATGAAATAAACAATACTGCGTTGCCGCTTCGGCCTCGCAACGCAACACTTATCCCGGTTTCGTCTCTCTGGCGCACGCATCGCGTCGCCGCTCGTCGTTTCAACGCATCATGTTTGTTTTTTGTATGGCATCTCACAGGTCAACCTAGGAGGTTGTCGTCTGCTTAACCGGACTATCCTGTGGGTGCTTTGAGTGCAAGGCCCCCAGCCAGGATCATTAACCTAAAAACTAAGCGACCACACGCTAAGAGCACCCTTGTGGAGTACTAGCCTCTGCTTAGGGCGTCGCTGGGGAATGGCATCTAGGGACAGGCTGGATTTTAACAAACGCATCATGTGGCATGTCTTTCTAATTTATATGTAGAACCACGCAGCATCACCGCTCAGTCATCGCAACGTACCAATAACGCATCGTGTGGCATATCTGTAAGTCGGGAGTCGAAGCTCGGGCTAATCGAGCGTGCTGCTGCTAACACAGACTTAATAGGTTAGGTAAGTAGGTGTGTGTGTTTTGAATGTTGAACGTGTGATTTAGGTTTTTTTTTAAATCTTTATTCATTTTCACATCGTGCGATTAGTTGACCGAATCCGGTAACTCGATTAAAAGATTAGTCAATTTGAACAACCGGACATTAACAGATACTTCAGTAGTACTTTTATGGAGGTGAGTGTCCGGAGCCGCGTCCGCAACATTAGCCCTTACCGGTTGGACCGAACCTTAATTAAACCTAGATGACAAAATGATCCTAATCAAATACTTAAGTAATAACAAAAATGGCTGTTATCCACGTAGTAACAAATAATATTGGTAACGATATAAGTCGGTGCTGTCACCGCCGTCCCCAGAGACGACCCGTTCAAAGTGAAAAATAAAGAAAATATGTCACGCAGCGATAAATGTCACATTTTGTTGACAATTCGTTTATCCGTGGATAACATGGGATTTTGTTGATAATTGCGTTTTGTTTCGATAAATTGGAGGTAGTTTTAGGGCGCGTTAAATCTTGGTTTAGAGGTGTTCTGTTTTGATGGCCGATCAGTGTCAATACATTATCTAGTGACCCAGTGATAACGGCCTCGACTTACGAGTTCTAGGCGATGGGTTCGAACCCCGACAGGCGTATTACTTTGTGTAATTTATTTCATCACCACTGCACTGAAGTGGTGATGAAATAAATTACACAAAGTAACAAAACGGTGAAGGAAAACACAGTCAGCAAATTGGCATGACCTAAAACCGAAAATTCGAAGACAGATGTCACCATCCAACAATCGGCACCAATGTAACATACAAACCAACAAATACGTTGAACCAAATACTTCAAGTATAAATAAGGGCCCTGTCTAATTCAGGGGACACTGGCAGAGCAGGAGTGTGGTTTTAGCCGGTTCGAGTCCGGCACTACCTCGACTGTCTCAACCTGTGAGGTAGTCGAGGTGTCCGTGGGGATTTCACACTCCTGATAAAACAAAAAAAAAAAAAAAAAACAATCCGCACCTGCCTGTGATGCCATTTACAGCCAATTCCCTTTCATAGAGTAGAAGCCTGTGTCCCAACAGTGGGATTAGTTTCGTCGTGTTTAGATATCGATAACCATTACGTACGTGGGGTTCCGCTAGCTAATTATATTTGACCTTGAAAAATAATGTAACGGAATTGAAAGTCAATGCCCTGTCTTCTTTCTCCAATCATCATCCATTGCATAGCTCTTGTCGTAATCGCGCTATTATTGCTCTACCTTTTGCGCCATCTTTCTCCATTATTTCCCGCTTATTTTTGTAATGTCGTCGGTCCAACGCCTTGATCGCCCATTTTCGGCCGCCATTTTGTTACCCTTGTTGTCTATCTGTCATCTGTAATTCGGCATGGATGGCTTGCTACCTCCATCTCTATTTTATTGTAACGATCGATGCAAACTCTAGTCTTACTGGTTGTCAAATATTGACAAAGTTTTTTTTATGGATTTTCGGTGCGGGGCTAAAATTGGAACTAACACAATCTTGTTTTTTTAATCATCATCATCATTGTTCTGCTCTTATCCTAATTGATTAGGGTTCGGCACAGCATAACGTGGGACGCCCTCAGGCTCGGTGGAGCGACGATCGTCGCAGGGTGGCTGGTAGTAACTGGATGAAGTGGATGAGGCCTATGTCCAGCAGTTGACTGCTGCAGGCTGGTGATGATAACAACATGTCTTATTCTCCCATACTTCATTCTCTATTACTAGTTACATCAGCAGTTACGTCCTTTCTAGCCATATCAGCCTTCACATAGTCCAGGCATCGATGCTTTGTTCATCAACGTTTTAAATACATTTCACAAAATAATTTCAGGATACCAAAACCAACCAACGTTATTTAAACCCTTCAATATTGTAGATAAACAAAGTCAAGCTAGCTTCTACAGGCTGTTCCATTTTCGGCTATAGAGCGATAGCACGAATAGACCGGGACACATAATAGGTTTTGCCATCTATTGTTTCATACTAGGAAATAATATTTGATGCAAAAGGAGAAATTAATTGGAGCCCAGGAGTGCAGCTTCTTTGGCGTGGAATCAGAGAGTTCTGGTTTAGTCAATAGGGTGGACCTGAGTGTTGTATTTAATAAGTGCTGGTGCCGCACTTTTTAAATACTTACAACACTTCGGTCTGAGGAGTTTAGACAAATTTATAGGTATTCCATCTAATCAGCTATAATGATGATAGAAAAGTCAAAAACGTATTAAATTGACATAGTCAGGTGGATAGTACTTGCAACCGGTGTGTGTGTGACCAGATGTATGAACGTGGACGAGACGAAAAGAGTATGTAAGGATCGTAGCAGGTGGCGTTCTGTGGTTTCTGCCTACCCCCATGGGAAAAAGGCTTGAGTTTATGTATGTACATATGTAATCTACCAAAAGCCTTATTCGAATCCTGTTGGAAGTCGCTGTAGAAATAATAAAAAAAAACAAATCTTTAACTGTCATCATCTGCCTAGCCTCTTCCCAACTATGTTGGGGTCGGCTTCCAGTCTCTCAGATATCTTTAACAGTATAACCTACATAAGAAGATACCTAACTCGCCGTTTTTTTCCTCTCTTACCTTCATCTTACGAACACCAAAGACTGTCTGGAAGCCTAATAAAATTTGATTTCGCCTAAACGTTTAAAGGCAATTGCACGATCAACCGTGCGTTAAGAATCACGTCGTATGCTTGCTCTGACACAGACTTCATTTACCGAATCATTTATCAATTCGCTAAGGAATAATAAAACCAACATCTCTTGGTATCAGCTCATTCCAAATTCTAAAACATTAATCAATACGAACGAAACCGGAAAACGTAAAAGGGGAGATAACTGAACATTTTTAATATAACAAACTTTATTTATGTTGAAAAAAAGACGTTTTCAGGTATTCAAGCTACCAACCAAACTTCCGTATTTTAAACGAAAAGACGCCATCGGAATTCCTTACGGTGGATACTTAAGCATCAATATTCATTCTTTTATTAATTTGTCTCTTTTTGCGTGCCATAGCATATTGAGCGGCTCAGAGCAATTAGTGAGAAATGCTCGTGAATATCTGGCGTCCATTTCGTTGGATCACACCTGAGGGGGAGTATTCTCAGAAATTAATTCAGCGACTGAAAAATGTTGGTAAATATGAGGTCATTGACATTTTTATTACGTTTGGAAAACTGACTAATCGTTGTAAACATAACTTAATATCACGCTTCTAATCCCTCAATGGTTAGGCAAAGGTGGGCCTATAAGACACTCATGTTTCGCCAGTTACGCTTATGGTTAAACCCTAGTTAGCATTCATAATTATCAGCGGTCACTAATCGTTATGTGAGTTAATAGTTTGTAAGAGAACACGGTTAAGAATGACTGCGACTTTTATGTCTCATTTATTGTTGTGACCTTCAGAAGGTCTCACAGTTTCGTGTCATGAGAAAACTCTTTCTTTTTAACCTTTCAAATAATTGTGTCGCTGTATTTTTGCAGATACCACAACGCTGAAAACTAATATTTCTGTGACGTGTTATTTAAAACGCTTATCATCGAAACAGACATTACATATTAGTACAAACCATAAACATAACATCACGCCTCTAATCCCGAAGTTTAGGCAGAGGTGTACCTAATAATACAGCCGCATTATTTTGGCCAGTTATGTCCCATGTAATAGGAGGCGAGCCTTTGCCACGAACCGGGCACAAATCCAGACTCCGTGGCTGCTACTGAGAAATTCCTGATAGAAAAACCCAATAACAATTTGCCCGACTCGGTAATCAAACCCCATGCTCAGCAGTCCCGCTTGCGACTACTATTGCAATGAGACCCTATATCCACATAAAACAATAAATGTAGTCAATCCGACATTAACCTCTTTCCTTCCGATTTATGGAGGACAGATAGATTGATTAACTCTGTAAGGTTTGCCTAAAACTAGGCTATCCAATCAATCTTCCCTTAGACGGCCGTAAGGGGCAACTTGGGACCTTTATCAGGCGGAACTAAACAATCTACTATTACTATTATCTACTACAAAAACAGTGCGATTACCTGCGTGGTCAAATCGAACGACATAGGGTTGGTAATTTCACTTGAGATTTCCCGTGTGACCAGTTTATTGACTATCGCAAAATCGACTGCGTCAGTGTTTTACTTGGTAGAATTTCACTTCTATTCTTGTCTTGCGTAGTCGTTAGTATGTAGTTTTTGTGAAATATACTTGTACAAGTGTACGGCGTGCGTGTATGATCAGATGTATGAACGTTGATAAATGGAGTATGTAAGGATCGTAGCAGGTGGAGTTCCGTGGTTTCTGCCTACCCCCCTCATGGGAAAAAGTCGTGAGTTTACGTATGTATGTAAGTGTAGGTGCCTACATGAATCTGTCTCTGATTCAACACAATTTAAACCACTGCTGGGTTAAGATATTCTTCTAGTAATTGTCGGACACGGAATAACAAAAACCTCTATCTCTTTTCTAGTCAAATACAATGTGGAAGGCTGTTTTTTTTAATTACGGATGAAAAATTTCGATTTGAGGTGGTTTAAAATAATGTACTGAATACGTGGGAACCGATTTCGCGTCATTGCCCCTTCCACCATGTATACCATACCCAGCACTATTGGAAACAAAGCTACGGTAACAAAACAGATTTTTTCTCATTAAAGTGGTAATTTCCTGCGATAAAATTCATATCTACTACCACCACAATACACCTCCCCGCCATAAATGATGCAGGCGTTGCGTCAAGCAGGTGAATCGTCCCCACTTCATTCTCCATAATGAATATGAATATGTTCGCGAATGCATTGCGTGCCACGCGGCTTAATGGTCACGGGCCGAGGCTCAGCTTTGTAGTGGCCTACGGTTTATACTGATTCGTTTAATTTGTACGGATTTACTGATAATTTGATTAAAATTAATCGTAGGATGTTAATTGAAAGCGTCGATTGCAGAGCGAATTGGTAATGAGGTTAAGCGTCGTTTTGTATGTGAGAGAATGTTGTGGTAGGGTGTGAAACTTGCCTTCGTAAAGGTGGACATTCCAACCATGCCCACACAATTGTTTTTGTTATACACCCACTGTGCATCAAGCTAAAAAGTGACACTTCATCCCAGAGTATGTTTTTTATGTAATCTGGGAGTTATCAAGTTTGTCCTTCATTTATTATTAGGTGAGAAACCCGAGTCTAACATTAAAATATCAAAAGTCTATACATAGATCTAATCAGCTTTAGACATTTAATCGATTCATCTTTTAATGACAATCATCGTAAGTAAGTGTTTGTAAATAACTGTGTTTGAGTACTTTAGAGTCTGAGCTGACGACAAGCAGATAAAAAGTGAACAATTGGCGAAAATATACAAATAAACTCATTACCCTTTTTAGCAATGCTGTAGGCAGAATTTGATAATTGTATACTGTAGGAAGAATTTGATAATTATTGTAAACTTTAGGAAGAATTTGATAATTGTATACTGTAGGAAGAAATTTGATAATTGTTCCTAAACAAACGCTACTAAAACCGATCTTGATGTTAATGAAACAACCAGATAATTTTATCAACAAATTTTAAGCGACGCACACACTCTTGGGAATTCCCTTCATCCCTTAAAGCTGAGGTCTTGTCTGTGCGCGATGACCCACAGAAATGAGGTTGGTACTGAAACGTTATCTTCAATCTATTATTTAGGGAGGCTTGTTAGTAATAGTGGCTCAAGCACTAGGCCTTTAACCCTCTACTGTGGTAATTAGGAAGTTCCTTTTCTGGGTGGATTTGCGTTATCCCTTTTTTGGGCTAATTTACCATATTGAAACGAAGTTGAAAGACTAACCCTGGCATCTATAGTCAAGTTAAAGTAATTACTTGAGTAAAAGTAATTACTAAAGATACGATTTTATTCTGTAGTTTAGTAATTGCTTGAAATTCGAACTGTCAAAAGTTATAATTCTTAGCTCTGCTGTCTTTTTCGATTCTTGCTTCATTCAAAGTCTTGTTAATTGCATAAAAAAAAAATTGCATTAGTAGTTACTTAAACTCAAGTAATTACTAATAAATATATAATATATATATAATATATATATATATATATAATATATATAATAATAAGTAATACGAGTGTTAGTTATGGGAATGAAAAGACTTAGGTTTCTTTTGTTATGTTTCACTTCTGGATTATGGCGGTATCTGTTCAAAAGAATAAACGTAGATATAACAAAAGGAGTGTGTAAGGATCGTTTAGATACAGTATAGATACCACAGAAGGTCACATGCTATTCACAGTTATTTTCAAATAACCGTGAGTTCATTTAAGTACGTAACAAAATAATATTACAACTTACGACTGAAATGATTTAGTTACTACGAATATCCATTTTTGTACATATTTTGATGACGTGAACATCGGTATACCACACGAGTACACGATAATAGAAATCGTTTCTACAATACGGAGGCTGACAGAAACATAACACTTCTTCTTGTTACCAAAATCGGGCAAAAATATATAATATCTAAATAATAAAAAGATATGTGTTCGGCCTCTTTATCTTTTCAAGATAAAAGACGACTCTATGCGGACACGTGCGAGGGTAGGGCTACCAATTGTAGTCGTGATTTTTGGTTTGAAAATTCCGTATTTCAGATTATGCGGATACATTACACACATACATTTGCATGACTTGATGTCATAATAATACTTAAAATAACAGATACGTAATCTTTCTTCTTTCTTTATCGTGTAGTTATCGTTAGCCTTGTGTTAGAGTTTTTATGCCGCCCATGGGCCTCTGTCTTGGGTTTACATGCCGTCGAGAAATATCTCTCGAGCATGCAGGTTTTCTCACTCCGGTGATGGAACATGGATGTTTTCCTTCACCAAAGCAAATGATAATTATATAATACGCACATGATTTCGAAAATTCAGAGGTGCGTGATCAGTAGAGTTTCAGCAGATCGTTATTTTTATGATAATGGACTAATAAAAATGTCCCCGGTCTCTGGAACGAAAAATGATCAACAAAACAATCAATTAAACTCTAGTTTATTGAAGTGATTGGTTGAATTAATCATCAACAGCCAATTGCATCACTTATTGTCTTTCGTCAAATTTTGAAGTTTCGATAATTTTCATTGCAGAAATAGGGTGCTATCAGACAACTACTGTTATCTATTAGAAGAGCAAGCAATAAGATTAGTTCGACCCTGCTCTTTAACAATAACAAACGTAATCAATCTGTAAACTTTAAATATTTTTAATAGATTACACATTCTTGTAAAACTTCCTACTAAACCGTACGCAAAATACACGCTTTGGAGTTACGGACACCAGGTTTTTTATACAATACAAACTTTCTACACTTCCCTGATTCAAGGTACGAACCCAAAACAAAACACAATCTTGACCATACGGAGATCAACTAATCCCCTTGCCACCCCTGGGAGCCAGGAAAGTGGGTCGCAGCAGATAGCTTTATCTCCCCTGAACTTGCGAATACTTTGGGTGTCGCGAGCTACGTTCATATATCCTCCGCCACTTTGCGTGTTCCGCTGTAATTTCGGTGAGATTGTATTGTTCAGGGGAATAATACGAATAATACGAGCACAGTGTATGATGCGTGTAATAAAATTTACTCGTTTATATGTCTTGCGTGCTTAGATGGAAAACAGATTAAGCCGTGCGTGTTGATTTGTGAATTTCCGTGGGATTTGTTGCTCGTTTACGTGGGAGTGATATTAGCGGATGCGTGTAATGTAATGTATTAGGATATTACTTTTCTTATTAATTTTTCGTTTAAGTATTCAATTTGGTGGTGCTTGGAGGAGCTCGTGGCTAAATAATAACTGCCGCTCGGGTCGATCGTCAGGTTAAGCCGCGCTTGCTTGGGTTGATCCGTGGATGGGTGACCACCCATTACATACCGAGTTTCCTCCGTGCCTCGGAAAGCTCGTTAAGCCGTTGGTCCCGGCTATCATTTGTAGGAATATGACAGTCGTTACAGGTAGTCAGTGGCCCGAAAGTCTGACAACCAGTCTCACCAAGGGGTATCGTGTTACCCAGTACGAACTGGGTTGTGGAGGTCAGATAGGCAGTCGCTCCATGTTAAATACTGGTATTCAGCTGCATCGGGTTAGACAGGAAGCCGACCCCAACATAGTTGGGAAAAGGCTAGGCAGATGATGATTCAATTTGGTGGTGAAGAAAGTGTAGCATCTATTTTTAGAATTGCCTATTTTTCCAACCATAAATATTTTCAAACCTTTTGATCACGATCATCATTGACAGCCTTGTTCCACCCTCTGTATCGGATTCCTCCCAGTTGGCCATCCTTTCCTGGTCTGTGTGAGAACCTTATAATGTCAGGCATTTTTGGAGTTAACTCCTTAAGTAACATCAAGCGTAACAAAAGGTGAAGTCGTTATGCCTTCGCGCATCTCTTAGCACTTCCCGCTCCTCAGCGCCAAGTTCAGATTTACACTCTCTCTTTTCTCACTCTCTCTATCTCTCTCTCTTTCTAAATATGTGGAAAGCGGGGTGGGACTATAGCATACCAGCATGGTAGCTTATCTCACTGTAAACTCCAGCTCGGCGCTGAAACGCGTGTTTAACTTTTTGCTACTCAAAACTTTTCAATCAATCAATCTATCATCGGGTAAAAACTAACATTTCAAAAACTAGACCCCAACTGAAAGTACATAACAAGCGTCAAAACTGATGTTTTCGTTAGAAACCCGGTTTTGTTATTCCCCTATGACGTCACTGAACGAAACTCAGTATAAACGAGGTCTAGCGAAGGACCTTTCAGGCTTTCAGTGTGAGCTCGACACCCGTGGGACTGGAGAATATACTACAAATAGTACAATGCGATGTTTTAACACGTTGCCAGCTTTCACCTCAGTATATGTTTTGCTTTAATTTTTTTGTGAGTTATTTTATTTCTTTTGTCTTGAATGTCTTTGTTGATACTTTTTTGTGAAGTTTTAGTTGATAATGGTAATTTTTTGGACTGTTCACTACTGAATACGATGTTTTAAGGGCCGATGTTTTATTTTTAGGAGAGGACTTATAGCTTGACAATCTAGATACCTATTTATTTATTTATTTTATCATAGGTAGCTTCACAGCTGACAGTACATAAACATAAAATCATTATACTAAACATTACGCCAATTACGAAGGACACAGAAAAATAATAAGATAAGCAAATAATGACGTGTAGGTATAGTAATAGTATTTTTTAATCTTTATTTTCATCCTGTTTACCGTCCCGGTCCCTAGACAGTCAAACCACTACCGACCCAGCTGACGGACTAATATTTTATTTACCACCATGAGGCTTATAGTTATGAACTATCCTCTTGGTTTTAATTTTCTTTAGAGAAAACTATTTCACTCACAGGTTTTAACGAACTAGAATTACCATACTTAAAAGCATTCTTCAAGAAAATGAGGTTTTACCGAAGGTTGCGTTATAGTTAAAACGGTGGGTACTTTGCGTTAACTTAAAATTCTGCATCATTATGCATGTAGAAGTTGGTCTTGCTCTTGCTAATGAACTAAGACAACTAAGACTTGTTAAGTAGGTACCAAGTGAAATAGGTTTGTGAGGTGGAGTTTATTGATTGCCTTATTTAGGTACGTCTACTCATGAAGTTAATTGGTAGGCTTTTAAACTTTTTACCTAAATCTCTTTTTGATTATTACAAGTACAGCCAGACGCTTTGTGAAGGTTAAATAAGTGGTAATTACTTTCAATGCGTTTATTATTTCACAAAAACTTTTAACAAGATTGGCATAAGTTTTACAGAACTTTTTGTCTATTTGAATAAGGGATTAAATCAGTTACGATAATCACCCTAGAGCTCTAAGTTTATAAATTATATTTGTTTCCCCTGACGACGCCGTCAAGCATTCTGTACTTCAAACTAAGTAACTCTACGCAAAAATTATTGCTGGAACACGATTTTTTTATGGAGTGAAAAATCACCATTTACTGTTGCACTTAATGTAAAGCATTCAAATCACTGTAATACATTGAATAATACAGGGGCCATAGAGGTATTTCAAGCAGAGATATAAAATTAAATCTTGTATTAAAAAAAAAAAAAACTTGTGAAAAGTTGGAACTTTGACCTTTAATATCTCCGTAACTAGAAGGCTCCCAAGTATGCTGCAGAACAAAAAAATTATCGCAATGACGGGGAGCACAAACGCCTTTTGACTTCGTTAAGGGTCTTTGAACTGACTTCAAAAAAAGGAGGAGGTTCTCGATTCGGTTGTATTTTTTTTTGTGTTTGTTACCTCATATCTTCGTCATTTATGAACCGATTTGAAAAATTCTTCATTTATCTGAAAGGAAAAAAGTCAATGAAACAAACGATATTCACCGACTTCCGAAAGTAAAATTATTTTCCACAATTTTTTTTTTGTGTTTTTTTTGGAAGTCGGATATTTTTTTTTGCAAAAAAGTTTTCACACCCATTATGAAAGGACCTTTCTACTGACTCTTGACATTTCTCTACTAAACAAAATTCGTCCATCAATGTTCAAGCATTCATAGTCAACTTGCTAATCTGGACTAAAACCGAAATTCTTTCAAAACTTCGGTTCCTAACTTCGCCTAAGCTCAATATTATGAACCCAATCTTTCTTCAGAAAACTGCTTAGTGCTAAACTGTTTTGCAACTACTTAACGAGACTTTTCCTACAGCTTTTGTATAATTATATATTCCCGTTATCAAACTAGTCTGGGAGTTTGTGAAGCTAGATTAAGTTAGAGTTGTGCCTAGCCTCAAGACCTTAATAGTTTGTTGCTGCAACAATAGTGCCCGCATCTGAGCCGGACTTGCGGAGATTAGGGCTTTTCATACACAAATATGTATGATGTACATGACGTTGTGTTGGATACTATGCCCGGTACATAGGAATGCACAAGTGAACATACGTTTTAGGTATAATATGACGGAATAAAATAACGTAGTTAAAAAACGTAACACACAAGTCATATTTAATTTGATAGTGGGTTTATGGATGGCGGAGATCTCAAGAGCGCATGCGGCGCACGGCGTCTCCCAACAGAAAATGCTCTACCTTCCGTCTTGCATTAGATGATCGACCACGTCATCAAACGGAGTTCGTGTAGCTGAATTTTGAGTGAAACACATTTTAAATTTCTGCCATGGATACGTTAAGATTGCTAAAAAATCGTGTGATCTTTATCTACTTGGTAAGAAAGCCTTGTGTCTCTATAATTTCACTAGAATGTTTATGGCTACTTCGTCTTTAACGTTCGTATGGAGACACCGCTCCAACTTCTGTCACCCACGTCCAAAGTTTAACAACTTGATTGCATTGTCACGATTTACTTACCAAATCAATTTCTAAATATTTTAAACGGTTAAATAATAAAATTACGAACAAACGGACACGGCAACTTGTTGCGGCGCGCGGTTTTATATATATCCTAAATTCCCTTCCCTTCACTTACCACACGAAGCGCGAGCGCATTCATTCCGCGGCGGCAGCCGCCAGTGACACTCCAACGGCCATCGAGGAACCACGCGTACTAAGGTTTCTGAACAGTACATACCTCTGCTCCCTCGTACTCCATGTAATTTTATTCTAGTGACTACCTAGAAACCACTAGTAACTTTATCTAAATATAAATAATACTTGGTTATTGAAGTAATTAATAAGTGCCTAGTTTTCTTCCCGTACTGGGTAAGTTGTACAATTTGAATCATTGTTTTCGTTTTATTAATCTGTTAGATTTGTGTATAGCCGCCGCTGCTTTCTGTGCTTTATGTTTAAAAGGACGAACTATTCGTTCTAACTTCGTTACTGTCCTATACCTTGTAAACTTCCTTTATCTGGGCCGTTTATAACGGCCAATTTTTAAATGATATCCTTAGGATGCCTGCATTAGTAAAAAAAAGAACTGATGATGTACACTATCGCTAACACCAATTCTTTGGCCTTAATTCTACTCTCTCTTTATCAGTACTTGCTATTAGTGCTCATTAGTAATTAGTCGCTTGAATAGTATTTCCTTCTTATTGCCTACTGAACCTAGACTAGCCTTCTAGAAGATGCCAATCTCTTTCTGTCAGGTGTAGGCTTGCAATTGAGGCTTAACGAGAAAGGGTGCTAATGCCATTTTGGAACGGGGTTCCAGGAACTTCTACACGGCTGAAGATCAGCGTAGCTGGCTGACAGGACGGAACCCTTGAACCGGCATCCTGTTCTGCTGGCTGACTGGACGGCACCCCAGAACCGGCACTGAACCGCCCTGCTAGACTGACTCCGAAGCCATCACCGACGTCACCGACTGGCACTAAGCAGGAGAGTGCGGTATTCACGGCCTTCTACGTGGCCCGACCTTTGACCGGCCTACCTTCTACCCTCTCGTTTTTTTAATTATTTAAAACTTTTAAAATATAGTCTTTTTTTAACTTTAGCGTTTCTTCTTTTAAAACCTGTCAGCTGGGAAAAAGGAACGTGACAGTGGCGCCCAAAAACGTGGTTTTTTTTAAAGGTCAAGGGTTGGTCTAACGTATTTGGCTTGTAGCTATTGGGCATTCTTTGGTGTGGTAGTGATTGGTGTTTGTGATTGTCCTAGCTTCTTGTCTGTTTTTATTGTTATAGATCAAGTAATTTTGTATGTTTTTCTTTTGTGTTGCCTACCTACCTATCAATTGTAGTTCTAGTAAATTGTAATACCTGTCTTTAAGTTGATTTTGAATGTTTTTTTGCTTCACCAGGTAGTAATAGGCGTGTACCTACTTTTGTATTATTTATTGTACAACATACCCGGCATCTAGTAGAATGGCTTTCCCGATTAAGTTTTTACTATTACAAAAATCAGAGCTTCAATATGAGGTTACAATTCGAGGTGAGGTACCAGTGGATAATGTTACAGAACTTCGTCGCCAAATTACTAGATTAACACAAAAATATCCATCTGAAGATATTTATGAATCTTGTTTAGAGTTCGTGGAAGATTTTAATGGATTTTCTGAAACCATAGAAAAAATTAAAATTAACATTACGTCACTTAAAACAGAAACACAAAAATCATTGGTAGATAGAACTCAAAATTTATTAAATCATTTACATTTTCGATTACAGCGAATTGTTACTCCACTAACTCCGGATCAAAATAAATTATTAAAAAATTTAAAATCAACCTATAATGTTGTATCATCACAAGTTGCAGAAATAATAAAATCATCTTGTCCTGCAGTCGAAAGCATTCCAGCTTCTAAAGTAGACGGTTCGGCTGAGGGACTAACTAAAATCTCCGTCACTTGTGACCGTGGCATATCTTCTGATATTTCTAAATTAAAGTATGACGGAAAAACGTGCGTGCGTGCCTTTATTCAGCGTTTGAATGAATTCCGAACGGCGAAAGAAGTCAGTGATACTAAAATTATGAATGCGGCACCGGAGATTTTTACTGGAGACGCACTACATTGGTTTCGTAGTATCAGATCACATGTTAACTCTTGGGAGGAATTGTTAGTGTTACTTAAAGACGACTTTGATGTTGTGGATTACGATTATCGCATGCTGTCGGAAATCCGTAATCGATCGCAGGGCAATGCCGAAAACATAACTATTTATTTAGCAATTATGGAGGGTATGTTTTCGCGCCTTAGCACACATATGTCTGAATCAGATAAACTCGACATAATTTTGCACAACATAAGACCGTGTTACGCAAATATACTAGCTACTTGCCCTGGCATCACCTCTGTAAATCATTTACGAACACTTTGTCGAAACTTTGAACGTGTAAAGGTTCGATGCGATAATTTTAAGGAGCCTCCAAACGCAAATTATAGTTCGCTGGCCCCAGAATTTGCTTACCAAAATTCAAAGGATGTCAAAAACAATACTAGAAATTCTTATTATCCTAGTGCCAAAAACGATAGTTCAACAAATGAAAACTCTAACAGAACCTACGCTATAAGTTCTCAAAGCAAAAAATATTGTCATCGCTGTCGTGTGGATACCCATTCTATGAAAGAATGTACCGCGGAGCGTACTATATTCTGTTTTAAGTGTGGAATGAAAGACGTCCGCATACCTGAGTGTCCAAAATGTAACCCGAACCAATCAGACAAGTCAAAAAACTAATTTATGAAAATCGAAGCAACCAAGCGGTTAAACGTTTCGACAACTCGGATTGGAATAAATGGTTATTGACTGTAAAGAATTTTTTCAACTCTTATAAAGTTGCTTCGATTTTCAATTCTAAGCCGCGTAATGACCCACGTCCTTATGTAAAAATTGGTATAAATACAAAGAAGGATATCAATATGTACGGTTTACTAGATTCCGGTTCTGTTGTGAGTATCCTTGGTAATAATTCGCATATACCCTTAATGGAGTCGGAACTTGCTCTCAATACCGATAACATAATCACAGTTACTGCCGCTGGTGGCCAAAGGATTACCTCGATTGGGTATATTCAGTTACCAATCACTTTTGAAAACGAGCAGGGTTCTATCATAGCTCATGTAATTCCCGAAATAGATTCTACTTTAATATTAGGGATAGATTTTTGGAGTAATTTTAAAATTTGTTCAAAACACTTAACAAGCGTGCTAATGTTTACTAATGATAATTCATCATTAGTAAGTGCGTCATTATTAATTAATAACTACTTAAATTCATACAATTTACTGTCAGACACTCAGAAAATTAAAGCCGATGAATTGGTAAGTCAGTTCACAGATATTTCCTTTGAACATAAGGGACTAGGCAGAACTTCTCTTATTGAGCACAGGATCAATACTGGTGACTCTGATCCAATAAAACAGCGTTGTTACCGACTCTCACCGGAAAAACAAAGAATAATCTCTGAACAGTTGGACGAAATGATATCGCTAGATGTAGTCGAACCATGTGAGAGTCCCTGGTCTTCTCCAGTACTAGTGGTAGGCAAGAAAGACGGAAAAGCTCGGTTCTGTCTCGATAGCCGAAAGCTAAACTCCGTTACGCGAAAGGATGCCTACAGCCTGCCATATGTCTCAGAAATCTTGGATAACTTAAGAGACGCTAAGTTTCTGTCTAGCATTGACCTATCAAAAGCATTTTGGCAGATACCAATAAATGAACAGGATAGGGACAAGACAGCCTTTTACGTTCCTGGAAGGGGCACATTTAGGTTCAAGGTTACTGCTTTTGGACTGACTAATGCACCTGCAACTCAACAGCGCCTAGTTGATGCATTGTTTGGTCCAGAGTTCGAACTAAAAGTCTTTGCTTATCTAGATGACATAATCATCATTAGTAATTCTTTCTCAGAGCATGTGCAACTCCTTACTAGGGTTCTAAAAAAATTAAAAGGCGCAAACCTAACAATAAACTTAGAAAAAAGCAAGTTCTTTAGACATGAACTTTGTTACCTTGGTTATGTCGTGGATGCTCATGGTCTGCGTACTGACCCAGCGAAAACTGAGTCAATAGTAAACTATCCCACGCCTACCACTAGGAAAGAAGTCAAAAGATTTCTTGGAACAGCGTCTTGGTATAGGAGGTTTATACAAAATTTTAGTACAATAGCTGGACCTCTAAACAAATTAACATCCACTAGAAAAAACGCACCGCCTTTTCTTTGGTCTCCGGAAGCTGACGCTGCCTTCCAGAAGTTGAAAGGTTGTCTTGTTAATGCGCCAGTGTTAGCTTGTCCTAATTTTAGTATTCCCTTTGAAGTTCATACAGACGCTAGTAACTATGGCGTAGGTGCTATGCTTGCTCAACAGATAAATGGTGAGGAGCACCCTATAGCATATATGAGCAGGTCACTCACTGGTCCTGAAAGAAACTACAGTGTCACCGAAAGAGAGGCATTGGCAGTGCTCGCAGCTCTTGAGCACTGGCGTTGCTATGTAGAGAATGGTCAAACCATAACTGTATATACAGATCACTCAGCACTGAAGTGGTTCCTGTCTCTTTCAAACCCAACAGGTCGTCTCGCTAGATGGGGTGTGAGACTTTCTTCATTCAACTTTGTTATAAAGCATAGACGGGGAAAAGATAATATAATACCGGATACATTATCAAGAACGATACCAGTGGCGCAAATTACGTCAGCCTCATCTTCCACATCTAACACAAAAGATGAATGGTATTCAAAAATTTACAAGGGTTGTCTTGACAACCCAAGTAGTTTTCCAAATTATCGCGTAGAGGACAACACATTATACAGATTTATGAAAAGTGGTAATGCACTTTTATCAGAATTCGATTGGAAAACGGTAATTCCATGTGAGACGCGTAATGAAGTTATATCTAAAAACCATGATGAGCCTGTATCAGGTCACTTCGGCGTGTTCAAGACGTATAAAAGACTTGCACTTCGTTATTATTGGCCGGGTATGCGTCGAGACGTTATCAACTTCATTGCAAATTGTGACACTTGTTTGGCATACAAACTTCCAACACATGGTACCTTAGGGAAAATGGGTAGACCCAAGGACTGTTCTAGACCATTCCAAGTACTGTCTATAGATTTAGTGGGACCTTTACCAAACAGTAGGAAACAACATTCTTATATATTTGTAGTAACATGTTGTTTCTCCAAATATTGCCTTCTATTTCCCCTTCGTCGGGCTACTGCAGACTTGGTTTCTAAAAACTTAGAAGACAACGTTTTTCTTGTACATGGCATTCCGCAAACAGTCATACTTGACAACGGATGCCAATTCATAAGTCGCGAATTGGACAGACTTCTCTCTAAATACAAGGTCCCATGCGTTCATTTCACGCCAAAGTACACGCCACAAATTAACACCGTGGAAAGGTATAATAAGACTGTTGTTACAGCAATTTCTGCCTTTGTCGAAGAAGATCATAGAACATGGGACCTCAATTTGGCAAAAATCCAGTTCGCAATGAATAACTCGGTCAACGAAACTACTGGTTTTACACCCGCATTTTTAGTACATGGCAGGGAACTCGTAACTTGTGGCTCACACTATTTGGAGAATACTGTACCTAAAGATTTAATTTTTTCTCCCCGTGATAAATATGCTGCTAATTTGGGACACCTCCGTAAAGCCTTCGATGATGTGCAAACTGCTTTATGGCGAAGTCATCAAAAAAATACGCAGCGTTATAATTTGCGACGTAAGGAAGCTGAGTTTCAAATAGGAGACATCGTTTGGAAAAGGTGTTACTTTCAAAGTGATAAGGATGCGTATTTCAGTAAAAAGCTCGCTCCGAAGTTTCAAAAATGCCGAATAAAGGACAAGCGCTCGCCATTAGTATATGTATTAGAGGATATGACTGGTCGCGACTTAGGGGCATGGCATATCAAAGATTTGAAATCTTAAGTGTGATAGTTAAGGATTTTCCTAAGGAAAAATCCTTGTCTCGGAAGGGGGGTACTGTCACGATTTACTTACCAAATCAATTTCTAAATATTTTAAACGGTTAAATAATAAAATTACGAACAAACGGACACGGCAACTTGTTGCGGCGCGCGGTTTTATATATATCCTAAATTCCCTTCCCTTCACTTACCACACGAAGCGCGAGCGCATTCATTCCGCGGCGGCAGCCGCCAGTGACACTCCAACGGCCATCGAGGAACCACGCGTACTAAGGTTTCTGAACAGTACATACCTCTGCTCCCTCGTACTCCATGTAATTTTATTCTAGTGACTACCTAGAAACCACTAGTAACTTTATCTAAATATAAATAATACTTGGTTATTGAAGTAATTAATAAGTGCCTAGTTTTCTTCCCGTACTGGGTAAGTTGTACAATTTGAATCATTGTTTTCGTTTTATTAATCTGTTAGATTTGTGTATAGCCGCCGCTGCTTTCTGTGCTTTATGTTTAAAAGGACGAACTATTCGTTCTAACTTCGTTACTGTCCTATACCTTGTAAACTTCCTTTATCTGGGCCGTTTATAACGGCCAATTTTTAAATGATATCCTTAGGATGCCTGCATTAGTAAAAAAAAGAACTGATGATGTACACTATCGCTAACACCAATTCTTTGGCCTTAATTCTACTCTCTCTTTATCAGTACTTGCTATTAGTGCTCATTAGTAATTAGTCGCTTGAATAGTATTTCCTTCTTATTGCCTACTGAACCTAGACTAGCCTTCTAGAAGATGCCAATCTCTTTCTGTCAGGTGTAGGCTTGCAATTGAGGCTTAACGAGAAAGGGTGCTAATGCCATTTTGGAACGGGGTTCCAGGAACTTCTACACGGCTGAAGATCAGCGTAGCTGGCTGACAGGACGGAACCCTTGAACCGGCATCCTGTTCTGCTGGCTGACTGGACGGCACCCCAGAACCGGCACTGAACCGCCCTGCTAGACTGACTCCGAAGCCATCACCGACGTCACCGACTGGCACTAAGCAGGAGAGTGCGGTATTCACGGCCTTCTACGTGGCCCGACCTTTGACCGGCCTACCTTCTACCCTCTCGTTTTTTTAATTATTTAAAACTTTTAAAATATAGTCTTTTTTTAACTTTAGCGTTTCTTCTTTTAAAACCTGTCAGCTGGGAAAAAGGAACGTGACAGCATATTACATAGGAGTCAAAATCAAAGCTGCGGAATTTCAATCGTATTTTTTCTGTGCTCCAACATTTAAATCTTTAACGAGTGTTAAAAGTAAAAATCTTAATCTTAAAACTATACCGTATACAGCTAAGTGTACAAGTTACATAGTGCGAAAAGGGTTTTAAGTTTCACCCAGTGACTACGAAGAAAACACTGTATTTAGCAATTGAATCTGCATTAAGACTGCTCAATCATCGTGTCACGAAATCGCAAAGCGACGTACCGAGGTCAACGGCCGGCCTTCATTCGGCATACTTCGGAGTTTCAAGGACACGATCGGCTGCGCTCGGCGTTCGGTCGGGAGTACGAAATCCTCCGAGTGGTCACGAAGCGTTATCAACAATACGACACGGCCCAGCGCGGCGACGCCGGCACATGCGTAACCAGCTTGTCCCGCCCTCTTGATGAAAAAGGACAGCTGCGCCACCATAATTGCTGTCACGCTCTAACCGGCACTGAGCGGCCAGTCAACGTGTGACGTATGTGCAGGCGCAATCGAATCGACGTGAGAGCGAGCTTCTTGGAACTTATCTCCTTGCACTACGGTTTAGTTTCTACTGGACCAAACGCAACGAGCACACAATTGTTCTACGAGGTAACTCCTATCGTGAAGTGAGTAATCCTTTCCTTATAATAACTAGAGAAGTCCTTTCGTTGGCTAACTTTTTGACACTGTTAGTATGATGTCCACTCGGCGTACCCCGCCCGAAAAATCTGCGCAAACGTTGCTAAAACCGAGTATTTTAGTTCAGGAATCAGACTCTGCATCGGACTGTGTGGGCTCGGACCCGGATTGTTGTGGACAAGTAAACATTGCGCGTCGTTTCAAACGTAAATTTGATGATTCTGCCCTAAGTGAAATTAAAGATATGCTAGCTGACTTACAGCTTCAACAAAAAACCCTAACGTTGACATTTGGTCAGGAAATGGAAAAGATGACACAGCAAAATAGCGCTATTCAACTTTCTATTCAACAAATGTCGGATAAATATGACGACATTCTGTGTCAACTTCAGAAAACCAAATCCGAAAACACTACATTCAAAAACCAAATTAATTTACTGGAACAAAAGGTTGAATTACTCGAGCGGAACGCTAAGGCGTCTAGCTTGGAGCTGAGAAACGTGCCAGAAGCAGAGTCCGAAAACAAATCGGCACTAATCAGAGTGATGAAGAATGTTGGTGATGTGCTGGGGGTGGAGGTGTCAGATACCGATATTCGGAATATATTCAGGCTCAGAAAATCTCCAAACAAGTCTACTCCTATAATAGTTGAATTTTCCTCAATCTCGCTTAAGGAAAACATAATAAAATCATCAAAAGCCTTCAATAAAAATGCTAAAGAAAAACTTAGTACGACACACCTGAAACTAGATGGCGAACCAAAACCAGTTTTCATATCAGAGTCTCTCACAACTTGTGGAAGGCGCTTATATTACTTGGCGCGTGAATTCGTCAAAACAAATAAACAGGCAAGCTGCTGGACTTCGTACGGAAAGGTCTATATCCGCCAGAAGGAAGGCGATTCGGCTGAGCTGATCTCCCGCGAAGAAGATCTGACTAAAATCAAATCGCTATGACTAGTTTTATTATCACATCTGTCATGCTCAATCTACGGTCCTGTAACGATCTATCGTGCATGCATTAATTTCGTCTTTGTTTTTATATTTTGTATCATCCTGTTTAATGGTCTCATTCTAGTAATGAAATCTGCTATACTAGGTTCGACTATGCTTGTTAATTTATATTTTACCTTTATTAGTTGTAACCAGTGGATTTATAGTTCCTCACACTCTAACGCGATATCTCCTTCACAGTCACACAACACACAAGTTTCACACAACATATTACCTAAGCGAGCATTATTCCAGTATATCTGTGGTATCAGTAAACTAGCCCCATTATTTCTTACATCAAGTCGCATGCCCAACATTATAGCTATATACGAACAGGATCTGAGTTTATACTTCAATTACTTAAGTAAATATAGGTCACTTTGCGTGACTTTTTTTAGTCCAGTTACCTCGTAAGAATGCAAAGTATTGAAACCTTACACTCAGATCTCGACTCACTTCAAATAGCTAAATCAATCACATGCGGCATAGACGATGTTAAGAAATATATGTCTACTAATAATTGCACTCTCAATCTCTTGTCACAAAATATTCGTAGTGTTAACTGTAACATGCCTAACCTCACCACACTTTTGCAAAGGTCTGAAATATCATGGGACATTGTAGTCCTCTCAGAATGTTGGCTTCCTTCAGCTAGGAACATACCAAATCTTGATAACTATAATTTTGCATCAACAACTACTCATAGAACGCAAAATGAAGGAGTGGTTATCTACTTTAATAGAAACCTCAAAGTAACAATTGAAGAACCCCAGATAAATGACGCCAACTGCCTACTGCTAAAATTAGATACGGAAACGTGCATTATTGGAATCTACCGTCCCCCCAGTCAGGCCAACACCAATAACTTTATTAGTTCATTAGACTCACTACTCACAAAATTAAAAAGTTTTAAAAATATTATTCTCTGCGGCGATATAAACATCAATATAGCCCCTAACAGCCCAGACAATCGCTCACATGATTACCTAAACGTACTAGCAAGTCACTGTTTGCTCCCAGCCCATACGGCACTTACGCATGGACGCACGTGCCTAGATCATATTATGCTCAAAACGAAATTAGACGCTAATTGTTTTATAATCGAGTCTTCAATTACAGACCACGAAACTGTTGCCATGAGTCTAAACTTAAATTCCCGCCTGAATTACTACAGTAAAACGGCCAACAAGATTGACTATGACTCGCTCGATAAAACTATTGAAAATACTTCCTTTCAGTCAATACTTGAGTGTAATGATGCCAACATTGCAACCGACTTGCTTGTGACGTACCTTTCGACTGCTATATTAAGTAACTCAAGTGTGGTAAAAATTCCCAAAAGACATCAGGTCAGTAAGCCTTGGATAACTAAAGGGTTACTTCGTTGTATGAAGAACAGGGATAATTTATATAAAAAACTTAAACGAGATCCTGAAAATGAGATTACCAAGTTAACCTACAAACGCTATAGAAATTACTGTAACTCTATTATTAAAAAAGCTAAACGAAACTACGACAAAAAGGAGATTGAAAATGCAAAAGGTAATAGAAAGCAGCTATGGGATGCAATTAAAATGATAAGCGGCTCAAGTAAGCCAGCAGATTTCTCTTCTTGTCTTATTACATCACAAAACAAAGATAAGGATTTAAATAACGTTAATAGTTTCTTTGCAAACGTGGGGAGACGGTTGGCGGAGCAAACTACCGCAACCAGTCCAATTCCACATGACTCCTCTTATATTACTGCCATAAACTCATTTGTCATGCTCCCTCCAGATGAAGAAGAAGTCTCTTCCATCATCATAGGATTAAAGGAGAACTGTGCCGTAGGAATCGACCATATATCTGGCAAGATCCTAAAAAGGTACGTAAACTTCATTACCTCTCCTGTTACCCATATCTGCAAACTTGCTATGACGGCAGGTGTTTTCCCTAGAGCATTTAAATTGGCGATTATCAAACCTGTACACAAGGGAGGGGAGAGAGACTGTGTCGATAACTACCGGCCCATCTCCATCTTACCTACCCTGTCAAAGATCCTGGAACGGCTTATAAACCGACGATTAACAAACTACCTAGAAACTCACGAACTTCTTTCGCCTGCCCAATTTGGTTTTCGTTGCAAAAAATCTACCAATGACGCAGTACATGAACTTTTGCAATCCATCATTACAAATCTCGACCAAAGGTATAAATGCATAACACTGTTCCTAGATCTTGCAAAAGCTTTCGACACAGTCTCTATCCCACATCTACTCAATAAGCTAGAAAGGATTGGTGTACGAGGTATTCCATTAAAATTAATGACGGACTACCTTACAGGAAGAAAGCAAAGAGTTCGGATTGATCGTAGGCTGAGCAATGAGGCTCGTATCGAATACGGTGTCCCTCAAGGCAGCATACTCGGCCCCACGTTGTTTTTAGTATACATCAATGACCTTTGCCAACTTCAGCTACATAGTGGTAAAATTATTACTTTCGCCGATGACACCGCCCTCTTTTTTAGCGGGAGGAGCTGGGAGGATGTTTTTCATACTGCTCAAAAGGGGTTTAACCAAGTCTGCGAATGGCTACGATTAAACATATTAACTTTGAATGTCAGCAAAACAAAATATGTCGCGTTTGCACACAAGTCAAATCAACTGCCTCCATCCCATCTTAGTATTGCCTGTCATGCTTGTGCTCCTGGGCCCACCCTGTGCTCTTGTCCTTTTCTCCAAGGAGTCAGCGACATAAAATACCGTGGTATCGTTATAGACCAATTCTTGACTTTTAAACCCCATATAAAAGCCTTGGTCTCCCGTTTGCGCAAACTCATTTATATCTTCAAAACTCTTAGATACGCGGCAGATCGAAGGGTTACTAAGATGGTCTACGATGCCTTATGTCAATCCCTTATCGACTATTGTATTACTTCCTGGGGAGGCGCCGCCAAGACCCACCTAATTGATGTCGAGAGGGCACAGCGGGCTATCCTCAAAGTTGGCGCCGGACTTCCTTATTTATTCCCTACTATAGACCTTTTTAAAGAGTGGGATGTGCTTACTGTAAGACAGTCCTTTGTACTGCGTACAGTGCTAAAAGAACACTCCCTAGTCTTGTTTAACCCGAATCTCCAAAAGGATAAGCGCCGAAAAGGCAGGGTTTGTCAAACACACGCTTGCAACTGTTCTCACTCCCATAATTTTTTCATATTTCTCGGACCATACCTGTATAATAAATTAAATATCATTCTCAATATTTATCCACTAACGAGATATAAATGTAAAAGCTTAGTCACTACATATTTAAAAACCCTAAACTACCAGGAAACGGAAAAACTGTTGATCCCTCTTAGATAGACAACCTCTAACTAACCTTTCTCTCTGCTGCTTTTACAAATTATTGTACTTGAACCACGGGTTTCCTTCAATCATGCTCGCACCAGATATTCTGTCAACCATCTTCGCACCACAGCCACTCAAGCAACCTCCTACGCATACACCCTAATCACACTTTGTTCATATACACTATCCAGTACACACACGCGCTCTAATATCTCCACAATTTGTTTTATTTTATTTTTATTCTTTTTTTATCTTATTTTTTTTGCTTTTACTTAATGTGTTTTGTATTTTTACTTAGCTTCTTGCACTCTTCTTAATATGCAAAACCTGTGCAATAAAAGTTGATCATAGGCCATAGCAGTCAATATGCTGCGGGAGGGCACTGGTGACTTGTAATACAGGTCTTTATAGAGGCCTACCTCAAGCACCAGTCTCTCACAAAGTTAACTCCATGTTCGTGATCCTCTGTAACTTAGCACTAAGAACTTGTGTAGAGAAAATAAATTGATATTTTATTTAAAAAAAAAAAAAAAAAAAAAAAAAATCAAACTTGACTAAGCCACTCAGTTTCAAGAATAGTCAATTAAAAACTCAATCAAAACACAACAAACATTACAAAAGTAACGAATATCTTTATACACACAATCTTGAGGCGAACGTCTGGCCAACGGAAAAACAAGTAAAGTACTGATTTATTAAACATTCCGGCTGAACAGACATTCTTGGCGTGTACCAGCTAGCACCTCTTTATTTAGCACTGAATTAACATGCTCGCTACTACATATTTTGTTTTAGCTGCATTTTGTATTGTTGGTATTTTTTCGCAAGTACGCGCCAATATTGTATAGCTTGCTTGCTTACGATCTGGGTAAAAGTAACCACTCCTGCAGATGTATACAATGAGATTGTACCATGATAACAACTGTATCCACTAATCGTTACCCAACCCACAGAGACACAGAGGAGAACTGTGTCCGAGCAGTTTACACTGCTGGTTAATAAATCATATGTATTTCTGTAAATTGGTTTTAAAAAACACTTTAAGACGTCACATAATGTGATGTTTTAAAGCTAGATGAGGCCGGTGTTTCGTATTTGACTATTGTAATAAGAAACAGCCGAAAGAAACTCAGAGGTCACTGTCTCTTTTAAAGTTCAGACATCGGTCAACTCATATGAGGACCATGCAGATTAGTGTCTGAGATGGTCTTTTAACGAAAGAACCACACAAATTTGAATGGACCTGTCCAGTCAGTGCAAGCATTTGTCAGTGATCGTGTAGCTCGACTCATAACCCAAGGAGCTCAAAGACACGACGAAAAATACCAAAGAAAGGACATTTGGGTAATAATACAGCAAGAGATATAGCAATTGCTATGAACTAGCTATAATTATAGTATACTTTTCAAATACTAAGTAAGCGTGTTTAACGAAACCACTGATCAATGGATCAATGTCTTAATGTTTTCTTATATAATGTGTCAAACGACAAAGCCTGCCCATGTCGTCTTGACAGACGTCTCGACAGTTTCTAATGCAAAGCACATTACTTTGTTAGTTATAGTCCTTGTCAAATGACTAAGTAAATAAAATAAATAAAGGGCAAAATCCTTTTCAATTTAGACCACTCCCACAGTCAAATTATTTCGTTCTCGTCGAATACCTTCAGGTCTAGTTACGAACAACGAAAAACAAAATTATGTAGTCGGCTAGCATTTAAATTCTGTTTAGTTTTTCAGTCCCGAAATTACGGCTTTACAAAGTATTTACATTTAAATGGGGTTCTGGGTTTTATGAAAACAAATGTAACTAGTGTTATACAAAATCCAATTAATTTAATAGTTGTACAAACTTAATTAAAGCATTTAAATCAAATCCTTGTAAACTCAAAAGCATATTATTTTGATTGTGCCTATTTAATATTAATCATATTTCACTTAAATTATTTGTAATTTTAAGATTTGTAAATGCGCTTTGTGTGAATTAAGTAATTTAATCCAACCTTATTTTGGGGCACTAAAATAATTGGAATCGTAGTGTGGTTCAAAACTTGCTGAGAGAATTTTCAGATTTGATTTCAGAAATTGAACATAGATACCGTATCATTGGTGGAGAGGAAGACCAAGGAAGTGATGGATGGATTGTATGTGGTATGCTATGAAAGAGGAGGGAGTTAATGATGGCGTGGCGGTTGACAGAAGAAAATGGATGAAAAAACGTTTTGTGCCGACCCCAAGTAACATGGGACAAGAGCAGGAATATGATGATATAGTATCATCGGTTTAGAGTTTAGTTGCAGTGCACGGTAAGTACCAATTAACTGAGTAAGTAAGCCTATCGTTTTCAATGCTATGATTCGTTCAATATTGATATTAATACCATGTTATGAACACCATCGGAATGAATATTACCATTAGCAAGCTTTTTATATAAGCCTGTACACTTCTGCTGACCCATTTATAGGGTACCATTAGGACACAATTTTAATATAAATTTATTAATTTTAGGATATTTAATTGTTATTTTAACAATATATCAATGATGACGAGACATTTGTCGTGAAGGAACTTTACAAGGTAATACAACAGTCTATTTGATTACACTAACCCGCTTAATACTTCGCCCGAAAACGCGCGCACAAAGACTCGTACGCGTATTGGTGGTCTAGTGAAATCGTACGCGACTTCGTTCTACGTTCGCAGCTAAGCTTGCAATATTCTTAAAGTACGTGTGAAGTAGTGGTGAAGTAGACCATTATTTCCGTTTGTTTTTAGGAGGAAATCATTCTTGGACCATAACGCGGGTTTCCTCATAATAGTCCAAGAACCAATAATTCGATTGTATATGATTTCCACCGGCCTGCCTTGTAGGTTACAGCTCACTCTCTCTCACAGAGAACGCTTGTTTCCCAGCAGTATGAACGAATATAGGCTAGTTGTACTCACAAACTATCTCCTATAAATGCTAAGCGGTTCTGGCTTAAACAAATAGCGATCGCTTTCAACGCATTTTGTATTTCTATAAAGTCAACCGTACTATAATTGACAAACAAAAAAATAACAAAAAACAATCGACGGTTTGATTGTTAAAGAAAAAGTGAATGCTGCAGTCATAATTAAACAAGAGCCAATTAATTTTCGCAATTTGGGGTTATTCTGGGGCTTTTCGGTAGCTTTTCGATAATCGATATCGCTGATAAGATGTCACTTTTTGTAGGCCTCAAGGTGCGAGTATGTGTGCGTGCATTTTCGCTATTTGTATCGAGCCCGCTAGAAACTAGTTGCTCGTGGCTAAAAAAACACACAACGCGCATACCAAGGCCGGTCCGTGGATGGGTGACCATCCATTACATACCAAGGTTCCTCCGTGCCTCGGAAAGCACATTAAGCCGTTGGTCCCGGCTGTCATGCCCGGCTGGCCCGAAAGTCTGACAACCAGTCTTACAAAGGAGTATCGTATTGCCCAGTACCAACTGGGTTGTGGAGGTCAAGGTAAGCAGTCGCTTTATGTAAAATATTGGTATTCAGTCCGGTTAGACTGGAAGCCGACCCCAACATAGTTGGGAAAAGGCTACGATGATGATGATTTATACATTATACAGCCAGTCTTCTAGTTCAAGTCTATTTCGTGGTAATTTAGTGAAGCAGAGTGCGCCGTTTGTAGGAAATAATCAGAGACATCAAGGTTCATTAGTAACTGTGAGACTTTCGATGTCTACGATGTTTAATTAGTAGCTACTCCACTTGCATCTTGTGTCAAAGACTTTCGATATTGTAAGGTGGAAGGCACAATTTATGGCTGGTTGTGTTTGTTTATTTTTGTTAATCAAGAAAATGTTGTGTGCTTAGATTTTTCGTCATTTTTTAAGTAACTGGTTTACTAACTAATTATTTCCGAATTGTGTGTATAACACTTTTAAGAAGAGCGATTCCTAGTCTTTTTTTATCGTGTTATAAGTACCAAACCTGGTGTCAGAGACTTGGCTTTACTTACTTACTTTACTTTTTACTTAAAAATATGTAACTCTCAGACATGCTGGTTTCCTCACGATGTTTTCCTTCATCGAAGCAAGTGATAATAATACAATACACACATGAATCAACGTTGTCCTATTTCACACAAAGGTTGACCGGTAGAGAATGCCTTGTGGCATTAAGTCCGCCTATGTACCACTATTATACATGAAGTTTATATAAATAAATTAATCTGGAAAGTCATAGGTGCGGGCCTTGGGTTCGAACTTGAAACCTATGATTTAGCAGTCCGACGGTCACACCACTAGGCCACCACTGCTTATATTACTGAATTCCTAGTAACAGCCATTGAATAACTGCATTTACTTATTAACTGATACTTGAGGTCGCCGGGTGGTCGAATCCAACCGTAATTTATAGGTATTAATTTCTGCGCTCCTTCTACATAATATGAATTTCAAGATTATGCAGAACTAATATTTAAACTAATATTTTGCAGAATTATGATTCTGTAATAGTTTATTTGGTGTACAATTATTTCAATCTAGTGAAACTATTATGAAGTATTGATTGCTAGTAAAAGCTCATCAAAGTCGAACGGTCCAGGCATTAAAAAGTCTAAGACTAATCAAGAATAGACCCAAGGGCTTTTTATTAACAACGCCGATATTTGATTCTAACAAATTGATTGCTACAAGAGATGTTGATTGAAACCATTTCAATTTCAGCTCACGTTGTTGGAGAAAAAGTCAGTGAAAATAACTAGCAGTTCTTCAAATTAAACGAGAAATGCTCGGTATTCGTGTGGCCCGACTGCGGGACTTTTTCTGTACTCTTGGGAGGCAATGTTTAAATTAGTACGTACTCACGACATATGGAACAGTCGTATTTTTTGGGGTGAAAGCAATTGTTGCTGCTTTGTTTTGACAAGTTTTTGTTTTGTTTGAGCTTATGGACCAATTAAGTACTGTTACTTGGTAGGAACGACCTTTTTAAAAGAAATAATTAAATTTACATTCCCATAGCTATTTCTACCAACCATCTATTTAATCTGTTTATTCAAAAACTTGATGAAATCAGTACAGTTTTCAGAAAAAAATAACAAATAAAAAATCAAACTGTTGTTAGAAAAATAATAAAAGATATAGTATACACGCGTTGACATCATGTGAGAAAGACGACAGCAGTAAAAATAAGTTATTGTGATGTAAAATCACGAACATGAATGAATGAATCGAAAAGGTAGTGAAATTGAAGTGCTTATAAAATCTGGCTTTAAAACAAACAAAGTGAGGACATTGTAAGGAGATGCTACACAAATAAGGCTTAACATATGTATAGAATGACTACGACATAAGGTTTCAACCAAACTCCCTCAGATAACGCGACACCTATTCCCCACAACTTAAGTCTCTACCCTCAATCACAAGTTCTACAACAATAAAGCATATTGTACAAGCATATACGTATCTAGGTATGTACCTACACCAGTTAATGTTTCCAATTTGATTCCCTGCCAGACATATGTTAGGCGCAACATAATGTTTAACTGTATGTGGGCCTATCTTCATGTGTGTCCGTTTGGCGTAAGATCAAACTACGTATCTTGAATTATGGAGTTATAATGTGTTTTGTGTGGGAGTTTAGGAGTGATTAGGTGGGGAATCAAGGAGAGGGGGGCTTTGTTGATTCGTGGACTCATCTGAGATGTAGCTTGTCCAGTAAAATTAGAAAAACTAAAGCGATTTGGGAGTGCCTCCTCGTTTTATTGGGACTTGGCACCAACATCAAGTGCATTCTTAAATAGTTATTCTTTTAATGACCAAAAAAACAGTATTGTATATTATGACAGAAACCCCAAGATAAAAGCATTGCTGTAAGCACTGTTCATTAGTTTAAAACAAACATACAAAACATACATTTCAAACTACAATAACTAAAAAACACAACAGTGCATAAAAATCTCCAAACAAATTCATGAAGGCAAACTACATAAAAATTGTATTCATTAAAAAAAATAACAGAGCCAGTATACGTGAAACAAAAACAAAACAAAATCCGCCACTCAAATCAGAGCGCTGCTAACAGGGCCGTTTACCCTACTACTTAAAACAGGCCGCCTGCTCCGAGTATTTTCTTTGTAACACTAACTATAATGAAAGCTGTGACAATCGGTAACAACGCTGTCTACTCCTTTATAATTAAAAGCGTTGCGTCACTATTTTATTTTTAGATAGCTACTTTTTGTTTACTTGTGAATAGGGGTGATTCTTCAGGTGATTTATGTATGAAGAAAATAAGTTTAGGATGTAACAAGTTCATAAAAAGTTGGTTTTGTCAACGGCAAATGAGTTTTTTGCGTCTAGTTTTAAAATCATGGCATAATTCATTCATAAGTTCAAGGCAGGTATTAGAGGAAATGTTGTATAATACTGGAATTCAGCTGCATCCGGTTATACTGGAAGCCGTCCCTAACATAGTTGGGAAAAGGCTAGGCAGAAGTTGATGATGTTATTTGTTATTGGTTTGGTAAGAAAATTAACCATATTGGTAATGGATTCGTTCCAAAGTTATTTTATCAAGTAATTAAATGTCATGAGGATGAATTTGATTTTAACAATAACATGATATGAGTTTGCAATTTAATGTTAAAATTATTTTGCCTCGAAGATAATATAATAATTTTGCAACTTCTTTTGATTACTATTCTGCAAATAAAACCTAAATAAAAAAATAAAAGCCATTAAGTTTATAAAAACAAACAAGGGGAACCCATAACAAAGCATTAATAATTAATTCAACTCAATTTCTTTCTCTAACTTTTTAAGTAATCCCGAAAGCTTTTTAAGTAGAAAACAATACTGAGTGCTAAGTTACTTTCGTCCCTCCTATTTCCCGCGTTTTTTCCAAGTCAATGTGTTTGAAACTATTAACTTTATGCCATTAAAAATGCTGGCCATGTGTTAACGGCACTAGGTAGACAAAAAAAGAAGACGGAATCTGTCTTTTTTTCTAGATAATCAAGAAAATGACCCCAGCTGCATTAAAATATCAGATAACGGGCATTTACTTACTGAAGCAAGGTAGTCGATATAAATATGTAGATAAAGTTGAGATAAAGGAAAATTCCGACACTAACACCCGTATCTATAAACAAGTCAAAGTGTTTACTTGAGTAAATGTAATTTTTAAGATACGATATTTATTATGTGGTTTAGTAATTGCTTGAAGTTAGAAATATAAAAAGTTAGAATTCTTAGCTTTGCTTTCTTTGACGGTTCTTACTTCGTTTAAATTCTTGTCTATTGCTTAAAAAATGCGCAAGTAACTACTTAAGCTAAAGTAATTACTTTAACTTTACTATAGATACCGGTGTTAGATTTTAAAAGATTATAATTTTATTTTAAAAGTCATTTGTATCACATTCGCCCCACAATAGAATTCCATGTTTGCCCAGAAATCATTTTACCTATATGTATATGTTTTCCTTTTTTACCGTTTTATACTTTTATTTATATTTGTTACGATGGATAGACTGTGTGAAGGATGATACGGCAAGAAAGGAGGTGTCTGATAAGATGACAAGTAATAGAGAAGTATGGAAGAAGAAGACACCAAATGATTTGAAATAAGGGCAGGAGAATGATGATTTACATTCGTTACTTGATCTATGTACATTTCTTGTGTGTTGATAAAAAAAAACTGTAGAATTCATTTTTGAACCGATTTTCGTTTGATTCAGAGTTGGACGAAGCACAAGGGCTCACAATACTTTAATTCCAGGATTATTACACTCGAAACGATTCTATTCATTTTCAGATATTTCCAGCCATCGGAGAGTTATTGTTACATTTTTGAAAGCAGCTTTACTACAACAGTTTTTAACAGGTTAAGCTGTATAGCTGTGTTGAGTAGATTAAGAACGATCGAGAAAAATTGTGGAAATGCTATTTGATGTGGCTTTAGAAGAAATAATTTTAGCTGCTGGTAATAAAATAAAATAAGAAATAAACGAAGAAAATACGATAGACTATTTAGACAAGAACATCATGACTTATAGACATATAGGCAGTCGATCCATGTAAAATACTGATTTTCAGCTGCATACGGTTAGATGGAAGACGATCCCAACATAGTTGGGAAAAGGCTAGGCAGATGATTACATATAAATTTGTATTTTGACTTTTTGAATTCGTCAATTTCTACCAATGAAGCTATACAAAACCATTTTATGCGGATCTCTAATGGTACGGGAAATCTATACAAAGCGTGGCCATGTTATACAGTTATTTATTTAGTTATTTGGTACACCAACAGCAATACATACTAAACATTTATAGGAGACAATAAAAAAAAAAAATGTACTGGTATGTATGCCTATTACAGGTATACGCAGCATTCGCCATAGTGACAACAACATAAAGTTAAGGTAGTTTGATGTTGCGCCGTGTAATTATAACGAAACGAGCTGTACCAGACGAAAGCGCTGTGTTATCAATATTATGACGTCGTTTAAGTAGTTCATATTCCTTAGCAATTCTTTACAGATAGATTCTCATCAAACGCCTTGTAATAATATCGCAAGTCCACAGAATCCTCTAAATATAAAGTGTCACAACCTCAAACGCCCTTAAAATTCTTCTAAAAATATTATTCGTTCCGCACCATTGCCTCGGTGGACTTTAAGTTAAAGCTAACAGCACCAATAGGCCGTGAGACTTGCTCCGTACTTTACGTGCCTCGACTTTATAATGTTACTGAAAATGTCGCGCTGAAACTCGTGAATTATTGACAGAGCAACACTTTATTATTAGATATCAATCGATTTTCAATTTTTCACGGAGTTTTGAGTCTTGTGAAGTGAGTTTTGCTCTGCAGTTTGGTTTGCAGGTTCTCCCACCAAATTTATTGTATAGATGTCGTCCATTGCACGGTCTTGGGACTCCCGCATCCAACTCTTGACTGCTGCTGTGACCAGGTCGTCGTTCCACCTGGATTGAAACTAAAATCACCTGGATAGAAACTGAAAGCGCTATTCTTCCGAATTTATTGTGCGAACCGCCAGTCTTTGAAGGAATGGGATTCATTGCCGGCTTCTCTGTTCCCTGATCATTACAATCTGATCTATTCAAGGTTCGGGTGAAACGGTTTCTTCTAGGCGCGCGTGCTCCACCCTAGGCCGCATCATCGCTTCACATCAGGTGAGTTGCGGCCAAACGCAAGCCTATTTAGTATAAAAAAAAAAAACAATTTAGTGATATTCAAAATATTAAACCGACAGGTGAACGCTTACAGCTGAAACTACAACAAAAATATTGAAAAAAAAAATAGTTTTATCTAAATAGAAAGAATGCCAAATCATTAGGACCAAACCATCGACTGACTTTAATTAATGTGGTGCTCTAGTTCTACTGAATTTTGTTTTATGCAAACACTGAACGACGATTTTTCATCTAAATTCATAAATTCTGCATTTTAATTAGTCAAAGACAGGCGTCCTGTTGCTCCCAAATTAAAGGAAAGGTCAGGCTGCCTCCTCAATTTTACTAATAACATGCTATTTCTGTATAGAGGGTGGTTAAAAATTAATATCAACGTCTAACAAACCTAAAGATAGACAGGTAGAAAATAAATAAGCCGGTCTTGCATTATACATATTCGTCGAAATTGGGATAATTCGGTAACTAGATTTTATCATTTTATGTGCGTGAATAGATTATTATACATATTTAACCTGCCTATCTTCGTTCTTTTCTACAATTTCAAGTAATGCTCAACCTTTTGCTAACAACAAAACATTACTAAAATAACAATCTCCTGGAAACAGTACCTACCAACAAAACAATGAAACGACAACAATAACTTCCAACCACTCAAATCTTGAATTTAATCATAGAACCTGCCAAAACAAGCCCAATATTTCAGTCTTCAAAGTAAATACCCTTATTGTTTCGTGCACAGTTCTAGGCCAGCCGTGACCTCTGAGCCTTCCAAATAAATCATCTACAGTGAAAATCTTCTTTTAAGGGTTGCCACGATCCTTGAATATTTCACCCCGTCCTGACTCCGACTGCGCCCTTTTAATAAATCACGACACCTTTTAAAAATGTACGCTGTATTTGGGTCAGTTGTGTATCAGGAAATCGAATGGTATCAACAAGATCTAACCCTGAAGGAGAAGGCTTTATCTAGACTGGAGGCTTAGGTATCTAAAACTGTTGGGTACAAAAATAGCAAGGCGCATGACGTCACAGATTTTGGGTTAATATAGAAGTCTCGTCACCTAAAGGCTATATATTTTTAGTAAAAGGTTATCCGTTTTTATATTGAAACAAAGAGTACCTGTCTATTGATTACTGGGCTAAGACAAGTGATGTTGGGCATTATTCTGTTACAGATATACTGGTTTGTTTAGCTGAGTAATTTACCTACCTAACGATCCAGTCTAGTGTGTGGCTACCTATTGTAGGTCTTTGAAACTCTCAACTACTTAGATCCTAAAGAAACATTAAGTCAATAGAAATGGGTGATGTTTTCATTCATCTGTAGGACCTACAGCATAAATGTAATTATGCTTTGTGTATGAGTTACAAGGAATATTTTTTCTGTCGAGACAGAAATAACTTGTAGTATGAAGATTCGATCAGAGTATATTTCTTCGGTTTAGAATCAGAATTATCGTAGGGATACATACATCATCATTCTCCTGCTCTTACTCCAATTTATTTGGGGTCAGAGCAGCATGTCTTCTTTGTCCATACTTCTCTATTACTCGTCATCTCACATACTCAAGACATACCCCGTTTCCTACTTCCAAAATCATCCTCATTGACAGGCACTCCAAAAATAAACGTGGTTAACTTCATAATTTGTGTATGACCGTCGGCGTATAGTGGTCCTCTATCGATCGGCTGGGATATTTGCGTGAGATCAGCTCAAGCCTAAAGGTCAATGGACTCAGGAATTACGTTTGATCCGTGGATGAGCTAAGCCGGGAAGCTTAGTGGAGCATTGTCATAATATTTAGGTGTATTTTGGAGAATTATGCGTTTAGCTTGATATAACTTTACGACTGAAAATAGCGTGACTCGGAAAACGCGTTAAGCCAGGTTGTAAATTGTAGACCTGTACCTAACTCTTCGGGAATCGTTAAGACTAGTCGGAAACCCGAATATCTGACACTTTTACTAAGGGTATCGTGCTACTTCCCATTAACTAGGCTAGACAAATGATGATGACTGAAAAGATGAGGCATAATTAATTTAAGGAAATCATTACTAAGGATCTTTTATTCTTATTAGACAGTTGACAAGAAAATAGGGATGTGCTCTTCTCCTTACAACAAAAACATTTATACTTACATAATTTGCTCTTTCAGCAGTTTTTGAAAATGTTCAGCGATAGACTTTTACGGGATTACATGATAAAAACAGTACCTACCTACGTACGCGCGATACCGCAGTCGTAAAAACATGACCCACCATGTAGTTTTCAGCTACATTGATGTTATCCATAAAAATCCGGTTCCTCAGCTATAACCAACCTTAATACATATATGTATATAGATGTACTATTTGTCCGAAATTTTAACAACCAACAAAGTTTGTAATCCGTGAATTTATAGCGGACATTTTTAATATAAACGCGTGCGTGTGAATGAATTCATAACTTCACCACAGCGTAACTTTATACAGTTGTTCAAGGATTTTGACATACAGCTTTAGAAGCTTCGTAAAAAAATCACTAAAAAAGTTTTTATTATTCAGTGATGTATTTTTTTTTAAATATATGATTGTATGGCTTTTTTCAAGCAATCATTGAAAAGCCATTCGTCCAGAGGTAGTTAACGCTACTGCTGACCATGTAGTCTTGGGTTCGAGCCCCAGGTCGGGCAAAGTATCATTGGGTTCATCAGGATTTTTTCAGTAGTAGACCAGAGTCTGGATTTGAGCCCGGTTAATGGCAATAGACTGGTGTGTCAATAAAGGGTGCCTTATTAGATGGGACTTTGACATTTCAGGCGAGATGTGGTTGTAATTAGGTACCTACTTCTCTACCTAACTCTTCGAGAATTACAGGCGTGATGTTATGTTATTTCAAGTATCTATGCCAGTGAGGGCAGACTTATAAATCGGATATTAAATTGCATACTTACAAAAAAAAATACTACCTACAGAATAGACGTTGGTTGGCGGTTATTGAATAGCTGCACACATTGGTTACACTGTATATTCATAACTCTGAAT
Source organism: Standfussiana lucernea (assembly GCA_964057025.1). Taxonomy (NCBI): domain Eukaryota; kingdom Metazoa; phylum Arthropoda; class Insecta; order Lepidoptera; family Noctuidae; genus Standfussiana; species Standfussiana lucernea. The sequence goes on along the minus strand of OZ059788.1, from coordinate 4,825,050 downwards.
TCAGAACTTTATATTTTGTTGTTACAGAATTAGAGCGAACGAATTAAAAGTTTCTAACAATACGAGCCCGTTTGTGTTTTGTTTTGATTATATTGTGGTGACGTAATTATTGTGCTAAATAAGGCCTAATGTACTGAAGTATTGTTTGTGTAAACGATAATTTTCTGAACTAAAACATGTGGTGACAAAAATATCGAAGGGAGTATGCTTAGTTGGTTTGGTCATATTGATGGGATAGATAAAAGTGACTCACCATCTACCTAGTGTTTTCTCATTGAGGTCTGCTTACAGCCTAACCGGACGTAGCCGAATACTAGTTTTATAGCTGGAGCGACTGCCTGTCTGACCTCCAACCAAGTTAGTACTGGGTAATAGAATACCTCTTGGTAAGACTGGTTGTCAGACTTTCGGGTCACAGACTACTGTAACGCCAGTCAAAGATCTACAGATGACAGCCGAGACCCACGGCTTATGTGTGTGCTTTCCAAGGCACGGAGGAAACTCGGTATGTAATAGATGGTCAACGACCGACTTAGGCAAACGTTGCTTAATCTTACCGACGAGAGTTCCTCTATGTGTTTTTAAAACCATCAATAACAAAATGAATGCAGCTTCCCACACGTCAGCGCTCCGCTCAAGCGTACCATCCGTACATCTCTAGAAACATTGTCTGCGGCGTCGCACGCTACATAAATCACGCCTTTTTGTTGCACTTACTATCCCGCAATTGTTTTACCGAGGTTTTATATTGGGAGATAAAAGAATACATCTTTACTTTGCTAGTACACGAACACCTACATTAACTTTATAAGGTTGAGATTCGTACTTAACTAAGTAACATGTACGTACTAAGTTGCATGTATTTGGAAATAGTGAACAAGTCATAAAATCCCTTTTTCATTATTGATTAAATTTCAAGTTGCTAGGAATTACTAGGTAATTAATTACAAGTAGGTTCTTAAACCAATATATAAGCTGTATAAAATAAAACACTCCAGAAGGACGATTAAGTGCGAAGTAAGAACACATGCACTGTGTAATTAAATAAGAGATTAATTAAGCTAACTACATGGCTACTTGGCCGACACTGAACACCGACACTACCCTATACACCGACGGCTTACACCGACACACTTACTGCGGACAGATTTAGCTCCAGTCTTGCATGTACGAGAATTACAAGGCCGCGGAGAAAATTACACCGACATTGTAAAAAAGTATGTCTTTGCAGTAAAATGCACGTGTTGTTTTCCGTTAAAACGGTCTTGGCTGGAAATAGGACGGCCCTGTCGCTTGTTGCTGCTGTGGTATCGTATAAGGACAACTCTAACAAGGGTGTTACATGTTAATTTTGCAGTACAGTGACCTTTATTCTCTTTATTTATTCTTTATTTTGTGGAAATAAGGTTGATGTCAGAGCATAAATAACTATGGAAGAACAATATCTAAAATCAAAAGGACTTGTGAGCGACGTAGTCACTAGTATATTAGTTCCTACAGGAAATGTAACGAATTCAGGTTCGTCGATCCCGCAAGGATATGTCGACATGTTGGATAGATTATAAGAAGGCCTACGACTCGGTACCACATACATGGCTCATGAGTGTGCTGGAGTTGTACAAGGTAGATGCAACTCTACGCGCCTTCCTTGAGTCCTGTATGGGGCAATGGAGGACGGTCCTTCGATATCCAGGACGACAAATCCAGGGAAATGATGAGCCTGTATGGATGTGTACGGATTAAACGGGGAATATTCCAGGGCGACAGTCTGAGCCCACTTTGGTTCTGTCTAGCCCTGAATCCTCTAAGCACATTGCTGGAGGATTCAGATCTAGGCTACCGGTTGAGGAGAGGTGGTCAGGTCATAACATCACCCCAATAATTCCTGAAGGGTGAGGCATTTTGCCAATTAATTTGAAGTCCCATGTAATACGGGGCGAGCCTATTGCCAACAACTGGACACAGATCCAGTGTTTAGGCTGCTACTGAGAAATTCCAGATGTAAGTTAGGTACTATAGTTACGAATTCACTTACCAATTATGGTCTTAGTTCAGTTAGCGTTAAGGTGCTACATCCTTAACCAGTAAATACTGTATTTCGAAGTAATAATGTGTAATTTAGTACTTATTATGAGTAATCGATCTGATTTTAAATGAATGTTAATAACATTTTAATAGTTATTAACCTCGCCTCTGCACTCTGGTTCAGTTTATAAACTCCACTCGTGTTTTAATAACCTGTTAAGTGACAGTTTCATAAACTATTATTACAGGATAGTAATGATGTTTATCCAAGGTTCAACGAACCCGACAAAAGCCTACCTATCTAATTATCTACACGCAATCATTGCCTCAAAGATTGTAAACTCCGTGGTTAGACCTTTCTTTTAATTAAACATTATTATGCTAAAGATTCTGCTTCTATTACACTTTGATTCTTTTTTATTTTAATAACTAAGCATGTATGCTCTTTTGAAATAAACAGTTTGAATATTGTATGAGAAAATAATAGTAGCGCCTGAAAAAATATTACTGGCAACCGCAGCAATCGCTTCTGCAAACAAATAATCTGTGAAGAGGCAAATATTATGTTTTCTTGAGTGTTAATAAAGACTATATTTCAAGTCTAATATTGGATCTTGCAAGTGGGTTTAGCAAACTCTCTGACGTCCTTACATAGGATCAAAATGAACCTACTTGGTCTTATATAAATAATAGCTCACCTAAGTCTCGCTTCAACGTCCATCTTAGTATTTGTTTCACAGATCGCTTAGCATACACAGTACCTAATGCATCTATCGATTTTTTTTTTCCGATGGGATAAGCCATCAGCTAAAATGGCGAACCTCTACACAAACTTACATCCTCTATTTAACACATCATGTAAGAGAAGATTTTTTTTAAATCTTTTTTCAGTGTACACAGTCGTTGTAGGTCTGTACATGGAAAAAGATCGTTTCTGGATTCCATTGAAAATATCATCATTTATTCATTCACCATTATTGAAACATAACAGAAGTCGGTTAACATACCCAGTACATACTATGGTCCCTTTTAAAATCTCTTTCGTACTCTACTGAGTTAACATTACACCTTTAGCACTGGGAACACTTACACCCGTATCTATAATCAAGTTAAAGTAATTACTTTGTATTTTTTTTTTTATGCAATAGACTTGAATTTAAACGAAGTAAGAACCGTCAAAGAAAGCAAAGCTAAGAATTCTAACTTTTTACAGTTGTAATTTTAGGAAATAAATAAACTACATAATAAAAATCGTATCTTAAAAAATGACATTGACTCAAGTAAAGACTTTGACTTGCTTATAGATACGGGTGTAAGAAACAAAATTCAAGACAAGTAAAAGAAAACAAATGGACTGTACTACAAACTATCTTTATTACTAAATAAACTCTTTCGTGTCCAAGATTTACGACTAAAAACTTTATAAACTTTAGCTCTTCAACAAAAAGGTCCGTTACATTCGCGCTTCCCATTACACGGTCCAAGTAACTATGTTAAGAAAGGGACAGGTTCAAGAATTAGAATTTGTCCTATCTTAGTATTGGTGCATCAATATGATCAAAACGAGCATATTTATGACGTAGCAAAACGTAGCAAGTGTGCTCAAAAAATATACCTACTCGTACATTATTGATTGTAATAAATAATGAGTAATTTGAATATTCGAAATGTTGTTCTCAATATCCGTAGATCAGATACTAAACCAATGACGATTGTTGACCAGTTTTTGTGGCAAGTGTGGATATTATATATATAATATTATTATTATATATTATTATATTTTGGATATTTTTTGGTACACGAAATTATAAACTGACGGATACTGTAGCGAAACGGTGCTATGAAAAGCCAAAGTAGACTTTCAAATCTTTAAATGCGCATAGTGGCTTCAAGATACTAAGAAATTAAGCGGATACGATTTTAGTTCTTAATTTTTTCGATCTGTGAGTTCATCATAAATCAAGAAATCGCATGTCATCTAAATAACTGTCATAACACAAAACAAAATATTAGGGATCCTTGCTTCATAATTGGAAAATAAAAAACACCGTAAGCGTACTGCGAAAATAAATAACACCGAAAGGTAGTGGACACAAAAAACATTAAAATGCGTATTTATGAAAACTGCTATTTCTGTATTACGACAGTCTTTTTGAGGACGTGCAACATGTTCGTATAAAAACTTTGAACATCGGTCTACAAAAAACATTTACTGTTCCTCTTGTCTCTACGATCGAAATACAATAAGAATAAAAAGTATCACCAAGAAACCTCGACAAATTGCAGAAGCTCGTTGTACGTTTCAGTCTCAAATAAATAAGCTAATAAAAAAGTTTCCGTTGAGCACTTTTTAACTGAAGGAATGTATTCTCAAAATGAATATTGTTTTCGTGACTCGTTTAAAACGGACTTTATCTGTTAGAAATTAAAGTTGATTTTGCGGAATTTGGCTAGGTGCGTAGATGAGGAAGGCATTATTGTCATAATTTACCATTTCGCGAACGGTAATCTCTCATCAGGTTTTCTTATTCTATTTTTACTGGGAATGCGAGTCATTTAAAAGTTGAGGTTATTTTCTTGTTGTTGTACGGGGTGGAAAGGACACAGACAAAAAAACAGCTGTTTCCTACAAAAGTGCAATACCTACACGGTCAAAATGTATGGAACAGCTGATATTTTTAATAAACGACGAAAAATTTCTACGGGGGGGGGGGGTTCAGAATGATGTACTGAGTATGTGGTTTCCGTTTTCGCGTCGGTGTCCCTTCCACCCCGTATAGCTCATTTGTTTTTAAACCCTGTCCTTTTTTTTGTATTTATTCAATGAGTTCTGTTGAAAATGTTTCCGTTGAATTAAACTTCGATTGGTATGGTAATGTCTATGAAAGGTTCATCTGTAGCACTAATTCACTAAACAACTTCTTCTGAATCAGCTACAAACAACAGTAGTATCTTACTTACTGTAATGAAAAGAGCGAAGCTGTAATACTTAAATAATAAATTAGTAGCAAATCCAAACACGCGACAGGAACCCAAACATTGGCAGCCTGCAAAAATTCATCATCATCTGCTTAGCCTTTTCCCAACTATGGGCTCGGCTTCCAGTCTAACCGAATGCAGCTGAATACCAGTATTTTACATGGAACGACGCCTATCTGACCTTCGCAAACCAATTAGTACGGGGTAAAGCATAACTTGCAAAAATACTATGGAGAGACTGAAGAAGCAGCGAAAGCGACCCTGACCGTGCCAGTATCTTGCCTAGAACTTTAAAACGGAAGGAAAATTAAAAATAAATTCGAAATGTAACAAAATGCGCCTCTAGAGAGCTAGGACAAGGCATGCTTGCGAGTTCCCGATATGGCTGTGGTGAAACCGTATCACACGACACACTCCGTAGTTCTCTTGCAAAGTAACAACGCCCACGTCTATTGTACTGTCTTATCCACACTAATTATATATAATTGCGAAAATAAATCTGTCTGTCTTCAACCTCACGCCTTGAGAGCTGAATCGATTCCGTTCATAGGTAGACCATGATCCGGGTCAATAGGACAGAAGATAGTTTTATCCCGGTATCAGTAGTGCCTCCCCGTGTGATAATTTCCGCATAAAATAAACAATCATCATCTGGTGATGACACAGGGAAACTTACAACGTTTCCGACGACACACATAATTATTCTCTTATGGTCGAGCAGTGTTTTTGGGTTTTTCCCGTAGCACTCAGGATGTATGCCCGACAATAGGCTCGCCCTCTACAATGTGTGTGTACTATTAGGTAAGCACACCTCTGCCTAAACTTCGGGGTTCACTGGCGTAGTGTTGTGCTATGTTATAGTCTCTCATACATAGATATTTCCTACTTCTTGTATTATTCACAAAGTTTACAGCATTTTAAAGCACGTATCAATTTCAGGTGCAGTTCGCGCACGCGCCACAAATTATGCAGGAGCTCGTAACCGTTTTATGGCTGGGCTTTTACCAAACAGCTTGCAAGGAAATGGTGGTAACAGAATTTCATGTTAACTTTATCTAAAATAATCATAATCAAGCTATACTAGTATCCTAAGAAGTATTGTGGCTGGTCTGTAAGTACGAAATTAAAATAACATCTAGATTTTCTTTATAGCTAATTCATCTGGTATTATCTACCCATAAATTGTTTTCCCAATTGAGAAGACATTTAGGCTACTTGATGTATCTCAAATAAATGATCTGGGTGAAAATCTGATAGTGCTAAGCATTGTGTCAGATTACATAGCTAGGAAAGAAGTGAATTCTGAAATGACGAAACACTACAAGAAATGTACCTATGGAAGATAAAAATGTGTTGCGTCGGCCACAAATCAATTGATATAAAGCCAGAATAGCATAATGATAAACAGTATCAATCTAAATAAACTAGATTCTGACTAGTACTTAAGCAACGACAGTACTTGAAGCCCTGCTCATCCTATAACTTCAGGAGCGTAACTCATAATGTTAGTTGATAAAATAGGCAGACTTCAGACTCGAGAACTGAGGTTTCTCTTCCAAACTCATTACCTTATGAGTCCGCTGGGAGTTATGTCAAAACTTGTTCTGTTGTTTAATTATCCACTTACCCGTGATTTCATTACTTTCCCTTTATCTTCAGTACTTTAGCACGTAAGGCTGAGTGTGCTGTGAACCAGAAAACTGATTGTGATTACGGTCTGAGATTGTTCTTGTGATTTGTCTAGGGTTCGCTGAATGGATTGGTGTTGTGTGTAATGGATATGTTCTGAACTATTTATTCATTTAAATCAGTCACACAAGAAATCCGTAAGCTTTCAATGTGGGAAATAAATGCTATGTTTGTTTTGGATGATTTTGGCCATAAAAACGGCAGACTTAGATGCATAATCTTGTATTTATTTTTAAGACAGATTAAATCTAGCCATAGCGCTACCCACGTCACCTTGTTACCCAAAAAAAATATTCAGCATCTACCTGGCCACAATCAACAGCCGAAACAAAAGAAACAAGACAGTCCCCCAAGGCCGCCACTCAAATCATAACGAGCACCCTAATTCCCCAAAAGAACAGTAGCACAGAGTACATTCAAACAGAATAATGAACTGGCAACATTTTGCACTCGTCCGGTTGTATTTTTTCGCGAACTGCACAGTTAGCGTTTACTCTCCTTGTTTTCGCAAGTGCCTGACGTGAATTTTTGAATTATTCAACTAAGCGAGTCTACTGGCCCACTGTGCCTACATTTGAAGTGGAAATTATTACAGAACACGAACTCTCGCAGTAAGGTTCTCTTTGTACCTAGTCTTTATGGAAGGAATTCGGAATTTTTAACACTGAAGTGGTCGGATGGTTCGGGAGTGGATTAGGGTGTGAACGTAAAAAGTGGTGGGACGATATGTGTGGGCGGATGGGTGTGCTATCACTCACCTTCTAATAAAAAATATGCCTTTCGTGGTTACCTAACTAATTTTATATAGTAAGTGGTCGTTGCATAACACCAAAGATACTATTGACAATTCGGATCGACAGAAAACCGTTGGCTGCTCAGTATCCTTGTAGATTCAGTGGCGTGGGCCAACAATACGGCAAGCCCATAAGGCAAGCAGACTGGTCAGGAACCCTAACATCATGAAGAGCAGTAGGTTATAAGAGCAAGCCAAGCTTTGAGGTTTGTATGAAAGTACCGCCACTAAGTAGATTACGATTTTGTTAGAGTCGTCCCGTCTATCGAACGTATTTTATAAGTCTTCGTATGATATCCCTTCTACTTGCTATTTTGTTTTCTACTTGGAATTGTGTTTGCTTTCTGCCTGGCATCATGTTGGTTTAAATAAAAATAATTATAATATAAAGTTCTCTTTTTTATGCACGATATTTTGATACCTTTACTAATCCATTTCTTTTTTATTGGTTTATTATATTTTTCAATTCAATGAACGAGGCGATTATTAACCTGACTGTACCCTTTTTTGCAATAATACTGAGAGTGTGCAGTTGGCAAAAACAAATGTCATTTAATTTACGTTTCACTATGTGGACACGCGGAAAAATCTTGGCGTGTCCAGGTTATACTAATTTTGAGTTTCACCAACTGAACACGTGTGTCCAGTCTCTCGTGTCGAATTGGTGAATAACCCCGTTGAACTAGTGGTTGCAAGCGGCAACTGCTGAGCATGAGGTCCTGGGTTCAATTACCGGGTCGGATAAAATTTGGTTTTTCCATTAGTCTTGATTTGTGGCCGGTTGATGGCAACAGGCGCATCGGGGATAACATGCATGATGTTATATATGTATATTATGTTTTAACATTAAATTTTGAACATGGGTAACTTGCTAGCAATGCATTTTACAATACTAGCTTCGCGTCGATACTGAAACGGTTGGGATTCGAACACAATAGGGAGGTACCGACTACCGCGCTCACTGACGGTCGACTATTTTTCAACCTTATTATTCGGGGCATAAAAGTGAAAAGTGGTCGACCATCAGTGTCTTTGGTTGTTCTCGTCAGTTCGACACTCCGGCCTGCTATTAGCTTAGTGCAGGTTGTTCAATAATTAGCGATTACTTCTGCAATATCACGTAAGCCGATGCTCCGTTCGATACTAGAAGCAGATTATTAGTCGACAATAGAAGCATTAGGGTGAACTGAATGTACCAATACATAGAGTTTGTACATCTGACCTTATGCTTCTGAGCATAAGGTAGGACGTGCAAATACAGAGAGTTGGTACATCCGACCGTATGCTTATTTTACGTTTCGTATCAATTCGAGTAACAGCCAGACATTTGGTTGTTTTTGTTTCACGGAACTTTTTTATTTTGATTAAGCTATCGAGAAATGAAATTCGAGGGATCCTGTTCATAGTAGCGATAATAATAAGTACCTACAGTTTATGATAAACTTTAAATTCGTTAAACAGTAAGTAAATGTTATGTTTTTTTTTTGTATTTTCGATCATTTAAGACAAGTAATTGATTGGATTCTATTATTTCAGTTGCATTCAATTTTAACGCGCTGAATCTTCAGATGTCTTTCTTACGGAGACCTGAAAAAATCTTAATGACAATAAACCTCACGGGAGAGCCGTGGTGGAACAATAGATCATTGTAGGCCCAGTTCTAATGGCCCCGAGTTATAGATCTTCTTTGGGTAATTTGTTTCATCACGACTACATTCAAATTTTAAAAAAACCGGCATGGCCAGAACCAAAAATTCGAAGACATGTGACATGTAACAGGGTTTGTTACACTTGCACTGGGCCCGCCTCTTAGATTATAGTCCTATAGAAATATCTATGAAGGACAGGGTGTAAATTTCCTCAATGCTCCATAGAAAAGGCAGGATCCTCCGACCAGATTGCCCGACAGTTGGTATCGGGTTTTTCTACAAAGTGTTGCTTTGCATCCTCGTCAAATTCAAGGAGGTAACTATGCTAATGATTCTCGACCCGAATCAATAATAAAATGGGTAGGTAATTTTTTATATTTTTTTCTTAATATCGGAAATCGATAACTGTACACCCACCCGTATTAAAACGCGGCCCGTCTAATACTAGCCCTATAACCGCGCTTTCACACACACAAACAAACGCAGACGTTTATTCGATAAACGGGTGATTCTCCTCTTTTGAAAAGGGCTTCATTATGAAACAGCGTCAAATTAAAACAACAAAAAAAAGCAGCGTTTATTATTTTTGACCAGGTACCGTGTTTTATATTGATTATTTACGTCTTCTATGACAACCTACTGAATTTTGACGAGGTTGCAAAACTGGACCTTGTATATGTTCTTAAGTCCCGGATAACTTTAATAGCGTCATTCAGAATTTTGATGTTAGTTCTTCATTTGTGTCATAGATGGCGCTGTAGTACTTTTTGTACACACAGCTCCATTAAGTGCTTACTCCCCCCAAAAGACATGTGCGTTCAAATCCGTGATAGGCCCAAGTTAGTTTTTGTATTTTTCAAAAACATTTTATTATTATTCATGTATTGTTTTAGTGAATAATTTTTTTTTTCATCTGCTTTTTAATATTGTTTTATTTCAATAAAACGTTAATACTTTTATTATTGCGTATAACGACAGCAATAATAGGTTTAACATTTAAGTAATTTAATGTCGTGCATACGATTGGAGGTTCAAATCCTAGGCAATGTGCTTTTTAACATGAATTTATATGTATAGTTTTTTAATTGAAAGTATTTTTCTACATTTTGTTTTACTAATATGTACAAAGAATTAAAAAAAGTCTTTTTAAAATGATTATTAAAGTATTAATCGAATACTTTGATAATTATTTGTTATTGCTATTATTTAACAAAACTTTGATCGTATTTTACTACAAAGAATTATATTTTATAATTTGATAGTTGTAGATATAACTTGAGGGTACTTATAGATTTATTTTAAAAAGGAAAAAGTTAGTAAAATTTTAGTGGATACCCTCAAATTATAACATCCATCAATTAGATAGAAACCTAAAGACAAAGAGGCTCAGACGATGGCAGATAACAATTTCGTCGCAATTCATATGGTCTCGCTGGCTAGTTTGTCAAACTATATAATTATATACCGGTATGAGTATTACGACAATCGACGACTTGATGCGACGACTTTTCGAATCCAAGTCGAAACATTTAATTCTCCTTGAAGTATTCCTAAGGTTATCAATAAGTTTCGAAAAAAATGAAATGTTGCAGCAGTAGTGTAACATTTTAAAACTTGGGGGGTTAGGACATACTGACGCTGCGTGTACTATGTTGCTGTATTAATTGTGATGCCGCTACAGCCCATTCCAGCTCATACAGCTCATTGAGAAGACCCTTGTGTCCCAGCTGCAGCAGTGGGAAAATAGTAGGCTGATTATGTAAGCATAATCAGTTTATTTAATGATGCTATCAAACATAGAAACCACACCATAATCACTCGCACGCTTTTTAAATCCCAAATCCTTTGCTTCAGTCCTCGCGCTCTCTAAACCCTAGGACAAAGCGTATATCAGAACGGCGGCTATCATAATATCACAATTATCGCGCTGTCACACCGCCCGACCCTCATCACACGCATCTGTGGTCGGATTAATCATGGATTAACTGAATATCGTGCGAACAAATCTGCTTTTGTTCAACGTAATCACTCGTGACGTATTTTTTTATTCTGTGCTTTGGCCGTCAATGGCATTGACGAGTGCTGTGCGTTTGAGTGGTTTCGGAAAGAGCTTTTTAATGAAATGGTGTTGATGAGGAGCTCGTGGCTCAATAATAAAAGCCGCAGGGGTCGATCTTCGTATCTCCGTCGGACCATGGATGGGTGACCGTTCATAACATGCCGAGTTTCGTCCGTGCCTCGGAAAGCCGTTAGTCCCGACTGTCATTTGTAGATGTTTGACAGTCGTTTCAGGTACCCAGTGGTCCGAAAGTCTGACAACCAGTGTAACCAAGGATATCAATTTACCTAGTACTAACCGAGTTGTGAAGGTCAGTCAGTCGCTCCATGTGAATGTATCCGGTTAGACTGGAATCCGACACCAACATAGTTGAGAAAAGGCTAAGCAGAAAGATGATGTTGTTGCTGAAGTGGATTTTCAAAGACTTTAAGCCAACCAAGGCACTCAAGATAATATTAGGTAGAAGTTATTAATAGACTTTTCTATTAGAAGCTAAGGCACAGGTTTTCATAGAGGAGGTGATAGTTATCAAATCTATATTATTTTCCCAAAAACGAAAATAGAGATCAGCACGAGACGATCCAGATAATAGACGATATGAAAATGATGAGCATAGAAACCGTCATCACGGATAAACAAAATAAGTACCTATAGCTATATTATAGCTTGAACGTAGCTTTTCACCATGAAAAGATAAAATAGAGAACAGGAGAACAAGCCCGTGGCTTCCAAGAAATCATTAGGTTAACTTATTAATGCTTCTTTTCTCGACAGCATGTAAAGCAAAGTCAGAGGCCCATGGGTGGCATAAAAACTCTCAGGTTAAGCACTAACCACACGATAAAGTAAGAATGCAAAAATGGATAGGATAGTAACCGAAGGATCTAAAATTTAGTATGTTAAAGCATATTGTCCTATATATACGTAGATAAACTCTTGAACAAACTTATGGAATTACAGCTCATGTCCTATGTTTCATATCCTTCAGTTTGATCGTCACACAAGCTCTTGTGATAGTTGTTATCCCACCGACAAGTCAGTTCACGTTTAATTCAATTTTATCGCTTGATTAAGTCCAAAAACTGTCCTAATTCTATACTTTGCAATAGTAATTCATATCCTTTACAACTATCCCAAAGAATAAAATCTGTAATCCCTCAGGCAAAGCTTTTACAAGGATCCTTATTTCTGCTCGCCATCATTGTTTCAGAAAGCGAAGCTGTACACTATTGTTGTAATTTAAATCCATTTACAACAATCCCAACTTCGAAACAATTCAATTATCATTTGCATCTAATACACCAACCTCATTAAGACCACAAGATTCCTTCCCTTCAATCTCAGCACCGAGATTGTGCATATACGACCCGTACGTTATAATTGCCTGTCATAGTAACTGGCGTATATTGGACCACCTACGAGTACACAATACATAACTAGATATACATAGCCATTGTTATTACTTGAGAACTGAGATGACCTATGAATACATTAAATTAGGCGAACTGTTTACACTGTCGAGTTCCTAGAATTGTTGGTTGAAGATTTGAGGAACTGTTGTAATAATAGCGGAGATGTTTTGTAAGGTTGAGAAGTAATTGTTAAGTTTTATTATTAGTGTTCTCTTGTTTTAAGGATTAGGGTTCAGGAAAGAAAGAAAATACATTTATCATTTTATTCGTCATTTTTATTTTATGTAAGGCAGTGACCGTTACATGACTGATTCGATATCACTTCTTTTAAGAGTTTCCATACCATTAACTCCTTTAGTTTTAAGTTGAGCTTCACGATTGCTAACAAATTCGGGAACTGACTGAACAGGTCCGCTGTTATATTTGTAGTCCTCATGATGACTCTTATGATTATGTTGAAAGATATCATTTACGACGTGTGGTAAAGTGAATTTTATTAACCGCTTCAATATCAGTAGAAGATTCTGACCATCATATTATTAGATAATATTAAAGACAAAAAGCAAAATATTAGAATCAACTCAAAATCCAACACTGGGTTATTATATGTATATAAAATCCACGGAAATTTCCAACCTCTCAAGAAACTTCCCTCGGTAAACACTAACGTGCAGAAAAATTGGCAACTCTCGCAAGAAATCCTCGCAAAAAAGGCCATGCACATTATGCTCACAAAAAGTATCCACCCTGGAAAATATTTCTCCGGTCAAAAGTCCCGTGGGACACAACAACTGTTCGTACATGGATCTGCATTTGGTAGCCCGCTTTTAGGAACTGCATCCACTTTTATTTTATTCCCAGCACTTTTTTCGACAAAAGCTTTTAACTTTTATAGAGGTGCTCATATGGCATTTACGCGGTGGATTTCGTTCTGACATTGCATGCGGTGTCTAGGCGGAACAGTTATCGCTGGAGTACCTGGCTGTTTGATTTTAATACTCGACAGTGTGTTGTTATTTACTGTTTTGCTTATCAACGATTTCATCAATTAGGAAATACATCTACTTTATCTTCTTGTAGCTGGCGCGATAATATATTATTATACATATTTTGATATGCCAAGACTTGGCCACCTCTACTAAGTCATCGATGGTAGCGCGGAGGTCTCTGAGGTAGCATGTTTTGGTGCTCAGAAGGCATAAGAAGGATGGTGGTGGAACACAGATTGGAATAAGTAATAAAACCGAAATCATGAGCAATTAGTATTAATACAAACGCTTAAAAAATAAAACAAGAACAATATACCTATAGGCTGTTCAATAATGAAACTTTAAATTCTACACACTACACCTTAACCATGGTTTGGGTATATCAATCTCGCCAAATCATCACATATAATATTCCCATAATTGCTTTCTATAATTGCCACTAACAAACATAGTACACCCAATTTAATTAGGAACAGGAGCATGTAATACACGCGTGGGGTCACAGGTGGGGTCACGTGACCGGAGACAGTTCCCGGCCATGATGTATGGGTGCGTGGCCCTTCAGGTCTGGGCGCCATTTCCGTTGCACGCTCGATGCCAGCGAGGTAAGAAGTTAAGTGGTGTTGTTATTTTGGTTTGAAGTGTATTTTGAGTTTGGGGATGGTTCAAACAGGGAGTTTAGTATATCGTTTTGGGTTTATAGATGTGGTGACGCAAAATAGACGTGGAGTTGATCAGTTTTGGATGATTAAGTACTTATTGTGCATGTGTAAGTTATTATTTCGTTTTCTCTGCAATGGATTATAAATTAACAATGTTGAAAAATCATAAATTAACGACGGATGTAACAGTTATGGCATCGCCTTGTGTTAACAGTTTACTCACGTTCAGTTTTCTCAAAAAATGATAAAAATAAAATTTAATTAACTGTAAATACTGCAGTTTTTATTTCATTCGCATAAAAAATGTTTTACACCACCATAACATTTTAAACAAAGGGTTTCCCGTTTTACGTTAACTGAATATTTAAATATCTCCATCAGTGAATTATAATAAAAATTAAATAGCTAGGTTTTATATAAAATTCTGCCAATTAAATCTGCAACAGTTAGAAAATTAATTCGTAAGAAGCCCGTAAGTCCGTTATCTGGTGCCATAACTGTTTTATGGCTTTCATCATTAAATTCTGCGTTTGCGTCCATCCGATCGCGGGTTTTCGACGATTCCGTCAACTTCTTAACGTAGTAAATTGAGTTAAAGATGGCTGTTTGACACCCTTTTGTCAAACATTTGTTTTTATCACTCTTTGTTCTTCGTTAAATCTTTAAACCAATAGGTAACCAAAACATTTAAGTTGGAAGTTGGAAGGAACACCGAAAACGGTTACCACGTATTCTAAAAAAATATATTTGGGGGGGTTCAGAATGATGCACTCAATACGTGGGGACTGTTTCAGCGTCAGTGTCCCTTCCACCCTGTAGATAAGGTTTTATCTTAGTCAGTTCTATCCCACTACTGGGCAAATGTGACCCCAAACCTTTCCAATCTTCCCCATGTTTTGCCTTCAGTTTGGAACGAGTCCGAACCGTCACGCCAGCATTTCTAGGGCCTGCCTTTTCTGTCTGTCTTAGGCACCCACTGTGTGACTATTCCCGCCCATCTGACCTCATCTAGTGAGCGATAAGAAATGTCATATGAAAAGTGTGATCACATGTCAACGAAGCAAAATTAGATAACTAGAAATTATGTAATTAGATTTTTGCCTTGAAGCAAATTAGATAGCTGGCATTTCTTACACGTTAGACTAGCACTCTTCCCTCTTGCTCAAGAATGAAAGAAGACCCTAGAACTAGACGGCCTGGCTCTTGAAAGCAGATTACGTTTTGCTGATTACGTTTTTGTTAATATTTGATCGTAAGTATATTTAGATGTCTGTGTACAGCATCGTTCAGTCTTTTTATGAACCGATTTTTTATGATTAAAAGCATTTTTGCATTAACTTCCGTTACACTTTTCCTTTGGGAAAGAAGCAATTTTATGAGTAGGTACTATGACTTGCAGATGGGATGTTATTGCTCGATCAATCCCTTGTGGTCCCGACGGATAAAAAGATTTTAATTAGCTAAGTGTTCTTATTTTACGTAATGTGCATTTTACGCAGTCATAATCTATTATACATCAGTACTAACTGAGTTGTGGAGGTCAAATAAGTTAGGATATCATTTCATGTAAAATACTTTTATTTTTATTACCGGTTAGACTGGAAGTCGACCCAACATGATTGGGTAAAGGCTAGGCAAATCGAAAATGAAAATGGTAAAAATAATCCGACAGAGAGAGGACATAAGCGTCGTAGGACGTGGGTTCATACTCAACCAAGCACATGTAATTTAATATATCTCCACTGCTCTCAAAACTGTGAATACCGTGAGGAAACGGGTCTTTCTAGAAACAAATTTCGTAGATATGTAGCATGACCAACAACTACTGGACTCCAGTGCTAGATTATGGTCTACTCGTTGTCACGGAGATGGAGGAGGCCTGTTCGGTATAGGTTGGTTATGCTGAAAAATTTTGTCATCTTTCTAGCGGTGGCATGACATCACACTTGGATTAATGTTTTCTCTTTAGTACATTTGTTCAAATTAGCGTACAATTTTGTACATTTCTCGTACAATTTTTTTTTGATAATAGACTCAAGTCTAGTAGAAAGTATGACACAAAATATTAGCTACCGATTTGAAAACGAACAAAATAATAATTTTACATTACATGTCCACTAAGAGTCTTACCTCTTTGGCACCAAATTCATATTTATCTCTCGCTCTAACAAATGTTTATTCAACGGATATTGTCCAGAATTTCATTTTACACATTTTTCACAAGTCATTGTTTAAAAATAATTTAGTACCAAAATGTTCAAAGGTCAATTAAAAACGTTTATTTAGCTAGTATTTTTTTTTCTTAAATATTTTTATACCGACGGTTTTATTGTTGTTGAGAAAGGCATGAAAGTGAGTTCAAAAGGATAAGGAGGAGTGTAGGTACTTAAATCTGTCAATACCGACAGCCCGTGAACCAAGAAGAGGCATTTACTCTTTGAACATTTATCGTAGCTGTCATTGGGAGTTCTTTATTGGTAACTGAAGCTGAGTTCAGTGGAGAAGGTATTCTGATGATGCCGTTTGAACTTAGTCTTAACATTGAATAAGCTTATTAAGTTTAGAAAGAACGGTTGCCAATACATTAAATTTAAGAGGTGCTACATACATGTTCAGCTCGGCACGATCCAGCACTGCAAAGGCAAAGCAAAGTGGCAAAGCCTGACAGAATGTACGTTGCTATTGCTTCGGAAAAACCACTTGTCTTAGCTCAGTTTGTACCGAGCCGACTCAAACATGCCGCACTATGTTAGATGCCGAACAGTGTTTGATGAAAGCCAAAAACTTAATAATTGGCCAAGATTGGTCGAGTCAGCTTTGTTGTACGACAAATTTTGTCGAACAACAAAAACTCGATGCAGTATTTAATACTGTCGATTCTACCAAGACTGTAGTACTGCGTATGCCTTAGGCACCAAAATGGCTGTCTTCACAATAAAAATTAAAAGAAAACTATAATGAACGTTTACAAAATGGGTAGGTAGCTTCCATTAAGTAAATAACATTGAAAGGGTCATCTTAAGTCAGTGTAAAATAACTCACAAAAGAGATTTGTTTCCTGAGCGTTCTATTCATCACTGCTGAGTTCTCGAGTGGACTCTGGCTTTAGAGAAAATTGGATGTCTTACTCCGTCGTTGTCGGATTTATAGATGTTTCATCGCAGGGAACTGGTAATGTTGGATGTGGCATATGTGGTGATATGAATCAAAGAGATTTAAGACACTAAGGACTATGGAGAAACTATCAAAAGGAATCTCATTAAAAAAAAATGTAACAGCTAAGGTTTGATTAATGATGACACTGTTGTTTTTTTGTAGAATCTTCAGAAGTAGTATACAGTTTTACATGTAATAATTGTTTTCAATCTTAGAGACCGTTTTGATAGATTAAATTGCATTCCACCTAGAGGTAAACTGCGCTAAGGATAAATCTTTATAAAATTCAGGATCCATGAATTGTTTGGTAAAGGGAAGGGAAGGCATTTGCCCCCAGTGGGGCAATACAGGCTAGATTATAATTAGGCAGTTTTAGCACTTTTGGTACTTTTAACATAAATCTGTGCGTAAGCTTCAGAAAAACTAAATTGACAGCACAGACTCGTAGCTATAAACAAGTCAAAGTGTTTACTTGAGTAAATGTCATATTTGAGATACGATTTTTATAATGTGGTTTAGTAATTGCTTGAAGTTAGAACTGTAAATAGCTAGAATTCTTAATAGTAGTTAAGTCTTAATTTGGTTAGTTAATACCTTGGCTTTCTTTGACGGTTCTTACTTCGTTTAAATTCTTGTCTATTGCAAAAAAATATTTTGCACAAGTAATTACTTAAGCTCAAGTACTTAAGCTTAAGTAATTACTTTAACTTGACTATAGATACGAGTGTTAGAACTGAAAGGAACCTTTTAAAAGATAGATATATGTATAGCCTTTTTGTTTTTATTTCCGCCAGAACTCTACCTACTTTAATGAAGACAAAAAAAAAAAATATAAATTACGTGGTTCACCTACTTTAAAAGTCAAAACCAAATCACTCACGTCTGCTTTCAACAACTTCTTTATTTCTCAAAGTTCCAGTAAAACGATGTCATACCCATCTAAAGAAACACATGTACATATATTGACCTGGGAGCCGGAACAGCACGTGTCTCGTCGAGTACATCAAACGCCAGACGTACCACGTTGACTGACACTCGATTAACATCGTCGGAATCGTCCAACCCTATCTGATACCACAGAAGAGATAGGAAGCAGAAGGTCGTGGAGCTCGTGGGTGAATAATTACAGTCGCTTCGATCGATCTTAAGGTTAAGGTTAGGTGACCATCTTGTATACCAAGTTTCCTCCGTGTCTCAGAAAGAACGTTATGCCGTTGGTCCCGGGTGATATTTGCAGATCTTTAACAGGTTGTTAGTGGCCTATCACCGTCCGTCAATATACTCGTACTGAATTGAATATAGAAGTATCTACTTACATATATGGGCATGTTCAGGATCTCGCTCGTAGTATGAATCTAGCCTTCTGATCCTGTCTATTTTGTACTGATACTGTGTCAGTATGCGTTCGGACACATATAAGCTTAATAAGTAGGTATGTTTACGATTCGAGTCATACCTACCTATGTAGCTGCTGCAATGAATGTACCGTTTAAAATAATTTAAGCCGCAACTGGAGGGAAACGATTGTTGAAGAATTCAAACCAAAATCAAACGATATCATTATTTTATTTACAAATAGTTTTTTGTACTACAATCTAATAAGAGCTTCATACTGTCAGTGTCTTTAATTCATTTACTAATTATGCGGAACGGATATTCGTCATATGGCATTATACGTGCAACGGTAACACTGTCATAGTGATTTGCTCGCGCCAACACTGAGCTTACTTCCATTTGTTTCTAATATAAATTGCACGGTAAAAACACACCAGTCAAAATGTTAAATGCCTTAAAAAGAATACGTTCACATTTGAAATTTTCCAATTCTCTCCAACTGGTAAGGTAGGAAATACGCTGGTATACTAATCGGAGGGATCACTCCTTGGTCCGACATGCCATGAATAATGACTCCTTTGGTTCCGTAGTAATAAGCCTGAAGCACCAGTTTAGAGCTGTAACTGGGGTCAATTGACCTAAAGTCTGGAGTTATCTTATATCTTACACGTATTTCTTTGTCCTGCTCACCGCTAGGGTTAAAGTAATTACGATCAGCCCATAGAGCAGCTTCGTTAGCTTTTTTACTGTCAGGACAGCGGTACACGGTCGCCGTTTCGTCACAGTTCTCGTCGTACCACTTCTCCTTAGAGATCTGTCTGTTATTGTTCTTAATCCCTTTCTTCCACCCTCTGCCACCACGCATCTCTAATACCCAGTAATCAGTAACCATGATAGCCGCATGCCCGACTAACCCACTATCGCTTCTGCTTGAGATTAAAATGTCTCCTCTATCCACAAGACGCAAAAACCTTTTTTTATTACGCCTGCTACGTTCACTTGATTTTTTTTCGAATATAGACTCTTTGGTGTCTGCTAGTACTCCAAAGTTGTTGATTATGAGCCATTTCTGGTAGTTCATCAGCCCACTGCCTATCCACAAAACGAATTCCTTATACAATTTCTTGAAGGTGGGCTGGTCTCGTTCGAAAGATTCCGGTGAGTATAATTCGGGATCGATTATTCCCATGAGGACTCCAATGTTGTAGGTGGTCATCGTTTCGTTGGATATTGTGGTATTCTGATCTAAAAATGTTTAGTTATTTATTTATGTACACACAAAACTCAATTTTATTAAGGAAATATCACGAAGGCACAGGTGGATGTACGACATATACTTGCGATATATTATTATTATTTTGATTGACAGCTATTCAGATAGGATCACAGTGAAGTGGCCTCACTACACGACATCAAATTATTTCATTATTTAAACAATTGCAAATACGTACCAACAGTTACTGGTTCTTCATCCAAATCATGTGTAAATACTACTTGCACCAATAGAACCACACAAATAAATGTCTGTACAAAATACATTATTTTACCTCTATCTTTAGAATAAAGCCAAAACGGATTTTATCAAATGACTCACTTATGTCTTTTGTTCATGAAAGCAAGAAAATCTTTATAATATGTAGTCATTGATAACGCAAGCCAAATAATTTAAGAAATTAAGATTCGTTTTTAACTACAGCCACTTGAAATTACGTTACATAATTAAAATCGATTAGATTTAATTGACCATATAATTTCATTGAATTAAACAACTTTATTATACCGTATTACCATAATTATACAAATATTCGATTTCTTATATCAGGAAGTTAGTTGAAACCATATTAACACAGCGTTGATTAGTACAATATTTTGGAAGCACATGAGTTTCATACTGCGCTTGTTTTCATCTCTGCAAGTTTTCTTCTTCATTGCTGAAGTTGGTGCTGGTTTGAAAATCTGGACGGAGTTATTGACAAGATGCTTCCAGTTTACTCTGTTTTAGGCTCAACTCTGGACTGCTATAGCAGTCAATCCCGTTAGAGTCTTGATCCGATCTGACCAACGGGTAGGTGAACGGCTGCGTGGTTTTTTCCATGTACTTTCCTCACTACAACCTGTTCTACAAACTTATTAATATATTCAAATATGCATTCGTTTGTGCCTTGTTATTAACGAAAATTGGGCCATATATTTGTGCTATTTCTACGTACTTCGTCGGTCACCTTAGTTGCTCTAGAAGTCTAGAACATCCAAGCAGCGCATTTCGTGGATCTACGTTAAAATCGTAGGATGTACACTTGTCGTTGTCAGTTATAGCACTAAGATGAATGTTTTATTCTGGGCTACATTCCAGAACATTCGGTTCCCAGATTTACTATTTAAATATTATGGGAATGGATTTATTTTAAAATAATAGTTTCGTTTTGTTTTATTCGTAACAAATATGGTTTCGTAATTGTGTATTTTTAAAAACAAATAATATATTTTTGGATTTATTGTTGTTCTGTAGAATTTATTATTTTAACTCATTCATTCCTCTCGTATCAACATCCATTATTTACGTCCGTCCCTACAGCATATACATAGGTTAATACATATAATTGGTTTTTGAAAAGTTCATTTCAAACGTGGGAAAATATATTATACTTTTACCACGTTTAAATAACAATAAATTTACGTTTGTATTTATAGTACGTTAATTTTCTCAAGTCTTTGAAGTTAAGAGAAAATTTAACGTAGTTATTACTCTATTGCCGCTTGCTGCGAATGTTCTAGTCTTCCGAACACCTATGATGCCTATTCTGATTAAATGAATTATCAATAATTAAACAGTATAGACATAAGACAAAACAACCTGTGCAGTGCAGAATAAATTAACTATTGACACATCTTTTTAGCTTTAAAATGTTTATCCTCACTAAACAATGTCTCATTCAAAAATTCACAGCCATTGACTCTAAAACCGTCCATCGATCACCCCATTTAACCCTCAGCCACTACACTAGAGTAAATCAACCCTACATCCACACTATACTATGTACATATATAAAATCAGTTCTCATTAGCACATAGTGCGCCACGATCACATTAGTATTCTGCTGGTGCTCTGTCATTTATCTAAGTCCAGTCACATTTTCGATTTGCTCGCTATTTATTAAAGATATTACTAGTTTTTAGCTCTTTTTATCTGAGAATATGCTGATGGTTTAAGAGTCGAAGATCGGAAAGTTATATAGGTATTTATTGATAATTAGATGAGTTTTCAATCTTCAACCCCTAGCAAAACAGTCCTTTTTGTCAAGTCCCAATTGGTTGATCTTTTGGTTGCTTTCTTAGGTTGACCAAGGAATAACCCATATTTGGTGTGTTGATTACTTTCTAAGGTTAACTATGGGATAGCTGAATTAGCAAGACTAGATGTACCACATAACACCAATATTAAAGGAATGAGGGTACCTATTCACCAATTCTCATGACTGTAAAATATAAATTACCGATAAATATAGTATAATGCAGCACCCGAGAGACTGACCTATATCAAGGTTGCTTAAAATTCTATAACACCCGGATATCCCCTTGAAACTCGACCCAATTAAATAAAACTCAGGAGCATAGCATAAAATAGTTGACTACTACCAACCATAAAATTACCGTAATAATTTTGACAAAAAATTTAATCAACACTGTTTTATGGCTAAGGAACTGAAAGCATTACTTTTAATATCTTTATATTTTTTCTCCTTCATTATGTGGCTAAGAAGGTTTATAAGCCTTTCGTTCTGCTGAAATATTAAAACAAGACTGAAATTAATTTCGTCTACCATTTCGTAGGAGAAAAGGCTGCCTAGGTTTTTATGAAAGAAACTAAAATGAATGCTTCTTATTTGTGGTAGAGCAGAAAGTTTATGAAAGTTGGTTATGAGGAAACATTAGTTAGATAAAGCTCAGATGTTTACAAAACTGTAATCAATAATTAGGATGGCACCTTAATTAATCTGGCACCTTATTATCTTAAAAGAATAATTCAGATTAATCCAAACTCGACAATCATGACTTCTTTGACTAATAATAAATGACACTAAGCCTGATCTAGTGGTGATATACCGATCAGCGCGTCGCGTCATGATAGTCGATGTTACCATCCCCAATGACGAGAACCTCGTGAAAGCTGTGAAAGAGAAACAAAATAAGATATCTCAACTTGACACACGAGGTTGTTGACATGTGGAATGCGAACTAAATATCATTGTACCGATTGTCGTTACGGCCAACGGCCTGATAGCCTAGAGCCTCGATGAACATCTTTCGAGACTCTTGCTAGGCGGTTGGATCAAGGACCTAATTCAAGAGGCAGTACTCCTCGATACGGCTCGCATTGTGAGGAGGTTCCTGCCTCTGGAGCCCTAAACACCGGTATTTTTAAATGTTTCTTGTATAAGTTATTTTTTTTAAGGAAAATGTGATGAAAAATTACAAAAGGAATGAAATTACTTATTTCCTCTCTTGGAGGAATTGGACGATAACCGGAAATGTTAATGTACATAATTTAATCAATAATTTTAGATAATAATATAGCCGTAAATATTTAATCAGTGCAGTTATTTTGTATGATTATTTTTTTTTGCAAAAAAATAACCGACTTCCAAAAAAAAAAAAACAAAAAAAAATTGGAATAAATGTAATTTTACTTTCGGAAGTCGGTGACTATTGTTTGTTTCATTGACTTTTTTGACACTGACTTCTGAAAGTATAGTTATTTTCCACTTTGGACCAAGTCGGTATTTTTTTTTTGCAAAAAAGTTTTTAAATTGTTCTTTCAGATAAAAGAAGAATTCAATTCAAATCGGTTCTTAAATGACGAAGATAATATGAGATAACAAACACAAAAAAATACAACCGAATTGAGAACCTCCCCCTTTTTTTGAAGTCGGTTAAAAATATAATCACTTGTTACTAACGAACCCACAGCCTATTATCATGGAATATTTCCGACGATTTACTGTTACTGTTCAAAATATTTAAATAATAAAATTTATATCGCTGTGCGGTTTGATTCTCAATTTATTGGTTTACATATCTTTATAGCCCACCACTAATTTGTGTGACATTTAATTAATGTAAGCTCATATTTGCGGGGAATATTCATGACTGACGAATTAAATATTGTTAACAACCTTTTATTATGTAAATTTAAATTTGGTGAAACGCAACATTGAAATATGAAAACCTTAAAATTATTCAGACTGAAATCACGGTAAACTGGATGGCAATTACCCTCATGGGGGAAATAAAGGCGTTAGTTAGCAACTAAAATGGCAAATAGAATTAGCTGAATTCGAGCCACGAGGCGAATGCGCAGCAGAAAATTCAATTATAGTGATTAGTTTCACCCTGCAACTCGCTTTTGTAATAAAAGTATCTAGACATTTTTTCACAAAGCGATATTGTACTTTAAGACAATGGTACAAGATTTACATTGCTTAGATCTGTACTAGATTGATGCGAATGCCAATCACGTGTTGCTTAACTTCTGGTTCCCACCTGAATTTATGGGGATAATGTTGAAAAGGAAATTAGACCACTTCGGTTATACGATGAGAAAGTCAATTATTGTACGAAATGGGAATAGTTCTATCCATGCATAGTTCTTTATTTAAAGAAACGTATTGCTACTAGCGGGTAACATCAAGATAATCAACAAGAATTTCGTTCTATGCGGTGTCACCTGCACACGCAATAATCTTTTCTGTATTCCATACAATAGATTCCAAAATTGACAGACAATACCATCACAATCCTTCTTCCATTAACGTAGCACAATTCCAAAACCAAGATACTTTGTAAAAAAAACTTCAAGATAGTTTCACCCAATCTGTGAACTAAGAAACCGTGCTCCCAACCGCTAGCGATACCATCCAATTGTAAAACTAAATTGCAACGTAGCAGCTGGTACAATCTTCCAGCATTCCTTGTTTCTACTAAATATTTTTAATCCGCCAAAATAAAACAAACTTGAAGGATTATTTCGTGTTTATTGGGCGAAGTTTATTCTCGAGACATTTCGGGCCGTTTACAACCCCTGTAGACGGTGGATGTTGTTAAATGTTTATTAATGCCGATTTGAAAGTTTGTGATGTTTGTAGACGCAGTTTTTGGCTTTACCAGCCTGTTCAACATTGGCCGAATCTTGGATAACTACTGTGTGATATGTGGCACGTCACATGAATTTCTTAGTGTCCTCTTTTACTTTAGAAAGAGCTATCGTACTCGTATAATTTATAAGAGTTTCTAAGATCAAGGTCACAAAATTAAAAACAGGTGGAAGTGGGAGTGGGCTCGCCACGTCACACGAATGCACCCGGAGAAGTGGGCAAAGATCGTCAGTCACTGGACGCCTGATAAGGCCAGTGACTGCTGCTTTTGTTTTGAATGCTTCTTTCTTTTGTGTTTCTTTTTATAAAGAAGTGTCTTTATACAGATATTTAGCCAGAAACTGTACAAGACAATAAGATTTGAAAAGAGAAATCGGAACCTTTGTAGACAAAGGTTCCGATTTTCTTTTTTTTTAGTGTGTGTGTGTGTGTAAGTGTGTGTGTGGGTGTGTGTGTGTGTGTGTGTGTAAAGTGTGTGGACACTTTTGGCTGGTGAGAAAAGGGCAAAATATATTTTTCATCCCACCATCTCGGAAAGAGTATTTTTAATCTTCAATATCTGAGTGGAAAAGCCGTTTTTATTCTCTAGAGGATAAAGTAAATTGAATTTAGAACATCGTGTGCACTAAGTTTGTGAATTAAAAAAAACATTAAACCTATTTACTGCTACCTCTATGGTGCCGAATATATCATACAACTTTTTTTTAATTTGTTAAAAACTCAGACTCGGAACCTTCTTGGTGTTATTTTTTCAATTTGCTTTGTACGCGGTTCTTTACGCGGCATTTTTTCACGTCATTGTTAAACCTTATATTAAAAACAAGAAACTTGAAAACGAATGAAAAAACTAAAATGAGTGATTCTAGCGACGAGTTAGTTTGCTTGACGCCAACAGAATTGACTGAAACTGTTAATAATGCGCAAATGAGCTTTCTCCCTCAACAATCACGCGAGAAGTATTTAAAACAGTACGATATGTTCAACACGTGGCGACTAGCAAAAGGAGCCAAAACTTTCTCAGAAAACGTTTTGCTGGCATATTTTATAGAATTATCCGAGAACAAGAAAGCAAGCACTCTATGGAGTACGTATTCGATGCTAAAAGCAACAATAAAGATGAAAAAAGACAAACATATCGATACCTATCCTAAATTAGTGGCATTTTTAAAAAGAGCCTCATCTGGTCATCAACCAAAAAAATCGAAGGTTTTCACAGTATCTGATATTGAAAAGTTTCTTAACGAAGCACCCGATTCCGTATATTTGGCGGCAAAAGTAAGTCAGTTGCACATTCAGTATCTACTTAAGTATATTAATCTCAATTAAATAGTATACTTAGTAGATGTTGATAGGCATAATTATGCGTTCATATCAATTTTATTCATTTATCTACTACAATACTCTTTACGTTACAGGTTGTTCTTATTATTGGAATAAACGGAGCATGTCGAACTAATGAACTAACACAACTTAATGTCAAAAACATTGAGAAACATTCAGATGACTTACTATTAATTAATTTACATAATACAAAGACAAAAAGAGACCGCAACTTCGTCATTCGCAAGGAATACGTAACGATTGTTGAGAAATATCAAGCCTTACGCCCGCCTAACACTCCAATCAATCGATTTTTTCTACAGTATCGCAATGGAAAGTGTGTTAGACAGCCTATGGGTACTAATAAAATTGGCAGTATCCCACGAGAAATAGCAACATTTCTTGAACTTCCAGAACCCCTGTTGTACACGGGTCATTGTTTCCGACGAACTTCAGCCACACTTTTGGCTGATTCCGGAGCTGATCTCCTGTCCCTTAAGCGCCACGGAGGCTGGAAGTCCAATGCAGTTGTAGAGGGATACATAGAGGATTCCATCCAAAATAAGTCTAAAATATGTGAAGGCATCGTAGGAGCCATTACACTGAAAGAGCCTCAATCGGATCCTTGGACTGGCCCTTCTACATCAAAAATAAGCCGTTATGAAACACCTAACCATCTCCCTATCTCTCCAACATTCACGCCAAGGGAATCCGATGAATCGGTACAACTATTAAGTATGACAGATAGTTTACCGAAAAACAGTACACAAGTGACTAACACCAATATTACAGTACCAAACAAAAATATTACACTCAATTTAAATAACTGTAGCAACGTTACTTTAAAATTTTCTTAATTATACCTTAGTATTATTTTGTTATAATTTAAAGATTATTCTGTAATACTTACCTGTCATAATGTAGTAATTAATACCTAAACTGAAATAAAAGTGTACCTATCTTGTGATTGTAAACGTTTTTTTTTTTGCATTTAGTCATTTCCTCGCTGAGGTGGAATGAAAAGTTACGTGTTGCACTCGAGTGCAAAGATTTTTCACCTCGTGCTCTTTTGATTCCCTCGCTAACGCTCAGGATTCTAATTTTGAATCACTCGCTGCGCTCGTGATTCAATTTTAGAATCCTTCGCTTGCTCGGTCATCAAAATTGAACACGCGGTTAAAAAGCAACTTTGCACTCTTGTATAACAAATAACTATTGCCCATTGAATATTTTGTTTTTTGCTGGTTGTAAAACTAGCGCGCAGCGGGTCGATTACACTTAGATACAAGCAATGCCCTTCAATTTGGGAACTCGGCCACCTTCACTACATTATATGCGTTGACACAGACAAGCAGATCAATTTTTCAAACATATTGAAGCAATACATTAGAAATTTCTTTCTAAATACGTATAGAAAAGTATGTAATCAAAATTCAACACCTTTTCTGCGATCACACACATTCATGTTCATAGTGGACTTCTATCAAATCACTCCATCATCTTATTGAGTAACGCGATGTTCAAGGGTGTGGCCGACAATCCATCTTTTGTTGTGAAACTAAATGTCAGCGACAGTGTAAGAATGGAAACGTTTGGTAGTTTGATACTCCGTCGATTTCCAGTTCGACAGTTTGATCGGCTGTTAAAAATTTATAGTATGCAACACTACCACGAACATTATCACACATTACATTGTTGTTATAAGATGTCTAGGAAAGGTGTAAACGTTATATTTTTGGTGGTGATATTTTATAATACAATAAAATCATCAGTCTTTCACTGTCCAACATATTTCTCGCAAATGAACGATCAAAAGTCAAATATGAATTTACAGGCGCACAAACGGCATGGCTACTTTTCTGAGTTATCATAACATAACTATAAGACCTACTGTATCACCAAAAATCGCACTAATAAATAGTTTTACTTTGACTTTGAACATCACACCTATTTTTTTTTTACATTTCGCTAGATATGTTTTTAAATCCCGTGTTCCGATCAAAATTGAAATGGTTGCATTCAGCACTGGCTGGCTGTTGAAAAGAAGGCGCTATTCTCCATATTTAAATCACTTATTTAAATGTAATGCTGCCCGCCTTTTGGGCACTATTCTTACTGACAGCGACGTGGAAGAATATTTTGACGCCCTCTAATTTTTCTCTCATTTTGATATTTGTACAAATTTTTATGATTGTTATTTTTGATCTATTTGTAGTTTGTTTAACTTATTTAATGGCTAATAACAATTCACTGCTGAAAATTGTAATCTAAAGCATTTTTCTTTCGAACTAATTTTAAGAAGCAAGAATGCAGTTGAATAAATAGTAACCTATTATTTTATAAGTTACATGCTATCCTCGATAAAAACAAAAACTGTCACAAAGAAAAATACTGTAAATCCTGTCCCGATTATAACCGTGAAAAATCCCTGAAACAGAGTTTTGTTCAAAAAAGATAATTAACTAAAACGAGGATTTGGGATTGTCTGACTGTCCACTTATTTTTCTGTAGGTCCGTTTCAGTAATCTGGGCAGCTCAAAATTTCATTTATGTTCCTAATCGTGAAAAGTAATGTAGGTATCCGAAATGTTGAGCTTTACTTACAATATTTAATCTTGATTTTCTATGCTTTTTTTTGTAAAAGTCGTCACTAACCGGACATTATACTTAAAATGTAGGACACAATTTTTCTCTAACAATAGATAATCTTATTAATAGAAGTGATTCAAAAACTATAGCATTATTTATATTCTCGATAATTAATATATCAAACAAATATTTATTTTTATGTGTATTTAACAACAAGTGTGCGCGAGATTACAAAAACGTAGCCACATGAAAAGAATATTTTATTGCTTATTATTTTCCGTTCACATGTTCTAGTCATGAATAATTAATGAATACTTCTGAAAGGTTTTAAATTAGAGAAAGATTTAAAATATAGTAAAAACATTTTGGAGTTGGAATTTTAAAATGCACTCGCATCTGGGCTTTCTTCTGGCTACTTTACGTGGATCACTTATCAAGCTGAAGACATTCCCATTTCGCTGTGGGGTCATTAATCGTTGCAAGAGTTTGTGCAATCGAGTCGACGAGTTAATATGGTTCCATATTTCTCTCTCTCTGGCCAGTGCTTATTGCGATTTGGACGTACGTCCACATTTATGTGTTGCTTGACTTTTATTTGAACAACAAAACGAAAATGGAATCGTTTCTGAGTTTTATTAGGTGTGAGTTTCTGGAGGAAGAGATTTGAGAAATATATTTATTTTAATGATGATCGATACTGTATAGGTGTTTTCATTTGTTCAAGACTATAGTTTTTCTAGCATCCATCATTTCATACATTCATAACAATCATAAAAAAAACATAAGAATCGGTTGCAATGACCACAAGCCGTGGAAAGCCACATTTGGTTTATGTACTACCATCGCCTTGTCATAATCATTTACTCGTATCACGCATATCATGAACATAAAATAAATAAGAAAACTTATAGCAGATCAATATGAAAATATCTCGACCCATTTCGAAAAGTTCCAGCTAGAACCCCTTTCGATAAAATAAAAATTCCGCCAACGAAATACGAGACAGCCTGAAACGCAAATACTTGGCACCACCTTGAGAATCCCGGGTGTGCTATGCAATCTAATTTGAAAGTCACCATTATTCGTAGCGCGCCATACCAAGTCACGTCGACTTCTCCTCGACAGACTTCCATCTTTATTGATGTGTCGGAATCATATCTTTTATTGTCGTCCTTTGTCAACTGATAAGCATTTTTATGACTGTTTTACTTCTTCTGTTTTATAGTCCCCTGGTACAATAACATGTGTATTTTCTCCACACACGCAAAACAGATTTCTAATTAATTACCAACAGAATTTACTACGGCATTGATTTCATAAACGCGAGTTTGAACTCACATAAATTACACAGGCGTAATATAATATAATGTAACAAAAGATAAGGCTTTGTGGCTAGCAAATGTTAAGCATTGAGGAACGTCGCACATACGAACCTCGCCTTACTTGTGAACAATCCGTGCAAAATTACAATTTTACTTTAACACTCCCCAAAACTTCGCCCATCCAGATTTAAACTTTCCGCCCTCTAAACAGGAGTTTAATTTCGTATTTTCCAGTTTTCCAACTGTAAAATGATATTGGCGTAATGACGTAATTTGCCTGTGGCAATTATAACAATCACTTTCATGAACTGTAGGCTTGTTTGCGAATTGCGTTCCGTAAATGTCATGTTTTAAGTCCTTTGGTCTATAATTATGTGGGATTAAAGATTTATGATTAAAAAGCTTCATTTTTCGTGTCGTTTGCTTTATCCATGTAGTGGATTGAGCCTGTAGTTGTTGGATTATGTTGTGTTATAAATAAAAAAAGAACAACATCTTTCAGGCTCGTATGACTTGTAGGTAGTTTCGACAAGTTACACTTTAATAATTAATTAATACAGAAGCTTTGAGCATATATTGTTTCGATATTCAGAACCTGAAAACAGTCTTGCCACTGTCAAATCGTATTTTTTTCATTCGTTAAAAATCATGAGCTTCAATAATTGTGACCTTCTGAGTTTTGAAGCACATTGCCATTCATATTCAGTCACCGTAAGTTAAGTGATAGTTAAGTAACACTAGCGTAAATGCGGGGAAACCCACGTGTTAATATTAAATTCTATATTGGTGTACCGAGACTGGCAGACGGCAGGTGACACGAAGACGTGTTTAAAATAAACTGTTACGCAGAGTCTAAGTTTGTATAGTAGATATTATAGTCAGTTCGCCAAAGTGTAGGTAAATATTAAAGTAGACAGGCCTTGTAAGTTTAGTAGAACGAGGTTTATAATATGGTGCATGTCTGATGATGCTTAAGGTAGGTAAATGCTAATAATAGACTGGTTATTTAAAACTAAACGCTCCTTCCGGATCAGGAGAGCTCAAAGTAGCAGATTTGCGTAAATGTTTCATGACAGTGAATTTTATAAATATGGACTTTTTTATCGCGTATGGCAATGAAAGAGTTGCATTAGTGTATGTGTTGCTGTGTTTTATGTTATGAATGAAGCAGCAATGCTAACTATTATTTAAAGCTAATCAAAAAAAAAAATCTTTGCTATGATCTACAAATATTTTACCACAGCTCACTTTATTCTCATATAGATCAGATTATTTTCGATGCTACTAGTATACATCTGCCCAGCAGGCAAAGGCCTCAACCGTTCCTTTCCAACTCTCCCGGTGTTTTGCCTTCTCCGGCCAGTCAAGAACAAGTCCAAATCGTGACGTTTTTTGGGCTTGCGTCGGTAACGACGACCGCCTTCAGGCAACCATTGCGTGTGTGATGTTTCTGGCTCATCTGTTTACTACTATATATTTGACACAAATGCAATTTATATTTATAATATGCGACTATTCATTCAGATCGAATGTAAATGGCGTCTGGTCGAGCTCAGTTTGTCGGGGGTACAAACCGCAAGAGTCTGGCTGTGTGCCTTGCCAGACAGACTGGTCAGCGCCTAGTTATAGAACATATACGTGAAAAAACGTAAACGTAGCCAGTAAATTATTACGTTGATAAATTTAATTGTCTTGATGTTATTATTTAGGTACGTATAGTCGCATAGCGGTGACAGCAAATGTGTTTGCTGCGCAGAAAAATCTTGAGTGAAAATCGTACTGCCACTCAAATTCTTATAAATGAAAGTATTTGGGTATAGTGTTATTTGTGTTGTCTTAAGTAAAATATATTTTGTGTGTAAGTCTGGCCAAACAAATAAAGAAATTAAACTTCTCTATAAATTTCTATAAATAGATTTCCTCTGCTAATATATTTATTTAAGCAAATCTCCCACACAGCTAATCGAGTCCATTACCATTCTCCAAGAGAACGAAAAAATACAATTTCACATTACAATGCAGCTTTTATACGGGAGCTCATTATAATAATTTCATAAACCGCGGCATGGAAACGGCGCAACGTAATGAAATCGAAATGAAACCGTTCGTGTGTTGTTTCGGAGTAACCCGAACGGCTTGGCCACGAGATTCACGCTTTATACAGCAACTGCACAGAACTTAAACCAAAGGAATTGCTTAGGGAATAACATAAACAGCCTAAGAGCAGTGTTAGCCCAGTTGTTAAAACCGCAACTTACGACCCAATTTCAATTCCGCAACTTCAAACCCAAGCAAGAACTTTAATTTGTGTAATTATTACACCATTACAAACGGTGAACGAAAACATTGTGAGAAAACTGACATGTCCGAGAACCAAAAATTCTAAGACTTGTGGCATTCGCCAACCCGCATTGGGCGGTGAAATGGCTGCGTCACATTAAACTGATAGCTGAGTGTGTAATGATGTGTGGACGATACTGCCTTATTGCATGAGGTGCTGGGTTCGATTTCTAGGTATATAATAGATAGATAGGTAGTATAATTGGGTTTTACTATTATCAGAGATTCTTCACCAGCAGCCACGGAGACTGGATTTGTGTCCCGCTGATGGCAATAGGCTCGTCCCCTAGTACGTGCCACATAAACATAACTGGCGAAATGTGGGTGTACTGCTAGCTACACCTCTGGCTAACCCTTCGGGGAATACAAGAGGAGATGTTATGTTTTGTTTGTACGAAACTCACGTGAAGGAAACAAGTGGAGTCGCTTGTCGCAAATTGCATCGGCTGAGGCCGTGGACGAGGCGCAACCAGCCAATTGCGGTTAGTAACACTTTACCTAATGAGTACTTCTGTTACTGGGTGACTAGTTTCACCAGTTCAAGAGTATTCAGTTAAATTGTATGAAGTGTACTATTACATTACACTAACGATTAAATCTGTCCACTCAAAGGGCGCAACGACGAGAATGAGTCCACAAAACTATTTTAATTTTAACTTGTACAATATAGCTTGGAGTCACAATTATATTGTAGTTGAGCTACTTGCAAAAGATTATGTCTTGGCCGTGACGCCACCGCGCACTTACATACCCGTACTTACCTCCGTGTTTTTAATTCCAAAACTAAGTAAAAAGTGCATAAAACAGCGACAAAACTATACAGTTATATCCTACAGTAAACGAGTGACAAACTAAGTGCAAAATAACAGTGAAATAACGACACCAACTTCGTGTGTGAGCAGTTTTAATATCATAACGAACTAAACTTTTAAAAAGTGTTTATTTTTCGGACTTTGAACTCATTAGCCACACAAAGGAATCACGTACACCAATCCTGACCACTAAAGCAACGCACAGCAAACGACACACGTATTTCAAGCGGCAATATAATAGTACGCTTAGCACTGTGGAGTAGTGCGTTTCCACGAAATTGAATCAAGCGGTCGCTAGATCGATTCCGGCACACTGCATTTCTTTTTGCCTTTTATAATTTTATTTTATATTTTTTCCGAATTATTTTCTTATAAATTCTGCAACAATATGCACAGAACACCGCCTAAAACAGGTTTGAGTCATGAAAAATCTGTTTCCGAGCCCGACATCCCGACTGCCTCTACCGAAAAGGCAGACGATTTTAATATCACCGTACGGAACAAGCGTCAACGTCTTACCGCTTCTCCGAATGACGAGGTATACGCCGAGCGATCCACAGCATTTTCTGATTTCAAATATGAATTAATGGAGATGTTAACAACTTGGAAGTCCGAGCAAGAAAAGCTTCTCACATCATGGAAAAACGATCAAGCTGCCATTTTATCCAAGCTGGTCAGGGAAGTCGCCGACCTTAAACAGAAATTCCTTTCGATTGAGGAATCCAATGCCGAAATGGACCGCAGCATGTCTTTTATAAATGATAGATACGAGGATCTGAATTCTAAAGTTTCGAAATTGGAAAAAGTAAAAATTGATAACGAAGACCACATTAACCGTCTACAGAAGCAAATACAAGATCTGAACTTCATGTCACGACAAGCTACTATCGAGCTGCGTAATATCCCAATCATAGAGAAAGAAACGCCTGAAGATCTCATTTCTACGGTAACAAGCGTCGGGAAAACTGTTGACATGGAAATTCAGTCATCTGCTTTCCGGGATGTATATCGCATTCCCGGAAAATCAGGTTTATGCAGACCTATTGTTGCGGAATTTAGGTATGTCAATATGAGAAACGAATTCCTTGCTAAGGTGAGGAAGTTTAATAAAGAACGTCCCATTAATAATAAGCTGAACACACAATTGATCGGGATTGCTGGGGAAAAGAAACCAGTTTACGTTGACGAACACTTACCTCCCACAATCAAGAAATTGTTATATGACGCCCGCCAGTTTGCTAAAGCAAGGAGTTACTCCAGCTGGTATTCCAACGGAAGAATTCTCTTGAAGAAAGACCCAGCTGATAAACCCGTTGAAATTAAATCTGAGAAATGCCTTACCATGTTAGCAGTACCAGAACTAGTATCATCACGAGTTCAACAATGACTATTCTCAATTTCCCTTAAAGTTATTCGCGTCTATGCATGCATTCAATATTATTTTGATAACTATTTCGTCTTACTGTCAATTTATGTAACACTTAAACTACAAATACAACAAATACATTTTACACACTGTGTATACAGTTTCACTAAAGCTAACAATTGTAATTACGTCATCAGGCTATTTTGCAGTTTGATGGCTGGCAATTCTTTCATAACTTACTATTTCTCTTCACAAACACTATTGCTGTATTGCAAAGAGTCCTCGATTGGATCAATAACCGAATCCCGTGTTTCGTATTTTGTACTCAATTTTACCGGTAACCAATGGCTAATTTAAATGAAATTTCCAACGAATTGGATAAAATCTCGGTCGCTCAATCATTCTTGTGCTCTCCTGAAAAATGCCCTGAATTAGTCCAGATGCTCAATAATAACTTAAAAATAGTTCATATTAACATTAGAAGCATTAATAAAAATTTTGATCAATTTCTAACCATGATTTCATCAACGAAAATTGAGTTTGATGTAATAGTACTGACAGAATGTTGGTTGCAGGTTTCTGGACCTATTCCCATACTACATGGTTATTCATCTTTCGCTACAAATAATAATGTAATAAGAAATGACGGAGTTGTAGTTTATATTAGAGAAAGTTTAAAATGTGTGACGACGGAACCATCGTTTCAGGATGCTAACTGCATTATATCTTGCTTGGGGTCTGTAGCAATAGTTTCCGTCTATCGCTCTCCATCCTACCAAAACCTAGAAAACTTTTATAATAGTCTGCAAGACGTAATATCTTCTCTGAAATCCGTCAACATTATCTTAATAGGTGATATGAATGTTGACATCAAAACAGGATCTAGTGATCGACACGCTAGTGACTATTTAACTCTCACCGCCACTCTCGGACTACTTCCTGCGCATTCTCTACCAACCAGACTTAATAACTGTCTAGATCATATAATGCTGAAATCTAAGAAGGCTTCTACCGTGCTAGTCCTAGAGTCTCACGTTACTGATCACCACCCTATCTGTTTATTTCTGCTCCTCAATTCCAACTCGGGATGTAGTGGGCAAAGAACATCATCACAGTACGATTATGAAGCCATTCGTAAAGAACTGGACAACACCGACTTCAGCCCAATCCTAACCTGTACAAATGCCGATCAAGCAACTAATCTGTTCATTGATATTATACAACGTGTAATTAATAATCACACCCGAATAACCAGAACACATAATAAATGCAGGGTTCTAAAACCGTGGATGAGCACAGGACTGGTTCGCTGTCTAAGAAATCGGGATAGAATGCATATGGAAGTCAGAAAAAAGCCTGATGACTCCATACTTAAAATAACATACACGCGGTATAGAAACTTTTGTAATACCTTAATAAGAAAGTTGAAGCGAGCATTTGAAAAGGAAGAATTTCTAAAAGCCAAAAGTAATCCTAAGGCAACGTGGAAAGTGATTAAATCTATCACGAATACTAATGTTCAAACCCGACCCCCTCGTGAACTTCTGCGTGATTCAGTTGATGTTAAAACATCGGCAAACAAAGTCAATGAGTTCTTTGTCAATATAGGTGCAAACCTGGCGTCGAAAATTGGAACCACCACTATCACCACAGCTGTAGCACCACCACCCAGTCAATTATCAAATTCTCTTGTAATCCTCCCTGTGGATGATGAACAAGTGGCTGGAATTATCCATGACCTCCGTAGTGACTGCGCTACGGGGTGGGATAATATTCCAGCCAGAGTTATCAAGAGTTCGCGTACTGCCTTAACCCCCGCAGTCACTCATATTTGTAACCTGTCCATAGACTCTGGAATCTTCCCTGAAGCTTTTAAGAGAGCCGTCGTGCATCCTATATACAAAAGCGGGGGCAGAGACAACGTCGCAAACTATAGACCCATTTCTGTTTTGAGTACGCTTTCAAAAATCCTGGAGAGAATTCTGAACAATTGCTTAGTCAACTTTCTGGAAAAACACAAATTAATAGCTCAAAACCAGTACGGCTTTAGATCAGGAATTTCCACAGAGGATGCCGTTGCTGCCTTCACTAATAGTCTGGTACGCAAACTAGATGATAAATTGAACTGCTATGGCATCTTCTTAGACTTAACCAAAGCGTTTGACACGGTCTCTGTCCCTCGACTTATTTCAAAGATAGAAAGCTTAGGAGTGCGAGGCGTAACTCTCAACCTATTAAAAGACTACCTCTGTGATAGATCCCAGTGTGTTCTCATTGATTCAGTCGTCAGTTCATATGAAAAGCTCACTTATGGCATTCCACAAGGTAGTATATTGGGACCAACACTTTTCCAAATATACATCAATGAGTTATGCAAACTCCCCATCTCTAATTCCGAAATATTCTCTTATGCAGACGATACGGCACTCTTAGTGTTTGACAAAAACTGGGAGCAAGCCAGAGTTAGAGCAGAATATTCGCTTCGGGTGATAATGGAATGGCTGTCTACTAACTTGCTAACATTGAATTTAGATAAGACGAAGTTAATCAGGTTCTACCGCCCACATATAATAACTCCATCCTCTCTCTCCCATAAAATTAAAGCTCACACTTGTCCCCCTCATCAGTCAGCAAGTTGCAATTGTCTTGTTCTCAGCACAGTCTCCAATATTAAGTACTTGGGCGTGATCATTGACGAAAACCTTAACTGGCACGCGCATATAGAGACACTCTGCACTAGAATCAGAAGACTAATATATATTTTTAAAGAACTCAGGCACTCCGCCAATTCTGAAACTCTGACTCTTGTGTACCTCAGCCTTTGTCAGTCTATAATTATGTACTGCATCCCAGTGTGGGGCGGTACTTACAAATCCACAATGATCTCGGTGGAACGGGCACAACGAGCGGTTCTTAAAGTGATGCTTTTTAAACCTAGAGACTACCCCACTAATCAGTTATATTCTGAGGCCGAAGTTCTCACAGTAAGGCAACTATATGTTCTTCGCTCAGTCCTACGGAGACACTCCAACCTACCATTAGATCAAAGTCTGCTTCTAAGACGCCACGGTTTCCCTATATGTAAAACAACCCCCTGTCGTTTTGCATTCACAAGTCGTCAATTGTTGTCTCAAAGTTCACGCATGTATAATAAAATAAATAAAATTATTCCGTTGTACAGACACAACTTATATGAAATTAAAAATAAATTAAGAAAATGGCTCTTAACCTTAACTTACGATGAAACAGAAAATATATTGGCTATACAATCATAACTTTATCAAACCTACCTTGAAAGAAAGCTATTTAAACACTCACATTTCACATACACATCACTCACATCACATAACACTCACACACTACACTCATTATATACACACTTCTAGATACACACCCACAATCCTTCACTCAACCTGCTGTGTCAATAACCAATGTCTACAAAGAGAAAAGTCTCGGTTGTAATATATAAATTGAAGCCGCAAAATCTCCAACTCCTAAAATACAGGTCTGCGTACCTAGTTTAGGAGCCCGGAAAGCTGACAATATTTTTAAACTTGGTAGTACAACCCACTGTTCTCATATTGTTGTGTATTTTTGTATTTTTTTTTTTGTACGAAATAAACCTATTATTATTATTATTATTATCAGAGATTCTTCACCAGCAGCCACGGAGACTGGATTTGTGTCCCGCTGATGGCAATAGGCTCGTCCCCTAGTACGTGCCACATAAACATAACTGGCGAAATGTGGGTGTACTGCTAGCTACACCTCTGGCTAACCCTTCGGGGAATACAAGAGGAGATGTTATGTTTTGTTTGTACGAAACTCACGTGAAGGAAACAAGTGGAGTCGCTTGTCGCAAATTGCATCGGCTGAGGCCGTGGACGAGGCGCAACCAGCCAATTGCGGTTAGTAACACTTTACCTAATGAGTACTTCTGTTACTGGGTGACTAGTTTCACCAGTTCAAGAGTATTCAGTTAAATTGTATGAAGTGTACTATTACATTACACTAACGATTAAATCTGTCCACTCAAAGGGCGCAACGACGAGAATGAGTCCACAAAACTATTTTAATTTTAACTTGTACAATATAGCTTGGAGTCACAATTATATTGTAGTTGAGCTACTTGCAAAAGATTATATGACATAAGGAGGTAATACTAGTAAAAAAACCGTGTTGCATTATTATCACTTGCTTCGGTGAAGGAAAACATCGTGAGGAAACCAGCATGCCTGAGAGTTATTTCTCGACGGCATGTAAAGCCAAGCCAGAGGCCCATGGGTGGCATAAAAACTGACACCAGGTTAGGTAATAACCACACGATAAAGAAGAAGACTAGTAAAAAATTAAAAAAAAACCGAATTGAGAACCTCCTCCTTTTTATGAAGTCGGTTGAAAAGTAGTAGCTAGCCACTATAAGGACTATCTTATTTCTCTCGTCATGCAGCAGGGTTGTACCACATAACAACATGTTGTATGTTTTCAGGGGAGGCCACATTTGCCCAGTAATCATAAGTTTGAGTAATATGAGCTAGCCTATAGGCTCAATGGGGTGCCCCATTGAGCCTATAGGCTAGCTCATTCGGACTCCAGATTGCTAGTGAGTAATTTCAGAATGGACCTAGTAACACTTTGCCAGACCAGAGCATCGATCTTAGAAGTAGCGCTTGCGAGCACTTAGCCACTTGGTAACCGACTTCAAAAAAAGGAGGAGGTTCTCAATTCGGTTGTTTTTTTTTTGTTTTTGTTACCTCATAATTATCTTCGTCATTTATGAACCGATTTGAAAAAGTCTTTCATCTGAAAGGATATACTTCCCGATTGGTCCCATATAAATTTTATCAAAATCGGTTCAGTAGTATTGTTTTTAAATCAAAATAGCTGGAAAAAATTATGTCATCCAAGTAAAAGAAATTGTGAAATTGATACTTGACAAGGCTTTGTGTGTGTTGCCATAATTGTAAAGGGTAAAATAAAAACTTGTATGCAAAAAAATAACCGACTTTAAAAAAAACACAAAACATGGAAAATAACTTAACTTTCGGAAGTAAAGTTATTTTCCACTTTTAAGTTTTTATTTAACCTTTTTTAGTTATGTTCTGTATGAAAAGAATAAAAAAATCATAATTCATAACCATAATCAGCCTATAATATTCCCACAGCTGGGACAACAAGTTTCCTCTTCATGAGAGGGAGTGGGCTTCAATTAACTACGCGGGCACAGTGCGGTGTGATAGATGTCTTTGAATTTTGGTTCTTGGTCATGCCGGATTCCTTACAATATTTTCCTTCGCGAATTTGAGAGCGATAGTGATGAAATAAATTATACAATGGAACGCGCCTGCTTACACCCAGCTTAAGTACGTGTTCTACCCACAACATACAAATAGAGGTCATTACTATTGGGTCATCAACACTCCCATAAAAGAGTGACTGTTGCATATAAAAACTTTTTCGCAAAAAAAAAACCGACTTCCAAAAAAAAAACACTAATGTTATTTTCCACTTTTTTAGTGTTTTTTTTGGAAGTCGGTTTTTTTTGCAAAAAAGTTTTTATTTTACCCTTTTTAGTTATCGTATCACACACAAATCCTTGTCCAAGTATCAATTTCGCAATTTCTTTTACTTGGATGACATTTTTTCCAGTTATTTTGATTACAAAACTAAACTGCTGAACCGATTTTGATGAAATTTCTATGGGACCAATCGGGAAGTAAATCCATTCAGATAAAAGAAGAATTTTTCAAATCGGTTCATAAATGACGGAGATATGAGGTAACAAACACAAAAAAAAAAACAAAAAAAAAACATACAACCGAATTGAGAACCTCCTCCTTTTTGTGAAGTCGGTTAAAAAAGGGGTAGATGTTGAGAACTGCCTCCTTGGTCTAGTAGTCGCAAACGCGACTACTGAGCGTGAGGTCCTGGTTTGATTCCCGGGTCGGACCAATTGTTATTAGGTTTTGCATTAGGAATTTCTCAGTAGCAGCCGCGGAGCCTGGATTTGTGCCACGTTGATGGCTATAGGCTCGCCTTCTATTACATTACATGGGACTTAAACATAACTGGCCAAATGTGGGTGTATACCCACACACACAGGAGGTACACCTCTGCTTAACCCTTTGGGGATTGCAGGCGTGATGTTATGTGGAAGAAGTCACACAAAATTATTTTGAACTTGTCAATGCAATACAGTCCAGCTTTAATATGTAGCTGAGATTAATAAAGTGCTATAAGATAGACCATTATGAATACACAAGTCCGTTTGAATACTAAAGAAAATAATCACGGCTTTAACTTGCTTACTCTCTTTACCAAAGATAAGAAAAGATACTACATACATGTTCGCACATAATTACATAACATTGTTGCCTTTATTCTCATTTCTGCTGCGATCCATCATCATATTATATGAATGAAAGTATAAGCGTTATTGTGAGATTTAGGATGCATATTTCGCTTGTTATTTTGGACTTTGTGATGTTAAAGATAGCATTCAAATTCGTGAGCACCTTGTCAAAAATGTATGTTACATGATCCTGCATAATCTTATGATTCTGGTTTCATAATGGCCGATGAAAAAGGCGAATAAAATGAGAGGACGTGTCAAGACACCCAACAGCACCCTCCAGTTCTGAAAGCAAGAAAATTTTCTTGCAAATGTGGTGCTGTACCACAAACAATTGGACACCTGATAATGTGTCCTGTATATCTTGCTGCGACATACTACAGGAATTGATGGCTGCTTGTGATAGCGTCAAACATGTAACTCAGTTCTGGGACAGCTAATTGTGACTATGGACTTTCAGTTTACAAGTTTTAATTTAATGCTTCAATTTTGTAATAAAACAAGAACAGGCTTATTAGGACTTGAGTGAAGTTTTGAGACCATTCCAACTAAGAGCTCCTTCACACGGCTTCCTTCATTGACGATCTGTCATAAAACACGATACGTCATGACGGATGGACGTTCACATTGCATACGGAATCCTGTTTTATCACTATCCGGCAAAAAAAAACGAATTGGTGTTGACATTAGTTCCGTGATTTATCGGGAGCGACCGCATCCGCGAATCCGTCACAAACAATTCACGATTTGTGTTTTTTGACATACCTGATTTTTAAAAGATGATACGTGATTTAAGACTTGTCCGTCAATATTCGCGATTCGTGATGCTTGTTAACACGGGCATTTAAAAAGCCGGATATAAAAAATACGGATCTTGAAAAAAGACGATACATCAAAAAAAACGAATCGTAGTCGTGTGAACGGGCTGTAACTTTAAAAATAGACACTCCATCTTTCTCTCATCCTTCTTCTCCAGTCGGGATTCCAAAACGAATCACCATTTGCGGATCATTAATAAGCCACCACAATCAACAATGAGACGTATCTGATCTTGATTTGGGTATTCGAAGAAAATTCAATAAAAAATTCAAATCTTTGCCGCGGAGGCATCGGTGACCCTTCTCAAAAGCTAATGGACGTTAATATTAACTAGAAATCCTAAGGATTTCATTGTCTTGCTGTTGTTTTGCTCAGTACTTAAGGGTGGTTTTAGATTAATATGATTTTGATTTTATCCGCTCATGTGTAATACTCAATACATCATGTCAGACAAAGTCAGCGGTTACTAATTGATTACTGTGTTGGTACTTGGGTAGGCGTTTTGTATAATTATGTATGAAACATGGTTTATAGGTTGCAATAGTATTTTCCAACTGTATGAACTGGGTTGTGGAGCTGTGTGTTTATTAGGCCGTTTAGAGCATGGGTTTTATTGTTATTTTGCCATTTGAACACATTTGCAAGCGAAATTTTTCGCATTTATACGCTGCTTAATTAAAGAGGTGTCACAAAAAGACTAGTGAATATTTTTCCATCAGATGTGGCTCTTCGCTGAAGACCTTACAATTCGAATGGAACTCAATAAAAATAAACGAAGGCAGCATCTATCTACTTAAAACAAGTATCAAGTACTTGTTCCATCAAAATCTACTTCTGCAAAACCCTACAATGACCTAGTATCCACAATTGACAAGTGCAGCTCACACACAAAGACAAATTAGCTCTTGCGGTTCAACGTCCTGCAACAGCCACCGATCACATAGGTGCATACATAGATAGAACTGTGGTTGGTAATACATTTGCCTATGTATCAGTACGGGTACATGAGTAGATTTGAGACAGAGACCGAGGGGGAATGGGTCGTCCGTGTATGTGAATATAAAGCTTACTGAGAGTTACAGTCGTGGTCAACTAATTAGGGACACTCTGGTTAAACCGAATTGTGAATTTATTTTTTATTTTCCAACGAGTCTAAACCATATTCCATATCTCTTACATGTAAGTATAATTATTCATTTATGTGCCCGATTATACAAACAATAACAACTTATTAAACATTAAACCTCTTTACAGTATAGCTGATAGATTATCGTAGTGCTATTTGTTCAAATAATGCTGGCTGGCCATTTAATTAGGGACACTGAGATATTGCGTTCTATTTTCAAAATTTGAATCTCAATACTTTTTTACTTCTTCTCTTATTGTTTCGTGGTAGTTTTGGCGGCAATCCCGATATTTATTTTAAGTTTTGAAAAATATTTTGAAGAAAAATGGGTAAAAATAAAAGTTGCGATCCAACACTACGAAAAATTATCATGAAGTTTGTTGTCGAGCATGGTTGGCCATACCGAAGGATAGCAGAACATTTAAATTGTTCAAAAACTATGGTATACAATGCAGTGCAACATGTCAGACAAATAACACAGATTTAAATGTGCCCAGAACAAAAAGATCGAGAAAAACAACTCCGCAAGAAGATAGAATGATAGCCAGGTTAGCTAAGAAAGATCCGTTTCTAGGCTCTATTTTAATTAAACACGAAGTGTTTGGGACAGACGAAAGAGCTGGTGTCTCAGCGAGGACCGTTCGACGACGTCTGGTAGAAGCAGGGTTGTTCGGAATAGTGGCTCGCAAAGTACCGTTGTTGAAGAAAGAACATAGAAATGCTCGTTTGGCGTTTGCACGTAAATATGGACATTGGACCTACGCCCAATGGCAACATGTATTATTCTCTGACGAGACCAAGGTTAATTTGATTTCTTCAGATGGAAGGCAATACGTACGGCGTCCAGTAAAAGCGGAAATGAATCCAAGATTCACAAAAAAGCAGGTGAAACATGGCGGTGGAAACATTAAAATGTGGGGTTCATTTTCTGGACGTGGAGTGGGACCTGTGAGGAAAGTTCAGGGTAACTTAGACCAACATCAATACAAGGCAATATTGGAGGAAACGATGCTTCCCTATGCTGAGGAGCATCTCCCTATTATATGGACGTTTCAGCATGATAACGACCCGAAACATACCGCCCGTTCAGTCAAGTCGTTTCTTACCAGTCAGTCAGTATCGGTGCTAGATTGGCCAGCAAATAGCCCGGACCTTAACCCAATCGAGCACCTTTGGCACGAAATCAAGAAAAAAGTAGCCACTTATCGTACCACAACTTTAGATGAACTTAATGAAGCTTTTTGTGAGGCATGGGCAAACATTCCTGTCGAAACATGCCAGAAACTGATAATGTCTATGCCACATCGGTGTCAAGCGGTAATTACTAACAAAGGTTTTGCTACTGGGTACTGATTTTACACGAAATAAAATGGAGCTGTTAAAGATATTATAATACTGCAGATTATTAGTTTTGTTTAACTCTATTTTTCATTATAGTTTACTGTCCTTAATTAAATGTCCAGCTACAGAATTATACCTTAAAATTGAATACATGTTCAACCTTTGATATTAAATACTTTTTTCTATTTATTTATTCTTTTATTTACAGCCATTTAAAGCATAATAATCGGACCAAATTATGCAAATAATAGTTACTGAGAAATCAATAGGGTTTTATATTTGTATGTACTTAACCGGTTATTGTTCTTCACTATCTTGCATGTCCCTAATTAGTTGACCACGACTGTATATGTGAATACAAAGTTTATTGTTAGGGCACATCAGATTATCAAAAAAAATTGAGCAACCATTTGTTTTTAATCAAAAATGTACCTCAACCTAACTAAAAACTGGATTGTATTAAATATCTTGCCAAATAAATGAAAATGGCTAGTGAAAAACTATTCAATTTTACCAAGCTTAATCTCATATTAATAGGCTACAATTATAGTTTCAGTTTTTTCTTCTTCTTCTTCTTTATCGTGTGGTTAGTGCCTAACCTGGTGTCAGAGTTTTTATGCCGCC
The DNA here is from genome assembly GCA_964057025.1 of Standfussiana lucernea. Taxonomy (NCBI): domain Eukaryota; kingdom Metazoa; phylum Arthropoda; class Insecta; order Lepidoptera; family Noctuidae; genus Standfussiana; species Standfussiana lucernea. Next base: position 4,780,139 of record OZ059788.1, on the reverse strand, counting down.
CAAGGGCCTCTGACTTGGCTTTTACATGCCGTCGAGAAATATCTCTCAGGCATGCTGGTTTCCTCACGATGTTTTCCATCACCGAAGAAAGTGATAATTATAGGTAGTTTTTTTTTAATAACATTCTTCGTTCTACAGGCAGTATCAACGGTGTGTAACAAATTTTTCGTCCACATTCTGTACACTAGTAGTGTATCCATAGCATCGCATCCATATGAAGCTTGGTCTCTGTCACATATCTACTCCCGCGACTCAGGTGCACAAATGAATCAGTAGCCGCGGTCAACGTGCGGCATCGGTCAATTTCGTGTAGGTTGCATTTGCAATAGTGCAACCGGAATTTCATAGTGTGCCTATTTTGATTTAGCGTTCGGTGTAGTGGTTTGGTATTGTGTTCGGTCAAGCTGAGTCTGTTTCGGTGGAAAGATAAAGTGGCAATCAATGTCTGCTGGTAAGCTGGGTATTTGTGTTAGCAAGCGTCAATATTATGTGGTTTTATCACCGACTGCCAATTCCTAATATGAATTCGAATGGTGAAAAGTGACTTATTATCCGATTATAGGTAAACTTTGACCATCACTTTCATCAGTTAAAGGGCCATTAAGTGTGTATCCCTAAGTAGCCTGTCCATGGAAGTATCTTTAATAAATAACCTACTTTCCTCAATTTATTCAATTGATCGCGAAAATAAAATCACGATTTTTACACACAATTTTCCTTATTTTTCAAAGTCTACGTTAAAATATCAAGCATATAGTACCCATTTAACGTTTGTTCAGGAAATTCTACGTTCTTGCGGTGAACAGCTTCCTTTGTTCCCGAAATAAAGATAAGAGCCCACAAAACTCAGCTAGAACTAAACTGGCCACTAAATTTTCATTTCTGGTTAGAACCAAGGACTGGGCGGACACTCTACTTGGATGAAAGCATTACAGTTTTAAAACAATCGTTTTCTGAAGTCAATATAATGTAGTACATTTTTCACTGTCGCTTTTACAGTGAATTGTGCATTCGTAAATCACCCTTACGTAACAACACGCTTGATACAAAAAGTGGGAATGAAATAAATGTACTTTTGCAGCGCTGCGACAGGAGCGCTAAGCGCTTGAAGAATTTTCCAACTGGTTACGCTCCGCACTAGTAGAGAGTGTTTACGACAGATGCAATGAATATTTAAGATTATTTCGAAATCAGCCCGCGTTGTAGGCTATGTATTTTGTGGTAGTTCAATCGGAAATTATACTTTGGCGTACCTGTTCGTAAAGCTTCTGATTTTGTTGTGGTTAAAGCACAAATGGTTCATCTGTGATATTTTAAAATCTGCGAATTTGCACCTACAAGGAACTTACTGACTAATATGTACTATAAAGCTACCAGTTACTGGTTGTGGGTACCTAACCTACATGTTTAATTTGCCCTGGCGTTTGAGAGAATGTCATGCTCACTCAAATGTCTCGCTGACGGTGGCGCGTGTGTCGGATAGTTGAGTTCCCTTCAATGTAATGATCTGATTGAAATAAATGCTTTGAGTTTCGTTTACAGCTTGAAAGATATGGACCCGGGATCGTCGTTGTAGTAAATTAACATATTTTCGTGAAATTCTATCGAAAATACAAGATGGCACCGCTAATTCTTATTTTTGGCTGCGTGCTAAAATATCCTTGTACAGCTATCAATCCGGTTCATGTTTCAGAAACAATTTTGTATTTTTTAAAACCCCTTTTAAAGTAACAACCGGTCTCAAGTCAGACTACAAAATCCTTTTGAGATTTCAAGTCTTAGCTTTCTTCTGTCTCGGTAATAAATTACTGAAGTAATCCTCGAAACTGTGTAGGTACATTGCCAATGTTTTTTTGTTTAACGACTGTAGTAACATTATATTCTAACATTTAATTGGATCTTTACAAGCTACCGGTAATGGTCTTATTATTTTTGGAACAGTGCTTAGCTTAGTTAGTTTTGATAATAGTACGTAGTAAAAAGTGAACGGTATTTTTGTTGTTGACTTTCTTCGAAGTTCTGATTCGCAATAAAACATCACGCATTTTTCTACGAAGAAGGACTGAGGCGTGCCTATAGTACACCTCTCAGTTCTTGCTTTCATTAGCTATGCTATCCTTAATCAGCCCAAACTTAAATAAAATTAAAATGCTCAAAGGACTTCTGTGTGTCCACATCACCGAAACCGAAGACCAGGGTCGTCCTCGCAAAGGATTTAAATCCACTAGAAATGCCACGTTTCGTATTTATTGATCAACGAATGTCGGTTACTAGTCCAACGGTTGATTGATTTTCGTTCGCAGCAACAGTGAAATTGTAACAGAATGAAATTTAATAGGGGCCGACTTTCCAGTTGTCCAGCGTATCGACGTTTTCTGTATTCCTGTTAATGGAAGTAACAAATGATTCGCTCTTTTGTTTTTTAAATTGAATGGATTCTTGATTACATTGGGTAATAGCTTATCTTTACGCTTCGTTTCGTTTCTGGGGCGAGCAAAACTGTGAACGTTATTATCTTGATGGTTTTTATTGTTTACTAGCAGTTTTGTGGAGTGTTTCATTTGTTGAAGGCTTAAAATGCGGTCAACAGTTTTGAGATTTTTCTGTTTCAAAAAATTGTGTCTAAACAATGCGATGAAACGGATTCGCTGGCGCCAATCTATACTTTAATATAATAAATGCGAAAGTACTCTGTGTTACCTTTTCACGCCTTTTTTTTTGGGGTGGGAAATCATCAAATGAAGAGGCCGCTCTGATGGAGCGGGAGGGCGTATCAGACTTTTACTGACTAAAACCCACCCGTGTTCCTTCAGTTGCCTGTGTCAAGGGCCACAAGGTTCTTTCGAACAAACCCGCAACCCTGGTAGGCATCGGTCCTAGTGGACCCCGTCAACGCGCCATTGACCCGGGCCTGGTCCTTACCCATTGCTCGATGTCCGCTACCTTTTTACGCCTGACTAGCTTCACAGATACTGATGAAACTCCGCATAGAAGTAAACCATGGCCAAACTTAGGATGATTTTATCCCTGTATTACAGTGTCATGGAATAATTTAGCATCGCCTTCAGACACAAACTTACCGTTACCTACGGCAACATGAATCCTTTAGAAGTTTAAGTTTACCGAGGGTTTTCTTTTCTTGATGATGTTTTAAACGTATTTAGCAAAGTGAGTCGTCTCTGCCTTTACAAAATCGTCCTTTACCTACGTCACCCGTCGTGACATAAAGTGCGTAAGTGAAATTTTCATTGTTCTCCATATTATTACAAATTATTTCACGAAGGATGTTCAGCCAAGTGAAAATTTACCATTTTATGTACCTAAGGGCACGGTGTCCCGGTGAAATGGAATGAGCAGTAACAAAAAAGAGATTTATTATTTCAAGAGTTTGGTGCTTATTTACAGTTCAATATTTTTCAATGTGGTTTTTTATCGCTTAACACATAACAAAGTCTCAAAATTAATTCTGTCTGTGGTACTGGGCCGGACACATGTGCCGCATGTGGAATGTGTTGTGGGTTAAGACCACCACAACTGTTGTCCCTGAAGATGTCTAAAGGCATTGCGGAAGACCCAGTCGTAGATGGTGGGATGTACTTGATGCTTATTATAGACGGGAAAGGTCCATCAGGTCAGGATTTGATGGGAGGCCCTTGCCCTGCAATGCTAATCCTCTAAATAACAAATAGATGCATTTTTGTGACTAAAAGCCGATTTCTAACACTGTAATAGTTAGTTTGCGTACATCGCAGCTTATATCCAATGTTCTAATTAAAACCTTTCATAACTTATTCACCCAACGTCTTCGACTTAAGTCCTTACTAAAGCTGCACGATATACTGCATTCCAGTCTCGGTGAAGAGGTGAACGACGAACCACTTTATCGCACATACCGGGATGTGACCGCGTGCCGTCGCACCTTCTAAGAAATAGGCTGCATTAATATCGTCGTCTGGGGAATCGTAATGGTCGCCAACAGTCTCGGGAGGACGAGAGGTTATGCCGTTCCCTAACCGACTAAAATCCTGCAGAGTTTATATATTTTTACGTGCTTCAAAATAGGCTCGACATAATATATCATCGATAGAATGTTCATTTAAGTATCTTATTTTTATTTTATGAAAAAGGAACAGCAAATAGCTACATTATGCAAGTATCGTCGAATAGGCAGGCAGGATTGTTACCAACTTGCTGGCGGCCTAATGGCATTTTGACCACGTGATGAACATTTACAATTACATTGCAGTTCATTCAATTCAATGTGTTTTCAGTTACAAGAGAAGTACGCTAGTCTAGACGTTGGGTTCTTTTAGGCAAGCGTGCTCCACCCTAGGCCACATCATGGCTTCACATCAGGCGAGTTGCGGCCTAAGGCAAGCCATTAAGTTAAAAAAAATACCTTGTTCGTGTCGTAACAAGAGAAGAATAATTAGGAACTTTGGAGAGAGGCCTTTACCCAGCAGTGGGACAGTACGGGCTAGCTATAATAACAAAAAAGATGTACCTAACACACATGGAGCCGCGTTTACACCATGCAAGTAACTTGATCTAGCTATTGGCTTCTCGTGTTACTACTCTATTGAGGCAATGTGGTATCTTCATTCGAGCGCGCTCACGTTCAAGTTCCAGTTGAATCGAACGACGATCTATTCTTATGAGATCAAATACTGTCTTGGACTTAGAATGTTCGTTGTCAAAAAGGATTAAGGTGTGTGGTCTATGTGGCCTGTTTGTACATCGAGTGTTCTTCAGCCAATTATAAAAGTTCTGGCTGTGAGTATCGTAAGAGATAGACTGAGGAAATAGTGTTCAAAGGATTAACAATATGTACATGTTCTCAATGTATATTTGTTGCTCTACTTCATCATCTGCCTAGAGTCTTTTCCTAACTGTGTTGGGGTGGACTTCCATTCTAACTGGATGCAGCTGAATACCAGTATTTTACATGGAGCGACTACCTATCTGGCCTCCACAACCCAGTTAGTACTGGTTAATACGATATCCCTTTGTAAGACTGGTAGTCAGACTTTCGGGCGACTTACTACCTTGAACGACTGTCAAATATCTACAAATAACTGCCGGGACTAACGGCTTAACGTGCTTTCCAAGGACTTCCCGTCCTTACATCTTATTATAGTGTGGTAGGCAGGTATTTGATATCCTTATATCTTCGCCCAACTATGAACTAGAATCAGCTTCCAATCTGGTTAGATTGGAAGCTGATTCTGCATCAATCCCATTAGGTATTACAGCAAATACCTAAATATGTACATACGAACGAAACAGCAGCCTAGCAGCGACCGCCTCGAGTCGTAAGCCTCATCAATATTCTATTGCATCTACATTCAAGGAAGATATATCTTCTGCCTTTTTTTGCACTACTTAAAGACGTTCCAACTACCATACATAGTTAAAATACTTCGTAACTTTAAAGTTAGGCTGCGGGAAACTTTTACAAACCTCCACTGTATTATGGTCAATGGGAACTGAGTGAAAAGTACGAAAAAAAGCGAGAAGTGTAAGTCCGCAAAAAGTTGGGAAGTTAAATGTTTTCGAGTTTCGCTCGGATTTTTTATCGGAGCTTCTCAGTTGAATTGTACTTTATGGTGATTTTACAGCTCTTGACAAAAGCAGCATGAAAATGATATTGTCAGTTAGTTTTGAGAAGTCTTTGTGGTGTTCTCTGAATTCATTGTATTTCGACTTTAATGTTTTAGAAGATATTTGAGCATTGTTCCATTAGAGTATTCTAGAAATATCTTGGTACGTTTCCGAGAAGTGTTTCCATAAATATTGGCTCCAATATTAAACATTGAAGGAATTTTGTGTCTAAAGTTAATTGATTCTTATTATGTATTAAGCAGACAGTTTGAATAGAATCGATTGCACCGTCTACCAACACTCAATCATCTCTCGATCACATTAAACATACAAACAAAATTGAAATTCTTGCCAATACGCTTTCAATATAACTTGAGCAAACGTAATTAGGGTAACGCGTTCTATTATGAAAATAAATTTTAATGTTTTGTTATGGTGCCCAAACGGATTCAGTGAAAAATATTGGACTCATTATTTTGATGGAAACGGCTTAAAAACGGGGGAGAGAGCCGCATAAAGCTTTGTTGATTTATTGATGATTGTTCTTCATTAGGATGACTGAGAGCCAACATTTTTTGTACAAAAACATAAACATGACTTCTCCTCACCTGATTCCTAAACGGTTAGGTAGAGGTGTATTAGTACACTCACATTTTGATAATCGTGTCCCATGTGTCCCTAAAAGCCCCATGTAATAGTGGCTGTTCCTATTACCATTAACAGGTTTGCTGTTCCGAGTTACTGCTAAGAAATTCTTGATGAAGGAACCTTGAACGCTCGGTGTTGCAAAAAAAATCTGGTATTTTTTTAGTAGATAAAATAAGTCTTTATGTGCCTTAAACATGGTATAAAGTTGTTACAGTCAGGTATTAATCTAAAGTCCACATGTTTAGCCATACAGGATATGTATCAATTGAATGCTAAATAATGATTATAAATTAATTGATGTTCAATGTCACAGATATGAGTCAATACAATAATATAATAGTTTTATCTCAGCATTATACGTAGTGACAAAAGTCCAGAAATTTATGGTTTATTGTTTAAAAAAATCTTTCATGTAAAATATAAAACATACGTTCTTTCAGCCATTTCAATCATCTGTATTTAAATGAGTTAATTAGAGAAATAGAATGAGATAGAGATTTATTCATTTATTTAGGTATATTTAATATCATATGCAATGCAAATCTGCATGGATCTCTATTTCGAGAGTTCATTTGATATGCTTTATTGAACAATCACTTATTATTATAACCATAATTATTTAGGAAATTAAGAATAAATATCCTAAAAGATTAGCTTGTGCTTTTCACTAATCCATACTGTTCATTGTTATGATATTGTATTTGCTACAGGAGTCGGAAAGTCTTGCTACTACTGTAACAACTACTACCGACTACTGTAATGTAATGAATTCGCATTAAGTTAGTGTTTCTTTATGACAACAACTAGCAAATAAAGTTGCACTCGTCAAAGGAAGAAAGCTCAGACTAAAACCAACTAAGGTGGAACTTTCTTGATAAGGCATGGAACTGACTCCGGAGATCTCTCAAATATGGACCTACAACCCGTGAAAGCAATATATACTCGTAATATTACGTACAGCTTGTGAGTTCTATTTCTCTCTTCTTATTTATAATTATTTTTCTTTAAATTAGCTTAAGGAAATATTTGTTATATTCCTCTTAAATACGCTTTATACAAGGTGTTGCTTTGCATCCTCGTCAAATTCAAGGAGGTAACTATGCTAATGATTCTCGACCCGAATCAATAATAAAATGGGTAGAATTTTTATATATTTTTTTCTTAATATCGGAAATCGATAAGTGTACACCACCCGTATTAAAACGCGGGCCGTCTAATACTAGCCATATAACCGTTTTTATTCGATAAACGGGTGATTCTCCTCTTTTGAAAAGGGCTTCATTCTGAAATAGTGTCAAATTAAAACAACAAAAAAAGCAACGTTTATTATTATTGACCAGGTACGGTAATTTATATTGATTATTTACGTCTTTTATGACAATCTCCTGAATTTTGACGAGGATGCAAAACTACACCTTGTATAATAATGTAAAACTATAGTTGCATGCCCTAAAAAGGCAAAATATGGTTTGGTGTGCCTAAACCACCAATTTTTACAACTGGTAACACCTGTATTTTAAGCAAATAAAGTATTCTTATTCTTATTTGTTTTAAATAGGTGTGTTAGTGTATAGTGTTGTTAATAACCTTTTCCTTTGTTTTTGCCGTATCCAAGAAAAATAGTGGCGCGAGTCAATCCCATAAAATAATTTCTGTTGAAAAGATGTTTTCAGTTTCGGAGAATACTTAATGTTTTACATTATTTTAATTAGGTTAGTGCAAATTCTTGGAAAAATGGTTCCTACAGAAGAAATCAAGTTTCAGCAGAACATAATTTTATTCAGATCATTAGGTAAACGAGTTTTACTGTAGTTTGTTAATCATTGTTTTAGAAGGAAAATTAACTTCCATTATTTTGTAAATTTTCGCTGCTTTAAACTGATATTTAAAGCATGGTTATGACGTTATTTGGGAAACCTATTACCTAATATGACATTTCAATAAATAGTCACCTTTTTCATTTTTACGCTTACGCTCTCATTTAAATGTGTTACAACTTACAACATTAATATAACATCACGCCTGTTATTCCCAAAGAGTTATGCAGAGGTGAACTTAATAGCAGGTATACCTACATTTCTTCAGTCATGTTTAAGTGCCATGTAATGGTGGTTCCAAACAGCGGCCGGCGGCATTCGCAACAAAGCAGGCGGAGTTTGGTCGTTTCTTATTCTTTGATCGCACTGGCGTATTTCTTCCTTCTAGTTTTTGTAGTTGTTGTAAGTGTGCAGAGTCATCTTGTATCATTTGAAATAAACTAGTGTTACGTAGAACTATCACATATGCGCCCTTGGCAACCGGTATCTACGTATAAAAAGTTACAATTCGCATCAACCACGGCAAGCAAAACAATACTGAAATATGACTTGTACAATTCACAGCCGCGCTTGCTGCGTCTACCGGTGGCACTTACCGGCGGTTTTTTGGCGGCTTTGCTTGTGGTCAAGCCGCCGGCAGTACCGCTGGGCTGTGCGGATCCACTATTAGGGGCGCGAGCCTGCGCAGACACCTGAAAAACCTGGACCATCATGCTCAGCAGTAAATTAAAAAAAAAAGTCAGGCGGAACTCGACACGAGGTCATCACACTGTAAGGATTGTTATAGGGACTGAAAATGATTTTCAGTCCCTATAACAATCCTTCCATTTTTTTTCAACTAAACCTCATATTATTTATTTCAAATAGAACCGCCATTAAAGGCACCGTTGAAAACTCTCAGGCATATTTTTTAGAACACAATTGAACCAAATAAACTTAAAGGATGAATGACAAACAAACACAAAGGGTCCTTAATAACCAATTACAGATTCAACATTAATGCCAAAGCTTCACGAGCTAAAAGCAAAGACTGCTTTTTATTCATACTGATATAACATCAGTTCATCCTCCTTTCTAACAAAGACAAATGCATTACCAACATGCAAATCCGACCGAGCAAAGTAACAATTGGCCTCAGCTGCAAAATTCCAAACCACTCCGTCTTTATCAAAGAAATAAATGAAAGAAACGGTTTGCAGTTCCACTTTTTATATTCACTTTCCTTAGTTTCTCTAGTCACATTTGCATTGTGCAAATAAGAGTCTGTCTTTAAAAATGGTGGTGAATAATATCCTAAGTCTGCTTGCAAAGGAAATCTAAGGGAGCGTCGACGTATAAAATAAACGATGACGCTTTAAATGCGTTTGAAAAAGTTTAACTGTGTAATATTAGTCGGATATTTTATTAAAGCGAGCTCTACATTCACGAGCAGTCAAAATGTTTATGAATAATTTTCCACGTGCTTGTAAAACTTATGATACCTGTGTTATAAAACTCGTGTAGACAAGCGTAGTGAAGGTTAGAGGTAACAAACTAAAACATTGAACCCCTAAACACATTTTTAGTACATATTTAGTGGTAATTCTCCTGAAAATCTCACTTTGCCAGATGCTAACCACACTTTGCGTAGTCATAGCGGCTTTCACAATATGGCGGGTTTATTTATAAAAATAATTATTAGCTATGTTCGAAATATGAACAAAATTTTTTTTTGTGTGTCCTGTTTGTTGATCAAAGAGGTTGTGAACATTTTTAGTTCGCCTAACACCGTACAACTAAAATAATATGTTAAAGATATTTTTAAAAAGGCTCTTCAGATCAAAATGGTTATTATTTTCATATGAATGAAGAGTTTTATTGATGTAGTTGTGTTTTCTCATCATGTTTTTAGTAGTAACTAAAATAGGTAAATTATATTTAAGCACTCGAATCAAATGATTACAAATGGTATTATTACAATGACTATCTTTAGCGATTAGATTTCGCTGTAATTACCACTTTAAATTTATCTAGACACTGTCTAGTTACGATGGTATTGAGTACATAACAATTATTACATAAAGTAGTAATAAAAACATAGATTTATGATTTTGTAATAAAATTGCATGGCAATAATTTGATACAATTGAATTGAAACAGTTTTGAAGATAAACCATTTGCATTTAGTCCCCCCTAATGAGCCTAATCACAATTTCTTATTAATGCAGTTAAATACCTCAAATTATTCCAACTGTATTTTAAATGTGATATATTATGACTATCCAGTAATAAGAGCCCCATTTACATCCGAAACCTATGCTTTGAACAGATAAAAATAATCAGCGTTAACTACCCACAATCTGTACAATTTGTAGTAAAACGGAAGAAATTTTGATGTTATCGCTTGGTAGATTTTGGCAGAACTAGTTTTTTTGTGAATTTTTTTCAACGGTACAAAAATCTAAAACAGGTTCTCCATGACATTACTTCGACAAACTATTCACATATTATTTTCAGTCAAAGTCAATTTTTATCTACTACTATTCACATATTATTTTCATTCAAAGTCAATTTTTTTCTATTCTAATTTTAAATCAAGAATCAAGCTATCCAGAATGCCAGCCCAATTTTCAAATTAGAATTCCGAAACCAAACTTTTAAAACTACAACAGAACGTTGCCGTCTTTGACGATAATACGTATTCCCCCCGTCTCCATTCGGGCGGAAAGTAAAATAAAAACAAGAAACAAAGTGTACTACTGAGACAAAAAAGTGGTAATTGAGTATTCGAGGAGCAGTTGGAAGCCCGTGGCTAAATTATTCGGAGCTCTTCTTTTACATAGATGTGCGAAGTTGGGTGTTTCATTTGATAAGTTGAGTGGCTTTTTATTTCCTGTGAATTTAATGGTTTGGTTTAGGGTTTTATTGTGGGAGTAGGCTTTGTTTTGTTTTTTTTTTATGCTGCCAGCTAGTTGTAACGTGAGTATTGTGGCAGAGAAGTGGTTGTTTAATTAAAAATGGGCGACATCTGAATGCTTAATGACTTTTTTACACGGTTGGATTTTCAAATCGGTATTGTGATACCAGAGAAAAATCCTGAAGAAAATATATTTAGATGACCTCTTTTATCAGTGAAAACTGGTATTATAAATATCTATAATTGGGATCATATTTTTAAACATTGTCGCCACTGCTAAGAAAGGTGGCTAAACCACAAAAAAAGTAATATGGGTATTAATTTTTACGTACAAGTTTCATGTCATGATGATTACAGTATTTATAAATATAGTACTAATCTCAACATAGAATTTTTTAAATAAAGAAATTCATGACAATATACGTATACATACCTACTGCGTAGCATAGCAACACCAAATCTCATTGAATCCTACAGCTGCTGTAGCTACTGAGAATACGTTTCCTTACGTTTTATTGCGTCATTTTGAGTTGCGCAATTACCCTATTTGGGAAATGGAAACATATGAAAAATAGCTCCACATTTTTTCTTATAAAGAGCGTCAAAATATATTTCCCTTTTCGAGGTACTGTGACGGAAATGCGTCATTTTGGTGCTTGTAGGCAATGAGCAATCTGTCTTGACATACCTACGTGTATATCTACTATCTTCCTTTTCTAAGGGTTTTACCTATAGGCTTATTTACTGGCTTAGTTTTCTGCTACAAAGAGTTTTCGTTTGGGGAATTGTTTGAGATGCAATAGTAAAAGCACGGTCAGTTCCTCCATCGATCATTCTTTTGTTTTGTTTTTGTTTTCTTGACTTCATGTGGAAGACCGACGTACCTTTAAAATACATTTGCTGCAAGGCTATATTCTAGTCCTTATTTTCTTTACCTTTCTATACCCGGGAGTTGGTCTGTGAGACCGATAAGATTTTTCGTGATTTTGAACTTCCTGTTAGCTGCATGATTATAGTTGCTACGATCATTTTAGGGCGAAAAGTGTCTTTGTGCGAATGGCACATAATATGGCTGTATTAGGTGAAAATCCGTCTGCGAGACCGACGATAGTTGTTACAAAATGTGACTTTTACGATTTTGCAATGAAACTTTAACTATGAAACCTGTCTAAAATTATTTGTGTTTAGGGTATACGAAGATTAAAGGAGTTAATTAGAAAAATAAGGCTTCTGACACAGATAAACGATCTAGAGAACCAATCTGGCGAACCAAACCAATCATAGCGGCTATTTATACCAGTGTCAACTAATTTCATTCTTATGATCGTTATCCCAAAAACATTTAAAAATGTTACGTTAAAAAAGTTCAAAAACTAAATTAACCATGGAATTAGTAAGTACTGGAATTAACACTGTCCCATTTCCACGTTAAAATGCCAATAAACACTTTTAAAAAACACTCCACACCATAAAATCTGCATATCAGACCGAAACAAAAGTCTTTATTACTCCATTTGTCCAAAAATTAGACGCTCCGTGTGACAATGTATTTCATTTCGCTTCCTCCGTCGTAATACACTTAATTACTTCCATTGAATGTACTTCGGGACTACGTAGCTCCTTCCAAACATCGAATAGATTGGTACAGAAGGCCAGCTACACGTAAGGGGCGAAAACAGGCGCACACATATACCTGAGTTCTGAAACAGAACGTAACCTCCACAAAGTGTAATTGAAAAGAAAAACTCACTTTCACATATACTCGTACTTAATTTTGCAAAACGTCACTTTAGTAGAAAGTCACTTTCTCTTAATGTCAGTTTCGCTGAACGTTGTTTTCGCAAAACGTCACTTTCGCACAATTTTGCGAAGATGTCGTTCTGCGTCAACTCATGGACGCGTGACACGTGTGGCGAGCCAAAACAAATGACAGTCGCTACTCCGCAAGTGCGCTTGCCTTTATTGTAAGTACAGACGCCACCACATCAAGCTACCCGAAACTGTAAATTTTTCCCAATGTAAATTTTTCCCAATCAACCATGAACCTAATTTTTTAACAATAAAGTTGAAAATCTATTTAAGAAATTTGACAGATTGTTGTAGCTTGATGTGCTGGTGTCTGTACATACGTATGCCATGTCTATGTGTATGTGCGTAATCGTTCGCCGTATGGAACCAACCTTCTGGATCTATCTATTCTTTGTTCCAAGGTTTTTAATGTAGGCACGACTAATTATACCCCCGTTTTCACGCCAGCTTAACCTCCCCAGAAATTAATCTTGGGTGTTCATTTAAAGAATTTGAGGTGTCTCAAAAGGTGTGGAGTGTAAATGATATTTTTGGATTGAATGAAAGAGCAAATGTTAAACATTCACAGGGGTGCAATTGAGGTCTTATTATCAAGAAGTAGAAATATCTTACAGTTTTCGAGAGAATGGGTCGCATCCAGTTGGATTGATTAATTCTTGTAATATGATGTTGTACGTCATGGTGTCATGACAGTCTGTAAATGACCCCCAAAAAAATGACAACTGTCACATACATTTTTAACGTGCAGGACAGATTGCACTTATGTATGGATCATTTGGCATAAGCAAAACCAAGCAGCGTAACTTTTCTGAAACTTTCTTTCGTTCTGGTATCTTCTGAGTTTGTACGTGTTTTACAGTTTCATAGTAAATGTTCTGAGCTGAGCTTTTATTTAACTTTCCCCTGTTATGTTTCTACAAACGTAACTTTATTTGTCGTGAACAAGTAGTATTAGAGCCGTCATCATCCCACATGCCGCAGACAACACCTCGCGCTATCTCGTATGCAAACAGTTGTGGAACTCGCGCCGCGCCATTATGGCAACACTATTTATACTGCGAGGATTTGTTTCCATTGTATGACGTTAGTAAATATAGGTTTTAATTTTATTATAAACGGATAAGTATGTAGGTTCGTGCGTACTTTTTATCTTGTTTCCATGGCATAAGTTTCGACCACTATGCGGGCAAAGCCGCGGACAAAAGCCTGTCGTCCATATTTTGCAGTTTCAAGGATAATGTTTTATTTAACTTTCCTCCAGTATGTTTCTTCTATAAACGTAAGTTTCTTTGTTGTGAACAAATAGTATTGCACATGCCGTAGACAACACCTCGCGCTATCTCGTATGCAAACAATTGTGGAACTAGCGCCGCGCCATTATGGCAACACTATTTATACTGCAAGGATTTGTTTCCATTGTTAAACGTTAGTAATACAAGTTAGAATATTCTGTTAAATATGTAGGTTAGTTGGTACATAGGTTTGAAGTACTTCCTGTTCTGGCTGACCCGGTTGTACGCTTCCCGGTGGTGGACCACAATGTGGGTGAAGCCACGGGCAAAAGCTAGTAGTTCATATTTCATGTTGTCTGTACACACTCGACTGAGAGCTCTCTCTAAGTATCCACGAGACGCTTCGCAAAAAACAGACCCGGGACGCAGAGAAAGCCAATGAGTCCGTTATTTTACATCAATCAAGTATTAATAAAGTTGGAAATCCGAACTTAATGAGTGTTTACAAAACAACACTACTCGTGGATTATTCAAAAAAGCGTGTCATTAATTTGTACCTAGCTTTCACTCATATCTAGCGCATAACATGTGCAGCAAAGCTATATGATATTGCGCGAACGCTTCACGTATGGTCACACTGCATAAAATTAAAATATAAAAAAAAAACTAAAACCCGACTACTGAATAACCACGCTCTAAAAAGTATGAAACAAGAAAATTTTCTCGTCTGAAATAGTTATGTACCTACAAACCATTCAATATTTATCGCCTATTAAACAAACAACTTACACGTTATACGGGTGCGTTAGCGGTGTGTTACGTTTTTGTCGGGTTTTTGTTTTTTTTATTTATTAAAACGAATAAAACATGTTATTCCAATAATCCCAATACACAAATTAGACAGTCTTAGAGTATCAACTTAATCTTTATCGAAACGAAAATCATAAATGTTAAGATACTAATAGAAGCGGTTGCTCCCCTGCGTTACCGGACACAACGTCACAATCAGTATTTACTATTGCAATAAACAACATTAGCCCGAAGGCACGGTCATTAAACGGGAGTTTTAGCCAGTCATGCTTAAATCATTCCTGTTACCGCCTTCACCGGGTAGAGGTACTCCCAGCTTATGTCATTCTGATATGGTACACACGATTTTTATATGTGTACCAATAGTCCATAGTAAAATATTATTATGTATTTCTTATACTGTTGCACTTGTATATGTATGTATTAAGGGAAGATTTGGAGTGAGGCGTGATTTTTTGAAGTTATTCCCAACTATCAGCGGTGCATGCAAGCAAAGCCGCAAGCAACAGCTAACAATATATATTTTTTAAATGTGCTTCTTAAGCCCTTTCATTTGATACCCAACACGCCATTAACTTTATTTTATTTCTTCATTCGTGACTTCATATTCTCTAGAGGGCGCCATATCCAATTTAATGTGACATCACATAGCCTATAACCAGCACACGATCAAGACGCTTCCAACGATACCTCAGGTTTTGTCAAATTATGATAAGTAGTTCAGAAGTTATGAGGAACAGATGAACATACATACATACCGGTCAAAATCAAAACCAAGGAGGGTTATTCCTGCTAGTTGCTTCGCCGTAGTCGGGTAAAAAGCTACATCGTCTTCACCAGCATCATAGTCTGCTACATCGTACACCCCCTAAAACCCCAAAAACGTGACGTGCAACATTGAAAACGCATACTTATTTAACCGACAACCCAGACGGAGTGCATTAAAACATTACGGATTTGGAACTTAGAGAAACTTCGCAATTCTTGTTGGATCTACGTTATCTGCAGTTATTGGTTGCTTCTACTAAATGTGGAGGGATCTGCGCAAACATGGAATTGCTAAATGACTTTGATAAACTTTGGCTTAAGGATTTTGGAAGTTATTTTTAACAAAGGATCTAGAGTTTCGAGCAAGTATCTACAGGGCCATTATTATTACCGGGACAGGGGATTTGTTCACCATGTTTCTATTACTACTGTCAAGAGAATGCTTTATTTTGTTTTATTGAAAATTATATAGAACCGAACATTTATTTTTAACCGACTTCAAAAAAGGAGGAGGTTCTCAATTTCGTTGTATTTTTTTTTTTGTGTTTGTTACGTCATATCTTCGTCATTTATGAACCGATTTGAAAAATTCTTCTTCGGGAAGTGTATTCTTCTTGGTCTGTTTTTGGTGTCTTCTTCTTTGGTCCCATAGAAATTTCATCAAAACCGGTTCAGTACTTTAGTTTTTAAACCAAAATAGCTGGAAATAATATGTCATCCAAGTAAAAGAAATTGCGAAATTGATACTTGACAAGGATTTGTGTGTGATACGATACCTAAAAAAGGGTAAAATATTTTTTTTGCAAAAAAATAACCGACTAACAAAAAACACAAAAACAAGTGGAAAATAACTTTACTTTACTTTCGGAAGTCGGTGACAAAAAAGTCAATAAAACTAACAATAGTCACCGACTACCGAAAGTAAAGTTATTTTTCACTTTTTTTTTGATTTTTTGGAAGAGAAAAATGCCGAAAAGTTATTTAATTTTTAAAGGATTTTATGATCATACCTGAAAAATCCCGAATAAAAGACAAAACATATAATTATTATGAAAAAGTGAAGCGTGAATGCTATAAATAAGTTCCTGGGGTTTACCATGATCTGTTAGTGCAGGAATGTTAAACTGGGAAAGTGACGGCGCTAGACAGCTGTCAAGCGCCATCTCTTATATCATCACTCTCGGGATAGTACTAAAACATTCTTGCACTAACAAATCATGGTAAACCACCTGAGCTGGGGAACTTAAGGCATTATGAGCATTCTTTTCTTTTAATTTTCTTATTTTGAAGGTGTATTTTGTTGCTATAAACGCCAACACATTTTTCTTTTTTTTTATAAACTAGTGAGGTTTCTGTTGCTATGGCATTTTAATACGAGTATTCGCAGTATCATTGAGGCGCAGTTTGAAAATATTTTTTGTCGCATGACCGTACAGATTTATGAGATAATATGGCCGAGTTTATGTACATTATTGCGTGTTATATTTTGATGTATCATTGTGAGTATGGCCTCAATATTTATCGTGGGTCAAAGGCACACAATCAAACATGCACTGACATTCTGACTCGGAAAAAATATAAGTGTAGAAAATAGTTTGTTATATACGCTGTCATTGTCATTTCAGTGCTTAGGTTTTACTTTTTTCGTATGCACAGATGACCAAGTATGCTGTGGTATTGCAGTAGGTGATCATCATCTACAGCCCGACTTCACTCACTGCTGAATATAGGCGTCTCTTTTTGCTATACATATATTGCAGTAGGTTCTTGCGAAAAAATAAGTATAAACGTCACTAGAACGTTGTCCTTCCATTGTAACAGTTCCCCAATACGTCAGGATTGATTTTGAAGACAAATAGCTCTCATTAAGTAACTCTGCTACTGATGATGACACTTCATTTAGTTTAACAACTTTAATATTAAGCTACGGTAGATCGGACAATGTGTACGGAATCGTAAATTACTTGCAAGAGCCAACTGCTCGCTGTTGGTATACCAACGTAACGTGTGAAGTGTAAAACTTGGCAATTAAGTATTTTTGCTCAGACATAAGATCAATTTTTCATGAAATTTCTTCTGATAGTCTCCCTTATGTCATCATTATCATCTGCCAAGCCTTTTTCCAACTAAATATGTTGAGGTCGGCATCCAGTCTAGCTAGATGCAGCTGAATACCAGTATTTCACATGGAACAACTGCCTATCTGACCTCTACAACCCATGATCTCTATAAATGTATTTTAAGTTTTTTTTTTTTGTAACTGATACAACAACCATACAAAGAGGTGTTAAATTCGCTAAAATTATATATATTTTGTTTTCTATTTTATCGCCTATCGCGAACCAGCAGGGTGTTTCAATGTTGTTCCAACGTTTGATAAAAACTTTTCAATTTTTATACAAAATATCCGTTTGAAACAACGCGCGACGTAGGTAACACTTCAAATCAAACGCATGAAATATTTTATTTTATTTTAAATACTTTACATGTTGTTCTGTATTGTTTTTAGATGAAATGGAACTTTTATAAAATCTGTCAGCACGCCCCACCAACTCAGCTATCAAATGTTCGTAACTTCGTACTGTAAACGCTTGCTGAAAAACTCAATCAGCTGCATTACCATTTAGCAGAGAGTTAAATGGTCCATTTCCTTGCCATCATTATTTGCATGGACAGTTGGACAAAGGTTCCAGTGGACGGTCCCCCCAACATTTTCATACAAAGCGAAGCTTAGTACGGTTAGTCGCCACGCCGTAGGTTACTATGGATCGGCTTCTTAATTCCTTATGTGGACGAGCTCAAATCATGGGCCGATTCACTTGTGGATTACAATCAACAGAAAAAAGAACTAAAACAGTTTTCTCTCTAACCTCTCGACTCTTAAATTAATTCCAAAATCTCCATAAACAATACCAGCTATTAATCAAGAATGAATATGCGCATAGAAACACTTGTACTTGGGCCCGCCTAGTGGGCCCGTGTAGGTTCTATCAATAAAACAACATGGACAATTTGAGGCCGGCCGGTCTCGACACCGAGTGCCGCTCGATAAAAGCTCCGTGTCACGGAATTTTGAATTGTGGAAAAGAACTATCTTTATACTAAGTACAATGTTTAGTTCTGTTTTGTAACAAATTGAAGGACAGGTTTGGTCGAACTTGTACTGACAAATAGCGGAACGGCCTGACTGAATCGTTTGTCTAGTTGTTGCAAGCGCGACTGCTAAGCATGAGTTCCTGGGTTCAATTCCCGGATCAGGCAAAGTGTTATTGAGTTTTCCCATCAGGAATTTCTCAGTAGCAGTCACGGAGTCTAGATTTGTGTGTGATGGCAATAGACTCGCCCCCTATTACATTGGACTTCAGCATAATTGGCGAAATATCTGTGTACTTGTTAGGTACACCTCTGCCTAACCCTTCGGGGACTACAAGGTGTGATGTTTTGATGTTATAGCGGAACCGGACCGGTTATCGACACCTAAACAAATACTTCACTACATTATCTATCAGTGTCCGTTATCGGAGCTGTATACGCAGATTAACCGAACCGATTTTAACTACATATATTTTAATCTACCTATGGCCTAAGAGTCATTATTTTCAGATATGATTAACATTATAAGATTCGCTTACAAACCGTTTGGCAGATGACTCCACCATTCATTCTACTAAAAGTAACAACAACCCTAATTTAAGTTATTTGTCATCTAATCTGCAACACAGAAGTCACACCAATGTTACTTTAATTTGAGTTACACGCATAATTGAAACATGTATTACTATACAGTGCAAATTGTATTTTATTGTAGTAAATAAAGAGTTTTGAGTCGTTAATTTCCCAATAATCACTAAATCAAAATTATTCGACGGCACATCTATGTCCTCACTAAAGATTGCTTTAGAAAATATGGCACGTTGAGCCATAAAGGTTTGCAACCCCTGTTCTACACGATTGGCCATAACGTTAGAAGAAACCGCTGAAGGCTACCAACTCTCAGACAGTCATTCAGGCGCCTGTTCATTTTTATAAGCAACATTCGAGAGATCTGCGTTGTAAGAACGATCCTTACCTAGCTTATTGTAAAAATGAAGGAGTGTCCAGAGGGAAAGCACAATAAATATGAACTTGAAAGGAAAGTATTTCATTATTATTCCAACCGTTTCTAGTTTTCTGCCTTAAAAAAGATCATGTTTGAAGTATTTGAGAGAGCTCCTTGCAAAAAAAAAACGAACTGCCAAAAATACTCACCGACTATCCACCCGCAACCATTCTAAGGCTCCAACTCCATGTAGATTTTATAACAGTCGGAAACTGAAGAGCACTCCACTTGCTCAATTAATAAAGAAATACCCTCCACCCACGGCTTCCGATATTAAAACCTCGGCAAAAGTATTCATTGCAACTGACTACGCAAAATAAAATGGAATATGAGACGAATGAATTGCTTGCTTTATTTAAGTGGGTCCCTCAATGTGTGTGTAGGATTATTGTTCGAGTGATGGAAAATAATTGGTCTGGCTTTTATTTTATGACTAACTAGCTGTCAGTTGCCCGCGACTTCGTTCGCGTGATGTGTATGCATGAGAGAAAAAAGTATTCTATGTACTATTCCAGACTATAATCTATCACTGTGCCAAATTTTATACAGATCCGTTCAGTCGTTTTGACGTGATTGAATAACAAACATTCATCCATTCAAACTTTCGCATTTAAGACTTAGATTTTAAGATTTAGAGTTTTCATCGAAGAACTGGGTTGTGGAGGTCAGCTAGGAAGTCGCTCCATGTTAAATTCTGGTATTCTGTTGTATGTTGTTAGACTGGAAGCCGATCCCAACGTAGTTAGGTGGAGGCTGAGCATATGATCATGGTTTTTTATTCGTTAATGGGTTAGACAAAGTTAGACGTAGCCAAGTTTGATCCTGAATTGAATTCAACATTACCGGTTCCTAAATTGAGAAATCGAAGTTTGGAACTTGTCAAACTCTTCCTAAGTTACAAATTTTTAATTTCGAGTGCTATTTTACAATGAAGGAATCACCTTAAGGAAAGTTTGGCTAATTCTCTATTTCAATACTGAAATCAGAAACCGTCGTATCCTACGAATAGTGCCCTAACGAACATAAGGGCTTTCTTGTTTTTTTGCTTAATTAAATTCTGTTCATCATACCTCATATACCTACCCATTTCAACAAAATAATTAAAAACAGTACAGGTTATCAAATAATTACGAGTTCTAAAAAGCCACAATTTGGAGCACTAAGTTTTCAACGAAGAATAAAGCGGCAAGCGCCGTATTGTGGGTGATAGATAGCGTGCTAGCGCCATTAGAACTTGTGCTTGTAATGTATTGTTTTACTTCAAATATCAACGAGTTTGTACTTAATTAAGTCATTTTAATTACTCATTACATTTTCAATATCGGGTACATGGAAAAATACCCTCATGGTGATTGTGGCCTTATTGTATGGAATGGAAAATTGCGTATGTATAGAAGAGACGAAGCCCTAATTACGTTTGTGGTGATTGTATCCCCAACATTTACGGAGATAAAAGGCATAATGTAACTTAATGCTCAAGTCCAGTCCTACGTCGCCTTAAGTTATTGAAAATAATCCTAGCCGAACCATAAGATACCCAATACACATTATTTGAAATCACCAATACCTATTTGTTGATATTTAGTTTAATAAAACACAAAAAATTGTCTCCTGAAGAGTTGCCATTTTGCAGCTACGCCCCTATTCGTGGGATGCGACGAAGCTGGCCGTTAGTGTTGTTCTTTAGCTGTAGGTGATTGAGTCCGGAAATTAAATGGTTCCCGAACATATTTTTCTTTTTTTATGGATTGATTCTATAGTACTATATCTAAACTATAAGCATCCTGCAGCCTTTATCCCACTTTCTTTGAGGACTCGTCCATTTTACATCGGTAGCCTTCTTCGAAACATCTTTCACGCAGTCCATTCATCAAAACAACATAGAAAAGGCGCCAAACACTAAGTTCCACATAAGTTTTTCGTACCTAATGAATTGTCTGTGTAATTTTTCACCCCGTATTCATGAATTTCAAGATATTTAAATGTAGAAAAGAGACGTCAGAGCGAACGGTTATGGTAATCCGATGGTATTGAACTCCACACAGATATTAATATTGATGCAGCTATTTTATATGCCCCTGGAAAGTTGTAGAAACATTTCTCATTTTGCAGCATTACGGTGAACTAGCAATTTGACGTGGGTACAATGTTGCAAATACATCAGCCAGTTTCTTAGGGCGGTGCTTTCAAAAATGTTTTTACTGACGAACAATTTTTTTTATTATTTTTAATGTTTAACATTGGTTTGAGGTTCAGGAGCTCGTGGCTAAATAATAACAGCCGCTCGGGTCAATCGTCAGGTTAAGCTGCGCTTGCCTGGGTTGGTCCGTGTATGAGTGACCACCCATACATACCGAGTTTCATCCGTGCCTCGGAAATCACGCTAAGCCGTTGGTCCTGGCTGTCAATTTAAGAACTTTGACAGTCGTTACAGATAGTTAGTGACCCGAAAGTCTGATAACCAGTCTTACCAAGGGGTATCGTATTACCCAGTACTAACTGGGTCGTGGAGGTCAGATAGGCAGTCGCGCCATGTAAAATACTGGTATTCAGCTGCATCCGGTTAGACTGGAAGCCGACCCCAACCTAGTTGGGAAAAGGCTAGGCAGATGATGATGAAATTTAAAGTTTTTTTTTTACTTGAACGTGAATCCCAACGAATTTCAGATATTGTTATGTTTCATACGGTCGTTTGACAGTGAAAAACTACATAATTCTGTAGTAATACGTATGTTTAACGCAAAATTCAAGTTCTGAAATAATAATTCAATGATGGCTTCCAGCTTACGAGAGAGGACTAAGGTAAGAATGTGTGATTTGCACTTTGTGCTGGAAAGCAAACTTTAATTAAAATCTCAGAAATGTTGAAGTTCTCGCATAACTTAAACTGGGTTTAACTCTTCAGTTTACATACTAATGCATGACTTCAAGTCCTGCCGACCATGTTAATAAGTTAACTTGTTGATATTAAAAAGGGAACTGCTAAAATAATGTGCCTTTAAATTACAGAATAACCACGTTCCAACGTTCAACATCAAACAAATTTCAATCCGTACGTAATTAAGATAATTAAACAGTATAAAAGCCATTTGAGTACAATCAGTAAAATAAGCCAAAGAACAATAAACCACTCATAACGGCCACGGGGAACAGATCAAAAACTGTTCAAGTTAATTGAACTGTCAGAGATCCAATTAAATTGGGTACAATAATCGCCCATTCGAAACAATACAGTGCCGATTTTAAAATGAGTCATACAAAAATTTATAAAGTTTAAATCGGCTTGTTGGGAGTAACTTGAAATTCGAACGAAATGAATTCAACTGAAACTTGTGTTCAATTTAATTGGATCACACTGTTTTGTTTTGTGATTCAATTGCTAAATGTAGTGTTGCTATTGAGTAAATTAAAACTATGATAGCAAGATTTAGTGTATTTATTTATTTAAATTTCATGTACATTAATGGTATACGAGTATAGGCGGACCTTATGCCGCAAAGCATCCTCTACCAGTCAACTTTTGAAAAAATAATGTTTATATAAATATATACCTCCTAGATACAAATATAAGAGTAAAATAATCTATCAGTGTATTTGTTTTTTCCTACATTTATCAGAATGGCTACGCCCAATTGCATTGAGAGCATAAAATAATTATTGTCATCTAAATCTGAAATCGCAAGATAAATGTTAACTTATGCTACTCTGCAGACAAGAAGGAAACTTACACTATTACTTACGGGATATATTCCGCCATTATTGTTTATATTGAGCTCCCGATATTTCCAGAATATATCCCTTAAGTGACAGTGTAAGTTCCGTTATAAACCGTGAAAGCTTAAAACAATGAAGGAAAATAATATTTGGGTATTATTATACCTCTGATCTTGCAATGCGACGAGGCGGCGTAACCTTGATCCACAATAACGGATCCACAACTTCTTTTAGGATGTTTATATTTTTATAAATAAACTAAAACATGTGCATAATGTGTTGACAACTATGTTGAAAACATATGCCAATCACGTCATACAGCAAAACTGTTAAACTATGAGAACTGAAACAAGAATAGATTCGTGCTAAATCGCATTGGCACTAACGCAATGTTGGAATTTCAACCCTCTACGCTAAGCCGAACGTTGAAAATCTACCATTGCGCTTCAAGTTAGGCATTCATTTAGCTGTCGCTCAGTGTCAGTGGATACAGGCATAAGGCTAAGATCTATAAATGTGACTTAAGCACCTATTTTGGCTAAGCGTTATTTCCTGTCACTGTGAAACTAAGAGTGCAGAATAGAGACGGGGACATGTCTAAGCCAAAGCAAATGTTAAGTGACGTTTGGAGATCTCGGTCTACCATAACATTAATTTTTTTTTGGTCTATGCGACGTCTGTGGAATTAGTTTGAAAGCTAGCATAACGCCTGTAATTCCCTAAGGGTTAGGTAGAGGTGTATCTAATAGTACACCCACTTTTTGCCAGTTACGTTCAAGTCCTATGAAACAGAGGGCGAGCCTATTGCCGGTTGAGCGAAATTATTGACACGGAGAACTTAGCGACTGCAACGAGATTAGCTAAAACAATACATAATACCATAAACACAGTAATCATTATTGATTGCTTATTATGTGACTTAATTTTTTGTTTTATTTCATCATATCATAATCACAATGATTTTCCGAGATTATAGCGACGCGTCAATGTCCCTGTTAAAAAATTTGTTCCAGTCATGATGGCATGCTACAATACTGTATACAAACACGAGAACAGATCATTAAAATAACTGTCGAGTCATAAATGTGATTTTACATCCATTGCACGTTCTGATAAATCGTACATTCAAAGGTCAGGTCATTCAGTCCATCCAAAGGTTGTCTGGAAGAGATCGCTATCAGCGATAAGACCGCCATTGTAACCATAAAATTAACAATTTTGTAAACCGTTCTGTAACAATTTTGGTGTACAATAAAGTATATTCTATTCTATTCTTCTATTCTACATTAATAGCATCATAATTAATCGGAAATGGATTGTGTTAAATTTTAAATCATCGTGTACCAATTTTTTGCTAGATCATTTATCATACGATATTGCAATTTCATGGTGATTCTGGTGTTTTATACTATTTGGTGCATTAGCGTAAACTCAAAGCAAATACTTGCATAAACCAGTTACAGGCTAGTGGCTAAATAATAACAGCCGCTCGCGTTAATCTTGTCTGGGTTCGTCCGTGGATGGGTGACCACCCATTACATAACGAATTTCACAGAGCACGCTAAGCCGTTGGTCCCGGCTGTCATTTGTAGAGCTTTGACAGTCTTTACAGGTAGTCAATGGCCCGAAAGTATGACAAGCAGGAGTATCGTATTACACAGAACTATCTAGGGTGTGGAGGTCAGCTAGGCAGTCAATTCGTCGGTCAAAAAGATGAAGGTACAGTCCCTTTACAGCTTCTTCACACCGACAGCAACAACCTAACAGCAACCCAACAGAAACCTTAATGTAATTAAAATAAAGATCATTGTGATTTGATGGAGATGCAAAATCACAGGTGAGGCAACTGTGAAAACAATGTAGCTGCCCATTCCGAAGCATAGATTTATATGGAAAAGAACAGGCAAGAAAGTCTATGTACTCTTTTTAAAAACGTCTTTTTTAGAGTATTTTGCTAAAGGGTCGGATACTGCATCGTATTACCCAGTACCTACGGGGTTGTGGAGATCAGATAGGCAGTCGCTCCATGTAAAATACTGGTATTCAGCTGCATTCGGTTATACTGGAAGCCGACCTTGGGGTCGGCTTCCAGCATAAGTTCCAATATAGTTGTCAAAAGGCTCGGCAGATGATGATGGTTTGGGTACTGTAATGGTGGCTGTATACCTCTCTATGCTCTCCCGAAACGTCTCGCAAAAAACCAACACTGGGCGGAAAGGAAGCGAAGAAAACCAAGGCTAGACGAGCGCTACTGTACTCGTATACTCTCGCTCTTGCCCTGCCTGGAGTGTTTCGGCGAGGGTGTACAGCCCACCATAAGATATCACTGAGAATTTGATGCCCCTGACAGGTCATTTGAACACATTGGTGGCCGGCGCGATGTTTATTCTATGCATATATTATTAATTCTGTGATAAATAGTACTTACAATACTTCTAATGGGTTATTCCTAAAAAAAATCCCATGCATTCAGATTGCCTGAAAAATTGCTGTGAAAATACACCTCAAATTGCCATGGAAAACAAGTAAATAATGTTTATCATCGATATTCGATCGTTAAAACGTAAATACGGAGTGAACGATTCCACTTTTTACGAGTTCGGAATCGTCATGATAACGGGTTATGGAGGTGCATTAAGTAGGTTCTTAATACGAATACTACTCTAAAAGTACATGGTTCATGATGAAGGTAAAGAGCTGGAGAATTCTATATTTAACTAGCAGAAGATTCTAGAGCATAGGTTCCCAACCTTTTATGGACTACCGCCCCTTTATATGAAAAAAAATTCCATCGCTCCCTTTTAAAAGATATGTAGTTATAAGATAAACATTTTAGACGGATAAACTGTTTAAGTCTAATGTCAGGTCAATACAGTAGGTCAAACCAGACTCTAGAGCATTGGTTCCCAACGGGGGCGATACCGCCCCCTAGTGGGCGCTGGAGCTTTTCATGTGGGCAGTAGCGGGTCCAAAGGCAAATGAGGAGCGTTATGAAATACATCTATTTTCATGAAAGAACATTTTATCTAGCCATCTAAAATATTTATCATATAACTATTTTGTAAAAGGGGGCTTTGGATTGTTTTTTCTTGTAAGGGGTCCCGGTAGTCTATAAGAGGTTGGGAACGTATGCCCTAGAGTCTAGTAAGGAAACACGTTCATAATACGAGACTTGAGTACAAGAGTGATTCTTGAAGTCATCTTAGAAGTATTTTGCATGAAGAAAACTGCAGTAACCGACTAACTAAGTGGCATTGTCACAAGCGTTACTTTTAAAAGCGAAATCTTGAGTGCGTTTCCAGACTGAAATGATTATGGTGCAAAGGGATTTCGGGTTTTTCCATCAGGAATTTCTAAGTGGTGGCCCAGAGTTGATATTTGTGCCCAGGTAATGGCAATAGACCGACTCTCTATTACGTGGGTGGCAACAGAACTGGTGAAATGTGGATGTACCATAAAAAGTACACCTATTAGTATGTTCAAACTGCATTACAAGAGTAAGTAGAGACATCTTTACAAAGGTCATGCACGTAGTATGAAGGTAGACGAAGCATGAAGTACATATGCGCATATTTAATATATTTATATATGTAAGGATAGTTTCTGTTCTCTTCTTCTAATCTTCGTTGGAAAAGGCATGGATACATGTATGCACATATTTTATACATATGTAAGAGAATAGAATAGAATATACACACATCAAAAGTGTCTAGGGATCAAGCATTTTTATGCGGATTTCTTGAGATTGAGATGTGGCTTTGTAATAAATTTATGATTTTATAAATTTATATGGATCCTTTTTGGTGCATTTCATAATTTGAATCAGGAACTCTCAATCAAATTCGAGTAAAAGATGAAAATAAGCTGTCAATATTTTCCCTATAAAAACATACAACGCATTGAAGACATTATTAGTGCTACTGTTTCCCTACTACTGATTAAAACCAACGTTATTATGGAGCGGCGACGTCATTTAAGCAGGGAAGAAATGCTCAGAGCCGTGGGAATGATAGAAGCTGGTTCCCGGCAACGTACTGTGGCTTTAGCTCTGAATACAAGTCAGAGTGTTATCAGTCGACTTTGGACACGTTACCGAAGCACTGGTACCGTGGCTGAGCGCCATGGAGGACGGTATCGCTGCACCACACGGAGACAAGACCGATACATTCAAATCTTAACTCGAAGAGCTCCAACAATAACCGCCATGATGTTAGCCGTGAGGCTTCATCACTCTTCAGGGAACTTAATTAGCGACCAAACAGTCAGAAACCGCTTGCATGAAGTGAACCTTCATTCCCGAAGACCGCTACGGGTACCACCTATAGCAATGCACAATCGTAGGATTCGATATCAATGGGCTCTTGAACACAGAAATTGGGCAGAAGAACAATGGCGTTTCGTGTGCTTTTCTGATGAGTCTCGTTTTGGTATGAGACCGGATACAAGACGTATACGACACTGGAGAACCCCTGGACGCCAACAGCGATTAAAATCCTGCCAGGAAGTCCATCCTTATAGTGGTGGAACCATCATGGTATGGGCGGGTATTTGGATCGGCGGAAGAACTGAGTTGATTTGGATCAGAGGCAACCTCAACGCTCAAATTTATGCTGAGACGATTGTATCAGACGTCATCGTTCCTCTACAAGTGCAAATCGGTCCCTTATTTCAGTTAATGCATGATAATGCACGACCGCACACCGCAAGAGTTGTAAGACAGACTCTCGCCGCAGCTAACATCAATGTCCTGCCCTGGCCTGCTCAGTCGCCAGACTTGAACCCGATTGAGCATGCATGGGATATGCTACAGAGAAGAGCTCTGCCGAATATGGAGGGTATCCAGTCGCAAGAAGACCTTTTTTTGTTGTTGCAACGAACATGGGCGGCCATTCCACAGCGTGATTTGGATGAACTCATTTTGAGTATGCCAAACCGATGTTCTTGTGTTGTTAGTGTTCGCGGTAGAAACACGGATTATTAATTGTTTAAGTTACCCAATAAAATTTTAAAGAAAACTGTTATTTCAGTCTTTTTTTCGAACTTTAATGTTAGTGGTTCAAATGTCAAAAATCCCTTTATTAGGAAAATGGCAAATTTCTTTATTAATGCAAAGGTGACTTGGTTTATCGTTACTGTGACAAACGAAAACACTTTATTTGATGAATCCTTAAAGAAAATTTTAATTAATATCAATCAGGAGAAAAGTTATTGCAAAAATATATGTTGATCCGTAGATACTTTTGATGTGTGTACTTTATTGTACACCAAAATTGATGATAAATAATAATAATAATTGATGATTGATTGATGTAAGAGATCAGTTTCTAATGAAACTGCCAACTACCAGGCTCTCAAAAAATCCATAAAACACAACATAACACCAACCAACTGACATAGATTATATTTTACATTCTTCACTACTTTGCGCAAAGTCCACCAAGTACAAAGCATATACACGTTCCTCGTACGATATGATAATTAAAACTGGTTATTATTCAAGCCGACGATTTCCTAGTTCGTTCCCCATTCATAAAATGCGCTGAGTCCATCGCCTGTCAGATTATGAAGCCGCTGGAAAAATGAAATATATTGTGCCGTAAATATATTTTTGGGGAAAATAGAAATTGTGTTTTGAAAATATTATGAGTGAGAAAATAATGTTTTTTTTTTTCGGAGGTGCTTTTGTTTGAAACGTAGTTTCTGCAGAAGTTTTGTCATGACATGACAATGTTTAAGTTTTATAGATACGTGAACATCACGATGAAACGCAGAAAAAAAGCGTGACTTTGATTTTTCGTACTTATATAGATATATTTAAGACAATTCGATAACATTACATGCCTAGAGATAAGCATATATAAACAACAATATTATTAAGATCTATTTATTTGTTTCCAGTTATCCATTTAAGAACGTTCCATTATTCTATTCAAAAGTTAACTCCACACTAATATACGCTCATTAAAGTAACATCATTAGCAACAAAGACGCGAATGCAGTTATTGCGCTTGCAACGCTAAATCGCTTTAAAATCACTAAACGGAACGTTAACCACGGCCAACAATGCACATACAGCACGGTTAAATAAACAAAGATTGTCACAACAGCAACGGTTTCACATTACAAAAATCAGTAAATATCCCGTCGAATTTTAAAACATACACGTCTAGCGACGGCTTTACACTCGTTGACCTTATAGTGGCTTGATAACGTGACGATAGATCAGTTTTGTAACCGCGGCCGGCGCAAGCACACGTATCAAAATGTCAGAAGAAACTGCCTCTCCAACGTTATGGGACGAACTTATGAGCCCACTAAACCTTGTGTTAATAGCAATAATAGTGTACCTTGTGTATAAGATTATTAAGTCGAACTTTGAAACAGAAGTGACTGTGGCTGCACCTCCTCCTAGATTACCGAAGCTAAGGAAGGATTTGACAGTAGCCGAGATCAAGAATTTCGATGGCACGCAGCCTGACGGCAGAGTGTTGCTCGCTGTCAACGGAATCATTTTCGATGTAACCAAGGGCAAGAGATTTTACGGCCCTGGTAAGTGTCTTCTCTATTTGGTTGGGTTATACCGGCTGCCGTGTTAAGGTTATGATCGTGCGCAATAAAATGTTCCTAGTTTTACGATTTCACTCGCAGTAAACCATGTTTGAACTGCTTTTTTATTTAGTGAGCTTGTTTGCTATCCTAATACAAATAGACGAATCAATCTAGGAAATAGTTCCGTTATATAAACTGATTTCAATGATATAGCAGTGATGTTCATTTTTTAGAGTGCTATGTTTTGTTCGAGTGTCAATTTCTATATAAAAAACGATTCAAGGTAAACCTTGACTCCAGGTAGGAACTCGTGCTAACATAAATGCCATCAAGTCATTAAGAGATAAATATATAAGATACTAAAACATCAAAGATATAGTAAAAAACATCAATAAAAATACAATAGTCCTCATTATACTGAGTATTATTATAATATTTAGATTCAAAATTCCAACTTGTGTGTTTCTCATAGAAGCAAAAACTAGCTAGTTTGGTGTGCACCCATCTCTGTCTCTCATTTGTGTTAGAGCGAGAAGCAAAACGTAAACATTAACGTATTCAGTTTTTTATTTATTAGTCGGCGGGGTACCACAAGTAGTCTAAAAAACAACACTGTTACGTATTCTTGCATGCTAACCGGTTTTTACGAACATTTACACGTGTATTTAATTTAAATTAATAATATTTAATTGGGACTAGTGGCTAGCAAAGACTATTAAAGAACTCTATTGAAACGATACGTATAGAAATCAGAAAAGACAAGGTGTAACTCGAATTCACCAGATTAGCTTCTTCCTCTATTCATAACGATAGCATTTCTGATCCTTCATGAGCTCTAAGGGCTGCATGCTAGGATCTGCATTGCCATCATCCAAGTCTGATGGTGGACAATATTGCTTTACTTTTTAAAAACTATTGACTAATAAAATTATTGGCTTACAAAAAGGAACAGGACTTACGGAGAAATTGGATGGGAACAGACTCCTATGACAGATAACCTTTGACCCTTCTGATTTAAAGTTCAGTATCCCAAAACAGTATAAGGTTATCGCAGCAACTTTTTTTTTGCGACGTTCTTTGTAAATCATTGTCAGAATGACAAGGCAAATATATATAAATAACATGCCCGTGATAAACGTCGCTGCATTATTGCTAGTATAAAGGTTTGATTAAACCGGTACGCACCACGTTTCCGGACAAGGGAACCTCCATATAGCAAATACTAAAGTATCTGTCCGAGTCCAGTGACTGGAACCGCGTCCGCATTTCGTCCGTACCAGTTTGATGATCCTTTACTGGTGGGGGGAGCAATTAGTCCCCCATTTTCAATCATCCTGTCAGCCTAGATAAGTGGGTAGGTTTGTTTTTAGACTATCATAAATATGACGTAGTTTGTGTAGTATGTGGTCTGAGCAATGACTTCTCAAAACTATTCGCAGTAAAATAAGCCAAGTCGTTTCGAAGTATTAGCTCTTAAACATAACTTCATTGTACCTACTTGCAAATAAAAAACACTCGATACCTATAACATCACATTTATCAGCACACGAATGTGTCAATATAGCTTCACACTGATATGTTGGAAATGCAGTAAATATAGAAATGTTTAAACATAAAATTATCAATGATTACGCTATTGCAATGGACAGTGTTAAATTTAAAAATCATACAAACCAGTTTTTCAAAGCAGGAAGTCTATATTTACGACGTACTTGACCTAGAGATCTAGCTAATATGCACCCTCAGACATCATTTGAATACAAAACACATGTATTAAAGTCTATTTTTAGCTATTTAGATAATATAGTGTTAGTTCATTGAGAACCTAGAAAAGCGTTTGACTGTGCGCATACTACACACAGAACACTCTTATTTATTATAGATAACACAAATGAGAAATGTTTTGTTTTTAGAATAGGCAGACCATTTTTGAGTCAAAACCGGTTTTCCACTATGTACATGTTGTGACAACATAGACCGTGGGACCGCTTTGGTGAGAGCGTAACGACATCATTGTTTTCAAATGGAGCAATACTCCGTTCAAATACACTTCAGTCTAATTCTGCACAGTTTTAAAATATAAAGTTTCTTCTATCTATAAACCCCAGAAATAGGACCACGCCATGTCATTAAAAAACTAAACTGATAAACCATCAAAACTTGTTACACAAGAAAGTTTAATAATTCGTCAGAGTTTTTACGACATCATGAACAGTTTATGATAGCAAGTTTCCTGACGCATATGTTATCGTTTACGATCCATCCATACTGAATTGACTGAAATCTGAAACTGATAACAGAAGATAACGCGCTTGTGATTAATGTTTCCAACTCAAACTCAAAGCATTAATTTCAAATAGACCAGTAACCAAATGCAGGCACTTTTGAGTTGTCAAAACAGAAAGATGAAGTTACAGTCCAGCCGCAATGCATAATTACTTTGAAAGGACTGTAGTTGCCCATACATTTTAGAATTGTCATTTTCAGCCTAGTTGCTATGCTATAGTATTAATGTTGTAATCAGTTTGCTTCATTTCTTCGTTTGTAATTATCATATTATTTACGAGAATTTTGTTACCTACCCCGACTAGGTTATCGACTCACTTATCAATGTCTTCAATCGTCTCATCGATAAAATTATCAATCAGCGCACTCGTGTTACTGATAAACAGTATTATACAACTTCAATGTTGCCTTTACCTATTTTATCTAATATTATGACAGAAACTGGTGTCTTATCCGAAACTAGCAGATTTTGTGATTGTGCTTTGTTAAGTGTGTCTTCCAATTATTCTTTCTAGAACGAAGTTCATTTGACTGAGGAAATCTTTTATCATCAGATTAGAAAACAACAATACATAATCATCATTCTCCTGCCCTTATCCCAATTTGGTATCGGTGCAGCATGTCTTTTTCTTCCATACTTTTCTATAACTCGTCATCTCATCAGAAACCTCCTTGCATGCCATATCATCCTGCACACAGTCCATAAATCCACAAAATTGCACTCTCTCATAAATATTATAGCCTGATTATTAGTGATTTGGCTTATGCTACAAAAATATTTTCAACTACATCCTGTTTTATATTTATACCTACCATAATATTGCGACTGCTTATAAAATGTAACTTTCCGTATCTATAAAACGTTACTTCAGATTATTTAATACTCATTATCATAACAGGTCTACGTATTTTCGTTTGTTAATTGCTTCATCATTATGATCACCAGTTTTAAAAATTTGAGTCGTCCTCGTCACACAGTGTCTCAGCAAGAATTAAGAAAATGTTAATTAAAATACCAGCTTGTCTGAAATAGTCACATTGTTTCGTTTCGTAGAAGAGCTACCAGGCAAAGGGACAACCTTTGCCTGGTAGCTCTTTTAACTTTGAAACCACCATTTTATAACTTATTTTTATTAAGGTCAAGTAACAATACATTGTGAGATTTATCGTGAAGCAATATTTTTATCATCATTTATAATGTTAAAATGGTTTCTATAGATAAACGTTCACTTAAATATTCCTTTTCTACTCTTAAATATTTTTTTATTCAAAATAGAGCTCATACATAATATTTTGTAATCACCTATGCCCCCAGTAACTGACGACGAGGACGCTGCATTTATCAACATTACGCTACTAAGTTGCTTCTTCCAAAAATGCACTATACTGCCCCAGTGTTAAGTTTCAAAATTCAATGTGTTGCGGTAATTATACATAGTCCCTGATTTCATAAACAGACGGTCGCGATTCAAGTGATTCGACCTCGGCAAAAGTCGACGTTGTATTTATAATCATAATGATTTTACATTTTGAATGACGTCATCGTTTTTGAAGGGATATAATTTATAAGCATATGATTTGAGAGAACCTCTGTATTGTGTAATACTTGAAACGATAGTATGTTGGTTTAATACTAAACACTGGTAGCTCTAGCTAGGCCGTGGAGTTAATAACCAAACTGTATAGTACGAGTACAAATGAAATTTTGAAGCTAACAGCCTGTAAATTCAAATACGAATTCCAAACATAGTTTTCAATTAGAAATTCAACATAAACCGATATTTCTATCTAAAACCATTATTTGAATGCTAATGCAGGACCAACTCAAAGGGTAGATGTTTATCACAAAAACAAAGTTCAGATAAAAACTAAAAAACAAGACAGTAAGTAGCGACCACTGTGTATAAGCAAGGAAGTAATAATTTAGACACGGTTGAAGCAAACACGGTTTCGGAACTAATTTTTAAAACGAAAACGTTCGTGAGGGGCCGAGGCCCTCCGATGGAAAAAAAAAGAAGAAAAGCCTGCAATTATTTAAATGAATGCATGAAGCGGTGAATTAAAATCCTTTTAATGGAATATGGTCCCATAAAAGTGTGTCTCTTTCTTTTAACATTTGCTTGGATGGAAATTTAGGGAGTCCTTATCTAAATCTGTGTTCTTTTTTTATCTACAAGAGTGTTTTCTGTATCTGCCGAGTGATTTTACTTTTCTTTATAATAACAATAAAAATAGAATAATTCTTATAAATAGTTGTAGGTTTCAAAATGATTAAAATTTCATAGTGTGTAATTACGTAGCCATAGGACGTTATAAATTTCAGTAAAATTATTACAGCATTATTTTGTTTTACTAACATCCGTTTATATATCATAAACTGTCACGTGAGGGACACTGTCTTCTATTAAAACATTTAAGTCTACAAACTTATCTAATACACGATAAGAGTACATTTAATCCAAAACATCTACTAGTTACTAGTTTATAATATCTCATTATACTGTGGTTAGGTTGTTTACATGATATTCTAGAGCTAAATCGTCTTAAATAAGCTTATTTATTACTAACACAATATAGTTATTGATTAAAATAGATATTAATTACTGAACTGTTTCAAATTCTACCTCATCCTTTTATTCTGAAAGTAGAGATAACTACGCAAACAACATTTATCTTCACAACTCATAAAATGTCCCTAGTCTCCGTGTGCCCTTTAGCTAGGGCTCCTCCCAAAAATTCCTTTGGGGCCTGTCGAAGGGGCCTCGAATGGCCGAATCATATCATTTTAGGCCCCTTGAGCTACTAGACCATTGGCCAGCGGTCTTTTTCATGTCCTCCTTCCGTCTTTGAGAGAATTCCTTTAAGTTACTTCTTATTGAATTAATTATGTGTCTTAGGTCTTTCCAAAATCTTTGTCTCAATGAGCTTGTTATGTTCACCAGTATTGAAAGCATGCATTTCACCATGGCTATCAACCATCTCTTCTATTTCTTCGTCGATTATAAAAACTACAACTACCAGTTCAATATATGCCTAAATATCTGTAAATGCAACACTTTTATCATTCACGTCTGTGGCGGGGCCGGTCACATCAGTACCACGAACGCTATTAGTATTCCTCCCCTGCGCGCAACATATTATTTTCTGACCAAAACGAAATAGTTTCCCGTAATCTTTTTGAAACAATACACTTAGGGAATCTGTTGAAGTTTTCTGAATGTTTCTGAATAAATATAGGAGTTTGGATTTCTAGCTTTCTATTACTCGTGTGGAGTCAAAATGTTATTTGTTTTGTTACTTTTTTTTTGCGTGACATATGATTGGTTTGCATTACGAAATAGTATTTTGTATTTCGTCATGTATTTCTGGCATTTCTCCAGTGTGCTCTTTGCCCAATAAACCATCTTTGAGACAGCGAAAATTTGAAAAAACAGCAACATTTTATTATTTCAAAGATTTTACACAGATACTCCAAATTGAGCTAATTACTCCTGATAGGT
Source organism: Standfussiana lucernea (assembly GCA_964057025.1). Classification (NCBI taxonomy): domain Eukaryota; kingdom Metazoa; phylum Arthropoda; class Insecta; order Lepidoptera; family Noctuidae; genus Standfussiana; species Standfussiana lucernea. Next base: position 4,744,410 of record OZ059788.1, on the reverse strand, counting down.
GAACCTGGGTTGAATTCCCTGGTGAAACAAAGTGTTACTGAGTTTTTCCAACAGGAGTTTCTCAGTAGCAGTCTGGAGCCTAGATTTGTGGCTAGTTGATGGCAATAGGGTCTCCCATGGGACTCAAACATAACTTGCGAAATGTGGGGTATATTATTGGTACACCTTTGCCTAACCTATGTGACTTATGTGTTTTATTGTTTATTAACACTTTCTATTTATTTATTTCCAGGTGGCCCATACTCAGCCTTCGCAGGTAAAGACGCAACCCGAGGTCTAGCTACTGGTCAGGTGGCAGCCTCAGACAAGGAGTACGATGACGTCAGTGACTTGACTCCTGATGAGGTAGCTTCGGCCAAGGAATGGGAAGACCAGTTCAAAGGTATGTTACGAGAACCTAGTAGGCAATAAATAGTATTATTGTCATTTTATTTAGAAAATGTTCTCACTAGTGTTAGATTCAAATGATAGTTTAAAATCAAAACGTTCTTCAACGCGAATCTTAACACAAGGGCGTGAATCATCGTCATCTTTCTACGCTATTAGGTTTGTGCCTTAGTTGTTACTCGGGGATGGCGCAACAAGTTTTTTTCCATTGTCTTCGTGAATAAACTATTAAAAAAAAAATAACTCTAAGTAAATATAAAAAGAATAATGCTTAATGCTCGTGGTGATTACTTTATCATCGTAGCGAACACTGAAACAATAGCATTTCATTAAAAAACGGGACATTAATAGCAGTGTGAGATTATAACCACAACCTTGAATGCAATAAATGCTAAGAAGTTAATCTTAAAACTGAAGTACACAATGTACCTATATGTTAACATTAAGAACATAATTGGTACCTCTTGAGTCTTGTTTAGTAGAGATATGTATATTCACTAGAAACAATATTATTTTGTGTCGTGGACTCGCATTCGCTTCAGGAATTTGTTTTGCTAACATTAGTTGCACAAATTAATGTTTATGTAACAAAACTTTGCAAAATACATTTTAAAACGACTGGAAAATATTTAAAAAATCATTTATTCAACGTTCTAAATCAATTCTCAAATTTCATAAAAATATGTCGCGCAGAAATGAATTGATTTTATTATTAAAATAAACAGAATTCAAATTATACTATATAATTATTACAGTGAGATTATGTCTGAGTCCCAACAGTGGGACTCTTATAGGCTATTATATAAAATGTGAAATTAATAATTAAAATATAATTTTACAGAGAAGTACGACATTGTGGGCCGTCTCCTGAAGCCTGGTGAAACACCAAACAAATACAGCGATGACGAATCCGAAGACAAGAAGTCACAGTAGTACGAGTATAGACAAAATGTTATTTTTTTTAATAAAGAAAACTTGTTAAAACGTGATATTTTGATGGAATCCGGTGCCTAGGGATATGTTTAAAACGTTAATAAAATATTTTTTATAACATTCGGTATATTTTTATTAATACTGTTTTAGTTTACTTTGCCCAGAATCTGACGGCCTCTACAAATAGGAATATTCCACAAAACGTTTTATTTTGTGGCCTAAAATATTATTTGTTTGTGCTCTGTCTGTTTACTTTGGGCTATTAAAATTGACTGGAGTGACACATTTAATAAACATTCGGTTTGCTAGATAAATAATTACTTAACGAGGATGTTACTGATTTAAGCATCGATACTGAGAACAAACTGGGTTGCCGCTTAAAAATAACACACAAAGGAGAGTCTAGAAATAAAATGGCAATGTTACAGTAACTATTCTAAATTAAGTTAGTGCTTCGCATATTATCAAAGGAAGAAAGCAAAAGCAACAAAGATACCCCGAGAGTAAGAACGTCAAAAGTCAGCAACAAGCAGCAGGAGCATTGGTGACCCAGAGGTACCGTGACGGTCACCTCGTACGAGTTCGTATCCAAGCAGACGCATTATTTGTATAATTAACTTCATTACCACTACTCTTAAAACGGTGAAAGAAAATATCGTGAGGAAACTGAAAATATGTTCTAGGACTGAAAATTTGAAGACATGTTACATCTACCGTCTTTCTCTCTCTCACACACACACACAACACCACACAGACACACTACACCTTCCTCATCACACTCACACTTCACACACTAACAAACACACATACACAAATGGTTATTTTAATTTAATTTTGTTTTATTATTACTTTTTCCTTTAGTTCTTTTCTTACAATAGTCCTACTTTTGTGATAATTTAAATCTCGGTGAGGGGGGCCAGGAGTCATAGCACAGGGTATCCTAGTTTGGATTCCTGACTCCCACAAACCTCTGTACCTCCAATATTTGTAACACCTGTATATTTTAATTGTACTTTGTGGGAGAAAATAAAATCTTATTAAATCTTATTATCTACCAAACCACATTGGGTCCACATCGTGGATTACAGCCCATTCTCACTCATAGAGGAGACGGCTGCGTCTCAGTATTGGCAACATTAGACTGATTATCTGAAGTCTAACCCCCGTATCTATAAACAAGTCAAAGTGTTTACTTGAGTAAATGTCAAGACAAGATTTTTATTATGTAGTAATTGGTTGAAGTTAGAACTGTAAAAAGTTAGAATTTTTAGCTTTGCTTTCTTTGACGGTTATTACTTCTCTTCAATTCTTGTCTATTGCATAAAATATTACTTGTAAGTAAGTCTTGAAACATGTATGAGAAAAAAATGTTGACATCAATGATGCCACTAAAATATTTATTTCTACCAACTAATTAAATCCTGTATCGTGCCAGCCAACGTGATGTCTGAAAGTAATAAAATATAACAATGGTAGTTGGTTAGTTTACATAAAGATAAGAAGAAATCAATATTGGAGTTAACTAGATTTTGCTGAGGTTAAAGAATCGAAATTGAAGAAGACTTCAAACTGATTGGATTGGTTAACAAATAAAAAACAACATTGTTTTTGGGTAAGAATTTTGAGAAAGAAATGTAAAAACCAAATCGGCTCGAAAATATTTAGGAGAATTCAATATGATTACAACTTTTAACAATTTTGTAAAACCGTTCTGTATCAATTTTGGTGTACAATAAAGAATATTCTATTCTACAACTATTTTAGATTTTAGTCGGCTTCAATCCTCTTGTTCTTGCTTAAAGTCACCATCTGCTTAGCCTTTTTATGTCTTGGAGCCAGTTTCCAGTCTAACCAGATACCGCCGAGTGTCAGTTTTTTGTAAATGGAACGACTGCCTATCAGACCTCCACGATGTACAAGTAATTAGTGTTGAACAAGAAACTATACGTATACATTTACGCCTGTTCCCTTTGAAAGCATGTAAAAAAAATACACACCACGTGATACGCTTATTTACTATTTTGCCTTCATCCACGTGCATAAACCTACACGGCTACACATGGCAAGTTACAGAAAACTTGATTACAAACAGTTCCTAATATTCTCCACCACCCAACTCTCAAACTAGACCGTCCTAAGAAAAGTAAAACCTCAGCAGACCTCGATACCTTATCATTATGACATTTTCCTTTTATCAAGGAAAATAGAGGTAATCCCATCAAAGGGGCGAGCTTCGGACAATCTGATACGTTTTTAATGTCACATTCTTTTTTAATGGGATTGTCTGGGTAATGGACACTTGAAGATCGGACCTTACCTACCTATAAATCGAGTGACGTCATGACGTAAAATATAGAGGTCTGATAAAATATGGTGCTGTAATTCACGTACTTTCAGCTTTGAGTTGCCCTGTTGGTCTAAGCGTCTCAAATGCGGCTGTTGAAAGTGAGGTCCTGTGTTCGATTCTTAGGTCGGGCATTGTTATTCGGATTTTCAATCAGAATTTTGACTGATGAGAGGATGATAAAATATGGCGCTTCGTCTCTTTTATTTTTAGCTTTGTAAACTGCCTCCTTTGTCTGGCAGTCGCAAGTGCTATTTATATGACGACACTGTTGGCGCAGTGGCTGAGCGATTGACTACTGCGCTGCGTGTCGTTTGTTCGATCCCCGCACGGAACAAATAGGTATTTGTATGGCCTACAGATAGTTGTTCCGGGTCTGGTTGTTTGTGTATATGAGTTTAAATGTTTGTCAACGCATCCACGAAACAGGACAAATTACTAGGGTGGGGCAACGTCTTAAAAAAATGAGAATAAGGTCCTGGTTAGTTGTTGATATGGTTCGACTCCTAGGTCGGGCAAAATATTATTGGGTTCTTTCATTAGGATTTTTTCAGTTCCTATATTAGCAAAGTGTGAGCGTTACTATGATTACTCCTCTGCCTCACCCTTCGTGGAAAACAGGTTTGACGTTATTTTTTATTATGATCTAATAATGGATACTTAAAGACCGGACCTCATATATAAATTAAGCAAGTACCTAAGTGACGACATGTTACAAAAATATAAAGGTTCTCATATCATAGAAAGGTTTGATAAAATATTAAACTTTTTCTCACTTACTTCGTCTTTATAAAGCTTTTAAATCTCGTTCCTGGTAAAGATGACTTTGACAATATTATGTTCACGGGTGTTCTTATTTCTTTTGATGCTCTTATTTTTTTTTCGAGTTTCCTAGGAAAGACGTTGCTGTTTGACTGTGAAAAGTTTATTAGTTTTCTTTCACATGAGTTATTGTAAAGAAAATTGATATTGAAGTAACGAACAGCAGATATGATTTACTAGACTTTACTAGACTTATAACCATGACCTTTATGCTAGAGTTGTATAAAGTTGCGCCCCTTCCTGATGTCGTGTATGGGGCAATGGAGGACAGTCCTTCGCTATCCAGGATGTCGGCAAATCTAGAGGATTGGAGAGCCGATAAGGATAGATACCTCTACCTACCCATTTGGGGATTACAAGAGTGACGTTACGTATGTATGTGTTCTTTTATCAAATCCAAATGACTAGTCACCATAATACTAAAAAGTTAAGCCCTATTTAGTTCCTTAAATAATTACAATTGTTGCTAATCGGTCAACTCACAAAAATATATACAGCGCAACTTTACACAATACATGCATTACATAAACATGCACTACACAAACAAACGACACAAATACATAACACACGCATACATTTAAACACACATACTCAAATTCAGATTTAGTCTTAATTTTTCTAAATTGTAAAATTCTTAAAATTACTTAACCTCTACAAACTTTACTTTGTAACATGTTATTCATTGTTCAATGTCCAAACATGGGGAAGGCACTGTTTCTCCTTAAAAACACAGGTTGCGTAAACACAACTTACCTAAGAGAACAGAACCACACCCACAGATTTGTTATAACCTACCACATGTTTCATATTATAGATTAAGTATCCATTAATAATGTACAAATATCTGTTTTTGGAAATAAATTATTCATTCCCTTTATTTATTTCCTTTACACATTATTTTACATGTTTAAATATTTCTTAATAAAACATTTAAAAATATAAAAAATAGTAGCCCACCGGAATCGGGAACAGGGTCCAAGCTCCTAACAATACGAGCCGTGTCCAGGAGAACCGCTTTCTGAATCAAGCCCTTGATCCAGCCGCCTAACGAGAGCCTCCTCAGGTATTGATCGAGGCTCTTGGCAATTAAGCCATTGGCTGAAACGATTATCGGCACAATGATGGCTGACTTCACATCCCTCATGTCAACAATCTCGCGAGCCAAGTCAAGATACTTGATTTGCTTATCTTTCTCGGCTTTCACGAGGTTCTCGTCATGCGGAACCGTTATGTCAACGATCATTGCGCGCCGCTCTGATCGATCCACCACCACTATATCAGTCTTGTTGGCCATAATAGTCCTGTCAGTGATGATGGATTGATCCCGTGATACAGTTCGTTGATACAGTGTGATATTGCCATTTTTTTAAATTAAAACTAGAAATACGCAGTTAAAAATTGCCAGCAGTGCCCATTTCAATAGCCTAAGTAACAAGATAAAAGGTATTCGATTTTATTTTAACGACAAGGATCCATTAACAAGCTATGAATATAAATTGAAATTAAAATATTTTAATACGAAGTGAAAACTTTCTCGGTTTTAAACGTGAAGTTTTGTTCATTAGTTTCTTTTAATCCTAGTCTGCGGTAACTAGTAGAGCATTTTTTTTAAAGTGACTTTCTGTTTGTATTAAAAATTGGGTCACACCTTAAGGATGGATTAGTTCAGGTGGGCGAGAATAGTCACACAGTCATGAGTGCCTGAAGACGGGTGTCGTAAACAGTAACTGAGGCAGGTCCAAGAAACGCTGGCATGACGATTAGGATTCGCTCCTAATTGAATGAGGCCAAACATAGTGAAGATTGAAAAGGTATAGGTAGGGCTTTGTGGAAGTGACAGAACAGGCTAACACAAAAACTAACTCAGTGTAAGTAAGTAGATGGACATGCCACTAACATCATAAAAACATACAGTTCTAGTACAAGCTAATGTAATTTGAATAATTATAAAAATCATAGACACAACAAAGTAGAAGAAGCACTATTTAAAAACAAGATCCAACATCATTCAACAAACAGCCGTAACAATTAACATTCAATGTAAAACCTTGACCCCGAAGGTTAAGACGCACATTACCATATCAAACCAACTGAAGTCATTCTTGCGCCTTGATAATGTAATTATGAAGTTCCTAACAACATTGAACAGTAATAATTATCTCTCGTATCTGAAGCGTATCGTTAATGCGTTGCCTAGCAACCAGTTAGTTAAGGCGATGAGGCAAGACGATGTTGGTATAGTCAACAGCTGATATGTGAGTTTAAACAATTAAGGCGGAATTCTAGATTGATACTTAGTCATTCATCTTAATTTATAACTGGATTTGAGTTGGAATAATTTTGAAATGCGAATTGCTGTGGTTGCGGAAATCCGTTGGAAGGTGGTAGAGGGTTTATTTAATTGCTAATATGTAAAACACTGGTTAGTAGACATGAATTAAAATTTCATGACACAGTATTAAGACATATATCCTGTAAGGGCACCACAAATAGTATATATCGAATTATTCAATTACATAACATCATATTGATTTTAATTAATAAATTATACTAAACATTAATCAATAATTGATAACATTTAATTTCAAAATAAATCGTTTAGTCAAGGGACAATGACTTTTAAAGCGTCTCGTATTTCTACGACTTGTAAAGGCTGTACATTTGCGCCGAATCACTCCGAGGCAGGACGAGTCGAGCTCGTCTAGCCTCGAATTTCCTCGCTAGGTTTTACTCTCTCGCAATCACCCTGTCTTGGAGAGTCTCTGTGAGAGTGTACAGCAACCTTAACAGGGTAGTCATAAACTGACGGTAGCTTATATCAACCTAAAGCATTTTTGACTTGCTCCTCATCGTTATCGCTGATAGAATTTCAGTTTGTCAAGGTTCTCCGGTCAGGGAGAGGAATGGGGGATTAGGAAAAGTCCGGTGTCTTTCATCTGATGATCACAAATGAAAGACGGATAATTTAGAATTCTAATAATCGAAAGGTCCTACCAACTCACTCAATTACTGGCTAACTCATCAATGCTCAGTGCTCAGTCCAAAAAAAAAACCGTCTAGATCTAAGGATATTTTGCACAGAGGATTTAATTATGATGTTGACAAGGTTTAAGGGTTTTTCGAGATTCCCATTCATCATTCAATAATTATAAAGAGAAAAGAAAATAGTCTTGTCCGGTGGAAAAAGCTAATTAAACATTTATTTATTTATTAAAACTTTATGCACAAGTATAAATAACACTGTACAAAGGCGGACTTAATGCCTTGGGCATTTTCTACCAGTCAACATGTGTAAACATGTGTTTGTATGTTTAAAAAGTTATTGCGCAAATAGATAGTCAAAATGATTGATGTTGGCAGTGTAATAGAAGGATGAAAATTTTTAACTGTATACCAATAAGCTTGTCCGACCGTACAATAATCTTTTATATTTTTTCTAATGGATGCAATACTATTCCAAAAGTTATCTCTATTACAGCTTCATATCAGATGGGCCACCTGCCAGTTCCTATTTGTAGATTCATCCGGTGTTATATAACATCCTTCATACGATAACTACGTCAAGTGTAAAGTCTGCAGACGTAAGTCTAGACTGTCTTTAGTCTGTCTATCACTGTATGGACAGAGTGATAGTAATAAGTACACGAAGATTGTCTTGTCATTGGTCTTAAAAGTTTTTAAACTGACATGGTCACTAATATTATCATTAACACAATCAAAAACGGCAAAAAACTCACAAACACACTCACTCACACTCACCCACTCACTCGCCTCCTCTCACTCTCTTTTGTGGCTTTGCTCACAAATTAATAGTAAACATGGTAAATATCGCGTTTTATGTGTGAATGATAAAATAGTCTTCATTCAACTAAAAAACTGCCTTGACTGAAGCCAAAACTGTTGGGACTTGGATGTTCAGTGTGTATTAAGGTAATAAACGATAGAACCACGAGTAAGTGTTCTTTTTTAGATTTTAAATTATAATAAAGATACATCTAATACACAATACTTTCCCCTGTTCACACCAAGAGAATTCGACGAAGTGTGGATATAACCTATACATTCGCTCGTTTCGTGTATACGCTTCTGTAAATCAAAAATATCAACACAAATAAGAATAACAATTATGTATGTGGATAAAACTGTAACAACTAAAATTGGATGACATCGAACGAAAGTTGGTTTGGTCCAAGTTTTAATGGCCCGGCCAGCGCAGCGGTTAGTTTTCGTAGAAGCTGTATTGTATGGTCCAAAGTATTTATGTATGAGCGCATGGATTGCCCGCCAGTGTGCTTCGTATCGTTGTGCCCAACTTTAAACGTTACGTAACAGATTTAAATTGGTTCCATGATTTAGTGACGGTTTATTTTCGTGTTGTTTTGGTAAAATTGGGATAGTCAATAGGTCTCATTCCGAAGTTCCCTTTTAAAGGTCTATTTTTGGTACTAAAAATCTAAGGAAGATTTTTATTACCAAAATTGACATTATGGGTCTACTTTTAGTACTAAAGAGCTACCTTTGAAAGTTTTTTTTGGTTCTAATGTACACCAAATATTATTTAACACTTGCTTCGGTGGAGGAAAACATCGTGAGGAAACCAGCATGCCTGAGAGATATTTCTCGACGGCATGTAAAGCCAAGTCAGAGGCCCATGTGCGACATAAAAACTCTGACACCATGTTAGGCAATAACCACACTATAAATAAAGAAGATTTAACATCTTAAGAGTCATAAAATGTCAAAAAAAGTTTGAGTGTATTAACCATTTCGTAGGTTTCTGACGGTAATTATTACTTCGTGATAATGATTGACTGTCAGAATTGATGAATTTCGATATCGTTATTATCAGTTGTTGATAATTTGATATTAAGTTAGCAACCGTTTATCGTGTTCAGCATAAAAAAAAATGTTTATTGCTTCAACTTAAATAACTTATACTAGTTACAATGGGGAGAACCCTTTTAAGCAAATGGTTTGCTAGTATTCCCCAGGTTATATAATTGTTGAGCCTGTGCAAGATATTATGTAAATTTAAACTAAAACAAATAAGATGAAAGAAAGACACAGTATTTTTATGAAAGGCAAAGAGAAAACGCGCTGGTGTGTGTTATGTGTGAGATGGTGTGGATGTGAATATGTATGTGAGTAGTGGGTGAGAGTAAGTGTGGGAGGGAGGATTGTACCCACGCATTATACAGGTGGGTATTAAAGATCGAGTGTAAAGCTAACCTTACGACTAGTCTTGGGATCGGAAATAATGTAGGACAATATCTTCCATTAGCGGCAGAAATATCATTGCGTAATATTTTATGTGTATATCGTAGTCTCATCGATTGCACCATATTTTCTACTTCGTCGTAGGTCTTTAACTTAATCCATTTAGACAAAGCGTTTTTGCATTCGTGGTAGGTTTGTGGGTATATATCAGGTTTTTTATTAAGAAGATTGTATTAATGGAATGATTGCCTAGGATATTGTCTTTTTGCGAATGTAGACTTTACGGAGACAGTGGGAGCAACCGTGTTTTTCCTTCTGCCTTTTGTCTTCTGTGGGTTGAACGATAGAGTTTTATGCTTGGTTAGAATTATACTAAGTACGTAAAGCTTTCTAACGGTCAGAAGATCTGAAATCCAGTAAAGATTCTCAGTTGAAAATCTGAAGGGTTTAAAAAACATAATTTTCAGTAGGGACCTCTGAGCCCTCTCGAGGCCTAGGAATTTAATTTTAGTGGCACCTCCCCAGACGGGTAGGCAATAGCATTATTATCTAGTATTTATTTTTGGACTCAGTAAATTATTCCATGATACATTTTGCTTTAAAACAGCGTTATTTATACATAGTTAAAGTTTTTGATCCACTACTCGTACTACACACATCAAAAGTATCTAGGGATCAACATATATTTTTGCAATAACTTTTCTCCTGATTGATATTAATTAAAAATTTCTTTAAGGATTCATCAAATAAAGTGTTTTCGTTTGTCACAGTAACGATAAACCAAGTCACCTTTGCATTAATAAAGAAATTTGCCATTTTCCTAATAAAGGGATTTTTGACATTTGAACCACTAACATTAAAGTTCGAAAAAAAGACTGAAATAACAGTTTTCTTTAAAATTTTATTGGGTAACTTAAACAATTAATAATCCGTGTTTCTACCGCGAACACTAACAACACAAGAACATCGGTTTGGCATACTCAAAATGAGTTCATCCAAATCACGCTGTGGAATGGCCGGCCATGTTCGTTGCAACAGCAAAAAAAGGTCTTCTTGCGACTGGATACCCTCCATATTCGGCAGAGCTCTTCTCTGTAGCATATCCCATGCATGCTCAATCGGGTTCAAGTCTGGCGACTGAGCAGGCCAGGGCAGGACATTGATGTTAGCTGCGGCGAGAGTCTGTCTTACAACTCTTGCGGTGTGCGGTCGTGCATTATCATGCATTAACTGAAATAAGGGACCGATTTGCACTTGTAGAGGAACGATGACGTCTGATACAATCGTCTCAGCATAAATTTGAGCGTTGAGGTTGCTTCTGATCCAAATCAACTCAGTTCTTCCGCCGATCCAAATACCCGCCCATACCATGATGGTTCCACCACTATAAGGATGGACTTCCTGGCAGGATTTTAATCGCTGTTGGCGTCCAGGGGTTCTCCAGTGTCGTATACGTCTTGTATCCGGTCTCATACCAAAACGAGACTCATCAGAAAAGCACACGAAACGCCATTGTTCTTCTGCCCAATTTCTGTGTTCAAGAGCCCATTGATATCGAATCCTACGATTGTGCATTGCTATAGGTGGTACCCGTAGCGGTCTTCGGGAATGAAGGTTCACTTCATGCAAGCGGTTTCTGACTGTTTGGTCGCTAATTAAGTTCCCTGAAGAGTGATGAAGCCTCACGGCTAACATCATGGCGGTTATTGTTGGAGCTCTTCGAGTTAAGATTTGAATGTATCGGTCTTGTCTCCGTGTGGTGCAGCGATACCGTCCTCCATGGCGCTCAGCCACGGTACCAGTGCTTCGGTAACGTGTCCAAAGTCGACTGATAACACTCTGACTTGTATTCAGAGCTAAAGCCACAGTACGTTGCCGGGAACCAGCTTCTATCATTCCCACGGCTCTGAGCATTTCTTCCCTGCTTAAATGACGTCGCCGCTCCATAATAACGTTGGTTTTAATCAGTAGTAGGGAAACAGTAGCACTAATAATGTCTTCAATGCGTTGTATGTTTTTATAGGGAAAATATTGACAGCTTATTTTCATCTTTTACTCGAATTTGATTGAGAGTTCCTGATTCAAATTATGAAATGCACCAAAAAGGATCCATATAAATTTATAAAATCATAAATTTATTACAAAGCCACATCTCAATCTCAAGAAATCCGCATAAAAATGCTTGATCCCTAGACACTTTTGATGTGTGTAATTAAAAAGATTAAAGAGACGTTAAAAAAAATCCAAAACCTGTAAAGTTAATATGTAAAAATATCAATTCCCATAATTCTATTAAATACAATATTGACCAAACTTAATTGGCACAACAGTAGGAGCAAGTTGTTGGTCTACAAGGACTCTTAGTGCTCTCCTTATTGCCATCCTCAGTAAATCGAAGATTTAATTGAAGTAAGAGGGTAGCTGTGAATTTTGCAAGCGATACTCTGGGGAACTTTCACTGTGGTTCTGAATAATACCTTCTGTTGTGGCTAGATATTAAATAAACTTGACGAGGCGTTCATGATGTCAAAGTGTAAGATTCTCGAGACGTAGATATAACAGATTGTTTAGAAACAACCTTACTATTCTTCAAATTTTTTTTTTTCAGAATGTCAGCTATGTATGTAGTTCATTTGGTTATTGCATGTTTTTCATTTGGTTATTGTTTATTCCTTTCTTTTATACACTTTGACATTTAATGATTTGATATGAATATTTACTTTTTTAGTTATTTTATTGTTTTTTTTTATTATTATTATTTTGTATTATGTGTGACATGTAATGATTTTTTTTTCTGAACATTTATTTTGTAAGTATTATTAATTTTATATGATTAGTGTGAATGTGAGGACAATGTGGGTCATTTTTACGTTTTTTGTTTGTTTTTACTATTGTCTGGCAGTTTGAGTACTAAAAGACGACACACACAACTACACGAATGTCCTTTCTTTGGTATTGTTCGTCGTTTCGTTGAGCTCCTTGAGTTATGAGTCAAGCTACACGTTAACTGACAAATGCTTGCACTGGCTGGACCGGTGCACTCAAATCTGTGTGGTTCTTTCTTCAAAAGACCATCTCAGACACTCATCTGCATATTCCTCATGTGAGTTTATCAAGATTATGTCTCTTTTAAGGTCCAGAGACCTTAAAAGAGACTATATCCTCTGACTTTGTTTCGGCTGTTTCTTCTCAGAGTAGTCAGATACGAAACACCGGTCTCATCTAGTTTTAAAAAAGAAGAAGTGTAAAAGTGTTTGTAAAAACCTATTTGCAAAATAGAAACCATTTATCATTAGTATCTGACTGCATGTATGACTAAAAATGTATGAACTTGGACAAAGCAAAAGGAGTATATAAGTTAGAAGGTGGCGTTCTGTTGTTCCTGCCCACCCGAAAAGAAAAACGTGTTTGTTTCGTTTAAATGTACTCTTATCGCAGCCATATGTATGCCTAACTTCGGAGTCTGATCATATAATTATTCCTAGTTTAGCTAATAATTACAAAAAACAACTTCGCTGACATCTAAGAAACTCACTACATCGAAAAAAAAACAACCATCGCTTGAGGACTTACAATCGTGTTTTCAAAGTTTTGTTAACAACAAAAGTAAAAACCAAGGCAAACATCTACAAACAAATTTGTCTTGACATAATAGTTTTAATCCGCCGTCTTCCTTTGCATAGCAAAGAGGTGCATTCGCTTTTGATCTCCAAGCTTCTTACAGGATCTTTGAGCCAAGAGTGTTTAAGAGCCTTCTGGGGAAACCCGTCACAGTAATAGTTTCAGAAGGCTTGCTCCTTATAACGAGGAATAATGCACGCACTTAAAGACTCGCTTCACAGAGTGTGCAAGTATGCGTACTCGAGACTGGTTTTCGACTATTATAGACGGAGATCACCGCAGTAAAACGAGCATTTAATACGAATGTGACACTTTTTTATGCTTATATTCGTAAAAACGAACGTGAGCCACGGTTCCTTATGATTTCTTAATATTAAAGTTGGGCTAATAAAGTTCCCATTCCCATGAAGTGCTCACTTACAAAGGTGAAGACAACATACAATTAGTGAATCTAGCCTATGTGAATGCGCCTGTTTTTGTTTATTGTGTAGAAATGACCTTCTGTATTCTGTTTGTGAACTCGTCCTACTTTCGACATCTTTACTTGAAGGCACGCGGTCAAGTTAAGGGTATTCATGAGAAAAATCACCGTCTAAGATAAAGCTGATACGACGTGGTATAAATTGTAGCACTAAGAATTATTTGCAGCACTTTCTTTGATTAAAAATGGCGGTATTTGTAGATGTCACTGTACAAAAGTAGGATTTATTGGCTGCATTATAGATTGTCTTGTGTCTATGCATTTTAGCTTTTGGTTTCAAAATGTTTGTAGTTCTTGACAACGATAGATTGCATTCATGGATATCTATTTGTTTTATTCGTAACTAGCGACTCGCCTCGGCTTTGCACGGGTGCAATGTAGATACTAATGTTTTCTCTACTATAGTATGCATGTATTATACATATAAACCTTCCTCTTGAATCACTCTCTCTATAAAAAAAACGCATGAAAATCCGTTGCGTAGTTTTAAAGATCTAAGCATACATAGGGACAGACAGACAGCGGGAATCGACTTTGTTTTATACTATGTAGTGATTCTGTTCTGTCTAACAAAAACACGCGCAGTCGTTACACCTATTAAGTTTACTCGTAAAAGTTTTGAGCCGGAAACAGGGGCTTATTATTTTAGGACTCCAACAATACATACAAAAAATGGATAAGTCCAAAGTCCAAGCTCTCAGGATATTATAACTGTTCATATCAGCGAGTCCTCGGGCGCCAGAGGAGCGTACTAGGCAATTTCCTAGTGATTTCCTGGTCGGCGACGTCGCCGCACGACAAAAGGGACTAATCTCTGGAAGGAACTCTATTTTACACTTCATTACATTCCGAAACGTTTTATTAAATCTCCATCGGTTTGTATTTACCTGGAATCCTAAAGAAACTTTCTTACTTCATGTTTGTTTCAGCGGATTTCGAATACTGTATTTCTGTTTCTATTAACATTATTTTACAAGCTTGCCGCTTTTATCGTCTCATTTTCATTTTGTTTTTCGAGTGCATTTGGGATGGAATCGTTTAAATGGGATGTCTCAGCAATGTAGATAGCTGGAGGGTTAAAATATGCTAATGTAATTAATCCTTTAAGGGTTACATTGGTTATCCATTGGCTGACTTTTACAAGGGATACATATTTTATCGACGTTATCGTAAAAGCTAAAAACTAATTCTGTTTCGAACCTTCGATCTTGAATTTTGTTCTACACAAAAGAGTTATTAAGCTCGAAAGATATTTTTAGTAACAAATCCTTCTGCTATTATGGAATGATTTATTAATAAGTGGAAGATAAAAAAACAGATTTCATCAAAAGTTTGTTTTTCTTTTGAGAAAGTGGCGGAAGTGTCACATTAAAATCGAATTTGGATGCCATCTCGATTACTAAGACTCAAATGCACAAGTAATGGCAATGGCAAATGGCAATGGAAAATTGGGTGAAAACATAACTCAAGAGCATGCAAAATGTAGGTCAATAATTGGGCCAACACGCCAATAAAAATGGATACAAACACGACGACTTTGGCAAATTGGATCAACGTTTTTTTATACTCAATGCGTGGAAAAAATTGAAAGGGAATTTTTTGTCTGCCAATTAGGGTTGTCAATTTGTCGCTGATATTTTCATGTAACATAATTTTGCTGGAACAAAATTATGATTAAGTGAATTATGGATGCCATATTGGTTTAGGTCCACCTCCTAAATAAACCTTAGTGGCAAGGATCGTGATATATGCATTGATTATTATGAAGAATGGGTTACTTAGGGCTTTATTGATGGGTCAGCAATCTGTTACTGTTCATACACCATAAAATTTGAACCCAATTTGTTATAATACGTCGCTTTAGGGTATTCCAAGATTTCTCGGGGGCATCTGATTTGGGAAAAGAACATATTATATATTGTTATACGTAGATATCTAATAGCTTACATTATTAAAAGAGAAAACTATTTCTGAAATATTTAAATAATGTTATTTTGGTAGTAAAATCAGTCTCACCTTCCACGTAAAACTGACTCTTGAATAAATAAACATTAGGTATTATTTTGTTTCAATGCTTTATGGTAGAATACCCTTTGTAATTTATATTTAGTTAGATAAACATTCGAAAAACACAGACAGACGGATAAAAGTTGAAAATGTCAGGTTGTTATCCTAGTCCCAGATAATTATTGGAAATTGGAAAATAGAAAAGAATATACTTTATCGTACACCAAAATTGAAACACAACTGTTTTACAATATTGCAATTTTTTTTTTGTTTTTATATATATATTTTTTAAATAAATCTTGAATCAATAATTAGCATATAACTTCCCACTATCCAAACACAGGTCCTCTCTCTGTTAAAGTAACTCCACACAAGAAGCTCTATGGACACTTTCAACGAGAACCTCTTACTACATCGTTCTCACATAATGTACAATATCAACACTAATGATTTAACCAAGGTTTTGTAACTATATTATGATTTAAAAGAGTGTCCATGGAGTTTCTTGCCCATTCTATGGAGTTTCTTGCCCGTTCTTCTTCATAGAAATCAACACTTTGGAATGGGCAATTACAGTACTTTCACAGTCATTTTGAGTCATAACGTTGACTGTAGCTTCATTTTACTGTTGTCTTTGTTTCCAAATCAAAAGTGCATGTGACTTGCGTACTTGAAATAAATGCTTTGCTTTTGTTTTTTTTTTTGGGTCTTGTGTAATGTTTCGACTTAGTACAACTACTATTTAGTACTATTTCTTAGTTTCAGCATCATCATCAATATCAACATCATTAGCAGCCTTGTTTCATTCACTGCTGTGTATTAAACTCCTCTCTTCTGCACCACTTTTCTCCAGTCTGTGCTGGTCAACCAAGTCTAACCAAGTGATCCTCTGAATGTCATCCAACCATCTGACTGTTGGTCTGCCAACACTTTACTTTTGATTCTTCCATCATCTGCCTAGCCTTGTCCCAACTATGTTGGGGTCGGCTTCCAGGCTAACCGGATGCAGCGGAATACCAGTACTTTACATAGAACGACTGCCTATCTGACCTCCACAACCCAGTTAGCACTAAGTAATACGATGCCTGTAACTACTGTCAAGGATCTACAATGTGAGACGGGACCAATGGCTTAACGTGCTTTTCAAGGCACGGAGGAAACTCTGTATGTTATGGTGGTGGTACCCATCCACGTACCAACTTAGACAAGCTCGCCTTAACCTATAGATCGATCCGAGCGGCTGTTATTATTAAGCCACGAGCTCACCATACAGCTACCCAAATACCTTTAATTTTCACCTGAAACAAATATCAAAAGCCATTTCTCAAAATAAAAATACCCAATACGCAATAACACAATCGGAATAAGACATCCAAACACGCAGTATTTTCACAAAATATCTCGGAGCTATTACAAAGTTCGGGAAATTGTATCACTGGTAACATTTCAAAGTTGCCGAGCAACTTCGGGACGTAAGCAATATATTCTTATAAGAAAGTGTTGGGAACAACAGAGCCAGTAAGTCTTCATTGTAGTACTCAAGTTGGCTGACTGACGCAATATCAAAGTTCACTGTAGGTACTGTTCGAGTTGAGATACTGAGATGTTTTGTTTCGGGGATTTTGAAATTGAAATCGAGAGGGATTTCTGTTAAGGGATTTTAGTTTGTGAATATTGTTTTGATAATATTGATGATTGTTATAAAATATAGGTTTAAAAAAATACCCACAATTTGGCAGAAACTACAGAAGGTCACCTGCTACGATCCTTAAATACTTCTTTCGCCTTGTCCACGTTCATACACCTGGTCATCCACGCGTAATGTCGTTCTGTAGTTTCTGCTTACCCCCATGGAAAATAGGCGTGAGAATATGTATGTATGACACGTAATTAGAAAACACCATCTGGCCAATGACTTATTTAATATTAGTAAACCAGCGCTTAAGGAGTATAGAAGATGTGTTAAGGTAGCCTGCGAAATTCAAATTTTCTTACTTTTTTTTTTGCAATTTGTTGGTCAGGATCAGGATGTATGTTGATTAAAATATGTTTCGCGACCATAACAAATATGGGTTTAATCCCATTGAATGACTTTTTCATGAAATAGTTGTTCAACGGGCTATTAAGAACTTAGAATGGAACCGACATGGTAGCCACCATGTCGGTTCCACCTAGGGGGACGACTGCTCCAGTCATTTCAAGGATGTCATAACTTCCGTCCTTTGGAGAGGAAGTCCCATCATGAATTTCTGTTAATGTTATTTTATTATTATGCCTTTATTCATTTTTTCTTCTTATCGTTTACATTTTTAAATATTTCTAACAAAAACATATTAAAAAAAACATTTAAAAATATAAAAAATAGTAGCCCACTGGCATCGGGAACAGGGTCCGAGCTACCGGTGATCAGGGCTCTTGAGAGAGGAACCTCCTAACAATACGCGCCGTCTCCAGAAGTACTGCTTTCTGAATCAAGCCCTTGATCCAGCCGCCAAGCGAGAGCCTCCTGAGATGTTGTTCGAGGCTCTTGGCTATTAAACCATTGTCCGACACGACAATGTGAATGAGTGACCGCTGTACTCACGTCTCACATGTTGACAACCTCACGAGCAAGATCTATCTTTCTCTGCTTTCACGAGGTTCTCGTCATGCGGGACCGTTATATCAACAATCATTGCGCGACGCCCCAATCGATCTATCACCACAATGTCAGGCTTATTAACAACAATAGTCCTGTCAGTGACGATAGGTCGATCAACTTATAATTATTATAGCTAGCCCGTACTGTCCCAATGCTGGACAAAGGCGTCCCTCCACTCCTTCCAACGGTCACGATTCTGTGCTCCTCTTTTCAATTCTCAAGGAAGACATCCAGTTCGTCCCGCCATCTCCTTCGTGGACGGCGCGACCCCGTGTCACTGTTTTAGGGCATCAATCCTGAGCTTTACGGGCCCACAGCTCGTTCGACATGCGACAGACATGTCCTGCCCAATCCCATTTAAGTTGGGCAGCCTTTTGAGCCACGTCAGCGATTTCCGTTTTGGAGCGCAGTGTAGTGTTTCGAACATGATCTGCTAATTTTACACCTAAGATCCATACGCTCCATAGCACGTTGGCAAACCTTGAGTTTGGACTTTTAGGTATTAGTCAAAGACTAAGTTTGTGCACTACGGTGCACAAACTTGGTCTTGACTTACGAGTCAAGATGGGGAGAATACACATTGCCATGAGCTTTCGCTTCAGAGACATGTGCAGAGTGCTGTTTATGTTATGCATCACAAACAAAGGATTTGATTTCATCTGCTATAAGGCCATATTACTCTATCATGTCGCACTAGCTAATTAGTTACGACAGTAATTGACTTAGCACTAATTGAAACATCGTTTGACACAATTATAGATATTACAATATTTTGTTACAAATTAACGTTACTTGAAATCTCTTGCGTTAATAATGTGTTGTTATATGTTTATAAGTGCATACTAGGCTAGACATTCAGAATTCATAAGTATAAGTGTATTGTCACTGGGGTTCGAACGCAGGCTACAACGTGTACGCTGCTGTACGCTTAGATCGGATTTTTATGCGGTCCATCAATAGACAGTTATTCAAGAGGAAGGTTTATGTATGTATATTAAATTTATATAGTAGACATAAGCCGAGAATTTCAAAGATTTTTAGTGTGATGTAAAAACATATTTTTGTGTGCTTACATTGCAAACGCTAGCTAAACCTTACGAGATATATCTAATAATGTAAGTACTACGGAATTGTATAATTATCTTGAAAAGATCTACAAAAAGTTTGCGATGGTATTTGTCTATGTCCTAAGATAGACAAATACCGCTGTAACCATTTTAATTTTTTACAAAAAAAAGCTATTTTAAATACTCGTAATACAGTACTTTACTTATCCAATTAAATACGTTAGATACGTTGTGCATTTAAAGTAGATTTCAAAATTGGTCTATACCCATACAGATCATTATAATGAATATCGAATATATTAGAGATTTAAAATGCGGGGGCAGTTTCGTTCAACGAATCACTCCACACTGACACTGACCACATTAGTATCTACTATCTACATTGGACCCATACGAAGCCGGGACGGGTCGCTAGTTTATAAATAAGAATATCTGAATACTTCTTGAAATTCTATCTTTCCAAAAATACTTTTCCACTGGTACTACCTAATATAGTTTTACTATTATGTAATTGTTACGACCAGATCCCATTGAACGCATGTAACGAAACCATAGCGCGATTCAGAAAAAGGCACAATGCCATCTATCGAGCCAGGACGCCTAATACTTCTTATTTTACTCGAAAACCAGCAAAAGTATACATAGATAAATACCATAATGATGATTCATTTGATCTAGAACACCGATTACACAATAACCTCAAACAAATTGATACGAATGTTTAGCTATAAATTGCAGAGCGGGAAATATTTGGGCAGTAGTTAGAGTTCAAATATATTGGGGGCGATCGAGACCGCCTCACGATAAATAGTTTCGTTGCCAAACACAAAGGGGTTAAGCGCTTTGGAGAAAACTAGAACTGTATGAGGTTTTGTTTATAGATTGAGGGTTGAGTCGTAATATGCGTATTGAATGGGGACTCCAGACTTTGTGACTGCTGATAAAATTCAGTCAATTATTATAATAATTAAAATGACTAAAATCAACTAACTACTAAAAGTCAGCCCTTGGGTCAAGGGAAGCGTCAACTAGGCGTTACCTTGGCCAGAGGCTAAGTGTTGCCATACAACGTGGCAACGCCGCCAGTCTCTTGGGCACATTACCGGCTGACAGCGTTGAGGAGGAGTTTTTTGATGTTCTTTTATAGTTTGTAGTTAGTTAATTTTAGTCATTTTAATTATTATAATATATATAGTTAATGTAAATAAAGTTATATGATGTAAAAAAAAAGTCAATTATTTTATCTTATAGAAGAGGTGCCAGGAGGAGGCGATGAGCTCCTGGCTAAATAATAACAGCCGCTCGGGTCCATCGTTAGGTTAAGCCGGGCTTGCCTAGATTGGTCCGTGGATGGGTGACCCATTACATACCGAGTTTCCTCCGTGCTTCGTAAAGTACGTTAAGCCGTTGGTCCTGGCTGTCATTTGTAGATCTTTGTCGGTTGTCAGTCGCCCGAAAGTCTGACAATTAGTCTTACTAAGGTGTATTGTATTGACTAGTACTAACTGGGTTGATAAGGTCAGACAGACAGTCAATTCATCCAATTAGACTAGAAGCCGACCCCAACATAGTTGGGAAAAGTCTGAGGATGGTATTTAATTATAGAGAGTAGGAATACATTATCAGTTTTTGTTCAAATAAGAACGCATTCCAGTCGATACTATAAAATTGGGATGAAGTAGTATCGCCTACATAGTTCGATGATATTAAATTAAGTTGCACTTCAATAGTGCATAACACATAACATAACATCACGCCTGTAATTCCCGAAAGTTTAGGCAGACGTGTACCTAATAGCACACCCACATTTCGCCAGTTATGTTTAAGTCCCAAGTAATAGGGGCGAGCCTATTGCCATCACGATCGTGCACAAATCTAGACTCCGTGGCTGCTACTGAGAAGTTCCTAATGGAAAAACCTGATAACACTTTAACCGACCTGGGAATCGAGCCCAGGATCTCATGCTCAGCATCCACGCTTGCTGCCACTAGACCAAAGAGACAGTCAAATAATAATATACTTTTAACTAAATAGTTCCGTACCTTTATTGAGAAGAGGAAAAAAATAAGTGATAGTGTTATAAGAGAAACGGAGACACGTCATATCCTCATGTTTTGGTAGAATATTGAAGTCTATGTTTTTGACATGTGAAAACAAACGCAACATAATGGCGTTGTAATAGAAATTTAGTAGAACGATTCATCAAAACTTTTGAAACATCAAATATTTGTGGGAATCGTGCTTAGTTCAATTCTATGTTTTAGAAATGAATAAAAACGCATTAGGTACGTTAATCTATCATATTTTTGTGCGTCAGCAGTTTTGGAATGTTTAGATTTGAACATTTTATGCAGGCTTTGGTAGCATTTTTTACTTGCTTTATAAAAGCAGTGGTTTGGAAGCCTTTCGTGATTTTGGATTTCTTTTACACACCCACACCTTACCTTGTTGTGAGGGTCATCGGGTAATACCAACTGTGGTACAGGTGGACAAAAGTTTAGTCAGTTTTGTCTACTTTAACTGTGAAGTAGACAGAATTGACTACAATTCTGTCTACTTTTATGTGTTATTGTATTAACTATCAGCCCGCAGCAGTCGGCTGCTGGACATAGGCCTGTCCAATTGTACGCCTTTCAGCTTGATTCTCGGAAACTCTCAAACAGCTGCTACGAACCACCCTGCGAAGATTTTCACTCCACCGGCCGTTATCGTACTATCCCACTGCAAATTATTGTCATGTAGTACCAGAGCATGACACGTCAACAGTTTTCCATCATGCCAAAATAGACTCTATTTCCACAGACCGTATGAACAGCTCAATAACCATCCATAGTTAACAACAGGATTAAGAGACAATTTTGCGGCACGTTACTGAAGAAAGAACCGGTCAGGTTTAGTTAGTCACGCATGAAATTAGGGTTATCTACCGACCGACCGGCCAGAATTATTTAGGTTGCGCTTAATAATGAACCTACGGAACCCTAAAAAGGTAGCCGGGTGAAAAGGTTCAGTGGAATCGATTTAATTGACTCGTTAAGTTGGTATTGATTGTGCATCGTCTAAGGGTTGATATTGAGACGTTTGTGCTGATTCGGTGAATGGAGAGGTTGGAATAGATGAATTGGTTAAGGTCAGGGTGAAGGTTCCCGCTATGCTGATTATACTCCATTATTGAGTGTTCGCCGATTTCAACGAGCGTTCACATTAAACCATCATTAGTATAATTATGTCACCGACTGTCTTCCTGGTCTGGTGGTCGAAAGCGCGACTACTGAGCATGAGGTACCGGGTTCAATTTCCGGATCCGGCAAATTGTGATCGGGTTTTTCCATCAGGAATTTCTCAGTAGCATCCACGGAGTTTAGATCAGTGCCCTGTTGATGGCAAAAGGCTCGCCCGCTATTACATGGGATTTAAACATAACTGGCGCATGTGGGTGGACTATAAGTACTCCTCTGCCTAACCCTTCGGGAATAATAAACGTGACGTTATGCTGTTTGTGAAAAAGTCTTAATCCCTTCTTCATCAATTCACGTTACGCTTAAAAACACATTAAAAACTGCTCAAAGTGATATTGAGCCCCACTGTAAAGTTGAGAAACTGTGAAATAATGCTGTTATTGAAAGTGCAGTGCCTCTTAATGAGGGTTAAAAAGTTTCACACTAGTTTGGAACCGCACACCTGCGCGCTACCTACTATATTATTAGGTATACAGATTTATGTAAAGGTGAAAGAGATAAATGCGTTAAATATTATTATTTTTGAAGTTGAATAGAAGTAGGTATACTTTATAAATAATTTGCAGCACTTCTTTTCAATTTCATTGCAAGGCCAATGTTTGATTATAAGTGTTATTTAAGTGGTTTATTGGCATGTGTTATTCTAGAGGAAATATACTGCTATGATACTACATAGTTTGTGAAAAATCTAATAGGCGATATACGATTTAAAAAAAAAATATATACTAATAAATACTTATTCTTTTTTTTTTTTTTCACGAACTAGTAAAAAATACTAATAAATACTTTTTCTTTTCTTTTTCTTTTCTTTTTCTCAAACTAGTATAAATAAACCAAAAATAGCTGTCGACGCAACTACTACACCCGTCCGTTCCTAATAACTTACTGCGAAACATAAAAATAGAAAAATATGGGCCATTACTATAGATAGGGGTCACAAGGCATAAACTACATCCAATCACAATCATAACTTGTGAGATTAACGATTTATCCAATAAAGACGACAAGACAAAGGCAAAACATGAAACATACGCAAGTGATAAAAGGCTACGGATCAAAGATAATGAAATCAACAATCACGGCGAGGCACGACGACATATTTTCCTCCAACGGATAAGGAGTGTCACATCTTGTTTTCTTGAGCAAGCGAATAATCCCGGAAACATAATTCCGGAACATTTGTCGCAACGATTCCCTAATGAATACGCAACGGAAAGCCTGTATCCTCACAGCGAGCCAACCCTATCATGATTGAGAAGAATTACGTCAGCCATTACATAGAATTGGTCACTCTCCTTTATTTCAGCTGAAAAAATGTTTGGATTAATAATTCCTTTGTCCTTTCTCTAAATAAACAGTTGTTGTGCAAACTCCCTTTTCTGTCGTTTGACCTCGTTACACAACGAAATATGTTTGAAAATTTCCAACACTTGGACTTAGGATCGCCATTACAAAGGGAGTTTGGCGGTATAGTTGCGTTAAATATTTTGTAATTAAACTTTATGGAGGGCCCTTTGTGTTTGAATGAAAATTTCGATGCTAAAAACACTTCCATAGTTGTCTCAAAGGTCAACAAGAAAATTGAATGGCTAAAGACAACTTTTCGGCAAGTGGTTTGGGAAAATACTTAGGTTTATTGTTCTAACTCACATAATTATCATTCTGTCTAGATTTTAGCCAAACTAAAATCTAGACAGAATCATAATTAAAGAAATAAAAAGAACTTACTTTTTAACTTTTTTAATTTGAAATATGACATTGAGTTTTCTCGAACAAATTTTGCAAAGCGAAGCAATAGTGCCACTTCATAACATTGAATTGACATTTATTGAAAAAAATATTGAGACCAACACAAATAAACCACACTCCTACACCTGGCACAAATTAAAGGCAATGCACTTACTAGCACCAATAAGAAAATAAACAACAAAACCGATGGCCATAGCAAAGCTAATAACATTGCTACAGAAAAACAAGCCAAGAATTTCACAACATTTCAAACAAATCAAAAAAATCGGCGTAATAGACTCCAATTTCTGACTCAGCAAACAAATGCGAGGATCGTAAAAAAACTTATACGACACTGACCCGTAACGACAACGAGACGACATTTGTTAGGGACGGGACGGACGCGTCCGTAGAAGCAGTAAAAAGCCCGGCTTACCGGGGCGCACGCACGAAACTAATTGCATTTCTGATTCCCTCTGAAGTAAGTGTAATTAACTCGATCTCTGTAACGTTGTGGCCAGGGAGACGGCGATGGATGATGGGATGGATGCTGTTGATGGACTGGAGTTTTTTGGCAATGTCATTGTAGGAGGGAATGTTTATTCTCGCGTTAGGCTTTGTGTGATTTACTTTCGCTACGGTGTCTCCTGATTAAAAGCCACGAATTGTCTAAATGTGGCGTAGAATTTAATTAAAGATTGCCGGGTTTTAATCCTACAGTTGACGATACTGTTGTATTGAGCTCCCTTAACTCCTCTCCCCCACCTCTCTTAAGTTCTCGATTTCAAATTCTAAATTCAAAACAAGTATATTGTTTTTGAATGGAGAGTTTTCTTATCAACTTTCAGATTCAGAAACCAGGGTAAGAGTTGCACTCTAAAAATTAAAGTGTTTGGTCAATTGATTACTATCATTGCCATGAATGCTTTATTATATGACTGCAGCATTTTTATCCATTTCTGTGGTGTATTAAATCAAAACGCAAAAAAAAACCATGGCAAAACCTACACATACGATATATTCCCAATCACTGGCCATACACAGGTTAATAAATTCACAATCGTCCACTTCGCATGCTGACTGGACTACATCGCCAAATAAATATTGTATTCCAATTTATTTGCTGGAGAATTAATAAAAAGTACATAGATAGCTTTAACTTCCTTACTTATTTCGTAACGATTTATATTCAGAAGCGGCTCATCAAATGAGTTTTAAACAAAATATTAATTTATCGGTTTCGTTTCCAGTGGTTGCAAAGAGCTACTGCAGAGTATGAAGTCTTGGGTTCGATTCCCATGGCGGGTAAACTGTGTTCTTCCATCAGTAAATTCTCAGTAGCAGCCCGGACTATGATTTTAGGCCCAACTGGTAGCATTAAGCTCGCGCACTATTGCATGGGAATTAAACATAAATGACACGTACTATAGATATATCTCTGCCCAACCTATCAAGGATTGTAGGCGTGATGTTGATTTAATTAACAGTGATTTATGCGTGTTCTGAAATTGATTTGCAAATTTGGTTTGTTGACCTAATGTATTTCGGTTAGTAGATCAGACAACATCACTAGGTACTCATTATGGATTTATTCGGCCTAGTTTTCGGCTATTTCTAGTTAATCGTTAGTTAGGTCGTTGATTAATAGTTTAAATGCCAACTTATTCGGCGGTTTAGTGTGATATTTCAGGTAGCTTGATAAATAATTAATCCTCAGTACTTTCAGCACACTCTTTAATAATATTTATGGCTGTTAGGCAGACTTCTGTGTTACCTAGGAAATAATCTAGTAATCGCCTTGTATTATTTTGTCAATATCAGCACATCATTCTAAATACCCCCCCCCACATCAGTTTTTTAATCAGTAATTTAAAAAAAAAACAGCAGAGGCGGGGGCGAGCCTAGCCTATCAACCTATGGCCGTAGGATTGCACCCTATTAATATTTTGGATGGTAATCCAACACAGCACAATAAATTGTATGACATGGAACGTTTTTAAGGATACAACGCAACTGACACGTGAGTTATTATTCCGATGTACTCACAAAATCTTTTTCAATAACAAATAAAGCTTAATTTCCACGTGCGATCTTGTACCGGATATAGGAGTAAAAAGGTGGGTAGTAAGGAAAAACGGAATGAATCAGCTGATTATCACCCGGGTGCGTCGTAAAAGTTGACTGACGGAAAGGGTCACACTGCTGTTCTAATAAAGTGGCGATGAGTTGGCAACCCATGTAGAGTAATATTGTCAGCTCTGGCAACACTGTTATTATAATGTTTGGACTTACAAAGTCTAGAATAATAACATTTTCATATTAATTTATATTCGATAAACTTTTGTGACTTCCATAGTTATGTACTCAGATGCAGATAAATGTTTATATTTTAACACTTATACTATATATATGTAGTTTAAACTTAAACCCAGTGAAAAACAACACTAACGAAGATTATAGGTGTATCGTGAATTTTCGTAAACATATAAATCTACGGTACAAAAAGAGACTTCATGTAGCTTTTTTATCTTTCTTATAAATTCCAGAAGTTAAAATTTACTTCAAAGTGTATTTATGATATCCTACTTTATAATTACACACTAGGTGGGCTAATAGACCATATAAAATAATATAGCAATGGATGATTCGGCCATTTTAAATTCTCCAACACTTTGCATTAAATCGTATGCTGACAGTTTTGGAATCGGTTCAGGTTGTGAGCTGAAAGCGACTTCATTGTTACTGATTTAAAAAAAGTTGCAGATAAACGGGAAAAGTAATTTTATTACACTTTTCCCGTTTCTATGCAACGTTTTCGTGATTCATGAATTGACCAAGCTAAGCAGATGATTTCTAATTAGCATGTCTGGTGGCACGCTTATTAAATTTACATCAACATCATCTTTCTGCCCTTGTCCCATTCTACTCGGGGTCGGCGCAACACGTTTTCTTCTTCCATTTTCCCCTGTCAAGCGTCACTGCATCATTTACTCCTTTGTCTTTCATATCGTTTCTTGGTAGATTTACATGCTGCATATAAAATAAAAACAAAAAATGATTTACAAAAACATACAAAGCGTAACAATCTATACTTTTCTATTATAAATGCGAAAGTTTGGATGGATGGATGCTTGTTACTCAATCAGGCCAGAACGGCTGCACGGATTTGGATGAAATTTGGCACAGAGATAGATTATAGTTTGGGATAGCACATAGGCTACTTTTCATCCCGATAGAACGATCCTGTGGGTCAATTATCGAACTCCACGCGGGTGAAGCCGCTGGCATAAGCTAGTTTTTATAAACCTAACAGAACGGAACAAAAAGTTGACAACTTGCGCGTCGACATAAATCACATCTATACACATAATCATCAGTCTATAGAAACCTTCTGGACATTGCCTTTTAATACCAAACGCGGAACGTGCTTTAGTAACAATAGTTTGTCACCTTGTGAAGGCAGCGGCCACCCATTGCACTGCATTGGTAACGAATTCAGTATAAACTGTGCTCGTATTCTATGGAACTCCGAACTACGTTAGGCCAGCTCAACAATCGCTAAAGCCGAAGTGTTACCACCACGCGCAGCCAACCGTATGAAAACTAGCCAGTGAGCTAAGGATGGTAGCAAATCTGATCGATTAGGGTACTTCAGTCGTACTTTTTCCATTTGAAAGGCTGTTCTCCGCTCATAACTTGCACCCTACACCACCGGTTCTGTAGCTCGTCTCTTCACGCGCCGGCTGCTACATTATTCAAAGAAACCCTCGCCATAAAACTCGCGCCGGTCGGTACTGAATCGTAACATGGACTTCTAAGGATGTGACCACAAGCTTGCAATAAACCGGTAACTGGCCAGTGCCGATTTCACAGGTACAGAATTTACGATCACCGATTTCGGTCCGCGGCATTTACCTATCTTTTTGTTGGTAAAGGCCATCAATTGGGCTCGGATAATGTTTCGGTGTAAAAAAACATGTTCTTTTTAGTGGAATGTGTTGGTTTTTTACAAGGATAAATTAGTAATGGGTGTGTGGAGAAGTGACCCTTTTTTGGGGCAGTTGGTAGGGCTGGTCCTTATTGAAAATGGTCATTGCTTGCTGTTGGCTTCTTATTGATAATGTTAACGTTTTTCCAACAAGAATTAAGGATGTCGAAAGTAATTCTGATTGCTTTATTTTGGCCTTTGTATAATATAGGTAAAAGATCTCACTGAAAGAATCGCATCACAGCCTAACCCATAAAAGGCATTTACAATATTGCTAAAACAGCAATAAAAACAATCCTTTTCGGTAATCAAATAAGGAAAAAAGCTAATAGATTCAGTATCCTTTACCAATATTATTTGCCTTGTGTAAGCGTAAATAAATAGACAATATCGTACACATTATCCAGATAATGTTATCCTCTAAAATAATCCGCTTACAATTTGTTTCAACAGTACCGATTAAGTAAACCCCAACTCATACCCGTATCTATAAACAAGTCAAAGTGTTTACTTGAGTAAATGTCATTTGTTAGGTTACGATCTTTATGTGGTTTAGTAATTGCTTAAAGTTACAACTGTAAAAAAGATAGAATTCTTAGCTTTGCTGCCTTTGACGGTTCTTACTTCGTTTAAATTCTTGTCTGTTGCATAAAAAAAATTGTACAATTAATTACTTAAGCTCAAGTAATTACTTTAACTTGACTATAGATACGGGTGTCAGCGTAGGTGGAGCGGGGGCGAGTTATTTCTGGCAAGTTTGGCTTTCCACGAAACGGAATGAAATGTTTATCATTCGCATGCCTTCGGGGAAAACGCCATAGGCGACCGAGACCCCTCTCTTCTTATAATCCGTTCGTTTGATCTGGTTGCGTAACTACAGCATAAAGGCAATAAGAAAATAAAAAATCTAAATTTTAAATTTTACTCTGCAGGACAATCAGTGATTCGGTGATGGTATTGGGTTATTGGGTTTTTCCATCAGGAAGTTCTCAGTAGTAGCCATTGGGTCTGGATTTGTGCCCGGTTGATTGATTACAATAGGCTCGCCCCTATTAAATAGAACTTAATTATACATACATAACTGGCGAAATATGGGTGTACTTGTTAGGTACACCGCTGCCTAACCCTTCGGCGATGACACAACACTTATTACGTGTTATTGACAACTTGGATAAAAGTTGGATATACCTTCTTTCATTGTATGTCTAAAACATGCCAGTGTAATACATAACCTCCTCCTTTTTTAGAAGTCGGTTAAAAAAACACGAAGATATTTAATGAATTTTCGGGAACAAACCCTTCATGACCGCGCCCTAACAGGGAACCGAAACTAAGGCCGCTGAAAACCGAATGAAATTCAAAAGCGCACTGTGGTGTGTCTCACTCAATTTGAATATTTGTCAGCGGTAACTTTTTCAATATGAATTTTACGTACCGTTGAATTAAGTCCACATCGTTAGTTCTAAATGTTATTTGAAACATCAATGTCGACAGCAAATATATTGAATGATTTATATGTAAATGTATACATAGATATCAGTCAAAATGATTTGAAAGATGAAAATTTACTTGAAATTCATAAATAGTATAATTACCGAAGGGTATAAGGTATATAGTATCGGTTTTGTATTTACTAAAATGCAAAAAATAACTTACTTAACCAATCATATGAAACTATCATTAAAATAATAGAATTTCAAGTTACCTATGAAGTTGTCGTTTTACAATACTGGCCATTTAAAACGTAATGTATGTATGGCTGGCAATAAATTCTAAATTAAAATGAATTTTCTTTAAAAAATATAGAATTCTATTTTCAAATTCAGCCATTTGTTTATTGATCAGTGTTTTGTTTTCACTAAATTTGTACCTTTTTCATCAATATGGACACGACAAAAATACGAGTAATTATGGAATACGAGTTCCGTCGCGGTAGCAATGCCGCACAAAGGGATCGCAACATTAATTATTATGTGTACGGAGTGAATACTACAAACGAGCGCACAATTCGTAATTGGTTTGAACGCTTCCGAAATGGAAAATTTGATCTAAAAAATAAACCCCGGGGTTGCCCGAAAACTAAAGTCAACAACGACGAATTAAAGGCGATAGTGGAAGGTGACGATACTCAATCTACGGCTGAGTTATCAGCAGCTTTCAACGTTAGCATCAAAACAATATTGGTCCATTTGCGTCAAATTGGCAAGGTTAAAAAACTTGATAAATGGGTGCCGCACGAATTAGACGATCGCCAGCGCGACAAACGCGTGGAGGTATGGCTTGCGTTGCTTAACAGACACAGAAACGAAGGGATTTTGAACCGCATTGTCACTTGCGATGAAAAATAGATTCTTTTTGGATAATCGTAAGCGGTCATCATGTCGGTTAGACCCTGGTTCAGCACCTAGGCAATGCCCCAAACGAAAACATACACATGTTTGGAGGTCTCGTGGCGGTATAATTCATCACAGCTTCTTACCAAATGGCAGTAGCATTACTGCAGATGTGTACTGTGAGGAGCTGGACACAATGATGGAGAAGCTCGCAAATCGCCTTGGTTAATCGTTCGTCCCCGCTGCTCCTACAAACAACGTTCGACCTCATACGGCACAACAGACGGTCTCTAAGCTACGAGAGCTAGGGTTGGAAGTTTTGCATCATCCACCATACTCACCAGATCTTGCGCCGACAGACTTCTACTTTTTCCAAAATTTCGACAACTTTTTGGCACGGAAAAAATTCAATGCCCGAGAGGCAGTACAAAATGCCTTTGAAGAGTTTGTTGGCTCCCGTACACCTGACTTCTTCAAGAAGGGCATTGAAAAATTACCACTGCCCTGGCAGAGATGCATCGAGCATGCGTGCATATTTTGATTGATGGAAATAAAAAATATTTATATAAAATTACTTGTCTTTCTGTATACTAAGCGGCAATTTCGTAGGTAAATACTAATATTTACTATTTAGGGACTAAAATCCGAAATTAGAGACAGATAAT